>CM074455.1:16233845-16598845 GCA_037101425.1 Elopichthys bambusa | reverse complement strand
AAAGTACTTGTTTTACTCTAAAAGTACACAGAATACCATGATATTACCATGATAAATTAAATGGTAAAAGAACATGTAACATGAAATTATGGAACAAAGAAATGGTATTATCATGATAAAGGCCCAAAACATGGCTTTACCATGGTATTGCATTCAGATAAATGCCCCAAAACATTAGTTTTACCATGGTATCATATCTAAATAACATGGTATTACCATTGTAAATCCCCAACAAGGCTTTACTAAGGTATTGCATCCAAATGACATTGTATTGTCATGGTAAATGCCTCAAAACAAGGTATTTCCATGTCACATCCAAAAAACATGGCATTAGCATGGTAAATGCCAAACAACATGGTTTTACAATGGTACTGCATCCAAATAACATAGTATTACCAAAGACTATAGAATAACACGAAATGGGTCACTTGTATTGTTTTGAATAGGAGAAAGTGCAACGCGCAATATGATGGAATAAGTCCGCCTTCTAAATAAGAGCCAATCACCGATTGGTAAAGTTATCGCGTCACTGCAGCGGCCGTTAGAAGCTCCGGTTCCTATAGAAACAGTCAGACGCGAAATGAGACACAAGGGACACGCATTTAGGACTGCGCATGCGCATTAGTTTGATCCAGCCTGAAAAATACTGTTTTTTGTCAAGATTTGAGTGTTTAGAAACAAAATTTATTACAGTTATTTTTACAGTTGTTGTCAGATGTCATTGGTGATTTCAAATATGAAATTTAATCGAAAGCTTGACAAACAGCTGTGGAGAATTTGATGTTTTCCCATTCAAAGAGATAGGAGCTGCACTTGAATGCCTGAGAGGCGTTTAAAAGATGGCCACCAAGTGAAATGACTTGTCTTAAAGGGACTTTGGTATTACCACAGAACATGTGGAGGAAGACATTTTCATGGCAAATGCCCCAAAACATGGTCTTACCATGGTATTCCATCCAAATAACATAGTATTAACATGATAAATGCCCAACAACATTGTTTTACCATGGTACTGCATCCAAATAACATGGTATTATTATGGTAAATACTCAACAACATGGTATTACAATAGCACATGCCCCAAAACAGTGGTATTACCATGGTAAATGCCCCAAAACATGGTCTTACCATGGTATTGCATCTAACTGACATGGTAGTACCATGTTATCACATCCAAATAACATAGTATTAACATGGTACATTCACAAAAAAAAACATGTTATCACCACAATACATACCCAAAAATGGGTGCCACGTCAAAAAAATAGTAATATAATGGTACTCTTTGGTACTTTTTTGTTAGTGGCAGCACACCATAGTACTATACTGGTGATCAGCATCCACAATATAGGGACCAGCTGATGTTTATGACTTAGCAATAGAAACTTACATTAAGGTGCTCTGAGGTAGTAAACATAAGCTCTTCATTAGACGGGTCCAGCCTGTCGAAGAGTATTGTGTCAGCTCCTTTTGAGTAAAGCTTTAACTGTCCCTTTGGGTTCCTCACTGCGGAAGAGACAGGAAATGAGAGCGCCACTTATAAATGTCCAAGAATACAATAAAATAGTTTCAACAGACTGACCATCTATTGATTCCTCTATATGAATGGATGAATTATGCATACAGACCCATAAGAGAGAGAATTATGTCAGGGATGATTCATAGCTTTTGTGAAATATTGAAGGTATCAGACAAGATTGTGACTTACATCATTTATTTAAAAAAAGAAACATGCATGTCACTTATTCTTGAAAAATAAATGATGAACCAACCAATAACGCTCATTCTCTTCCGGACGTTGTTGAAGTCTAAAATGGCCAGTAGCTGATAGGTGACCGCCTGACCCATCTCATATAAAGTGATGGTTTCTGGAGTTCGGGATCGAAATACGAAGCCAAAGTTGCGTGCAGCAGTAACCAGGGCTCCTTCATCTGGAGATTGTGCCTGATACACCAGCTCACCTTCAAAAAGTCATAATTTCAAAGACATTTCAATCAAATTCCACTCAAAATCTCTTCTGCTGCATATACAACAAAAGTGCTACTAGGATATGAAGATATATTTAAGGTGTTTGTGGTCCAGTTTACCCTCATTTCTCTCTTCTGGCATGACAGTGTGGCAGAGCGCTAACAGACGGAAGAATTCCTGCACCAGAGGCTCTTCCAGCTTGATGGCCTCGACCAAACTGCTGTCATGGAAACGGAATTTCCGGTCCATCAGTGGGTTGAAGGAGAAATCTATGCATGGTGTTTTCTACAAGAGTCAGAGACAAGCGTGACTGTCAAATACTTCACCAGACTGGATCATTTATTTACAAATATTTTAAATAAACTATTGGTTTCATTACCTCTGTAATATCCACTTTATGCCCAAAATCATCATAAACATCACCTGGACAAACAGAATCACAGCTATCAATAAATATACCCACAAGTGTGCATGCATAACAGGAAGTGTTTAAGCGTACCGTAGGTCTTTCCATTGATGGAACACTTATTGAACACCATGATGTTCTGGGTCAGGGTGCCTGTTTTGTCTGAGAAGATGAACTCCACCTGGCCCAGCTCCTCGTTGAGGGTGGTGGTCCGCGCCTCGGCGGGAGTGTCCTTGCGGCTGTAGTACATTCGTCTGTCCCAGTTTATAAAGTAACTGTGGCCCAGCCGCAAAACTTCTACACTGTAATACAATAAGTTTCATGTTAATGACAAAGTCTGATTTCAGGAGGGAAAAAAGGTTCATTTTTTTAGATAAAATTTCGAAATTATGAGATATTTATGACATAAAAGTTGAAATTATGATAAAAGGTAAAAAATATGAGATAAAAAGTCAATAATTCTGGCATAAATTGATGATTTACCACAGCATGCTTTTTAAAAACACAATTATGAGATAAAGAGTCAAAATTATGACATATATTAAGCCAGAATGATTAGATAAAAAGTTAAAATTGCGATTCTAAGTCTTAATTATAAGATTAAAAAAATCAATATCATTACATAGTAAGTCATAATTATGAGATAAAAAGTCAAAATCATGACAAAAAGTCGTGAAATAAAAAGCTGAATTTATGACATATACCCCCGGTTTCACAGACAAGGTTTAAGCTAGTCCTAGATTAAATGCATGTTTGAGCTGTTTTAACTGAAAGCAACTTGTCCTGATATACAGTGGGTACAGAAAGTATTCAGACCCCCTTAAATTTTCCACTCTTTGTTATATTGTTATATTATATTCATTTTGTTTCCTCATTAATGTACACACAGCACCCCATATTGACAGAAAAACACAGAATTGTTGACATTTTTGCAGATTTATTAAAAAAGAAAAACTGAAATATCACATGGTCCTAAGTATTCAGACCCTTTGCTCAGTATTTAGTAGAAGCACCCTTTTGATCTAATACAGCCATGAGTCTTTTTGGGAAAGATGCAACAAGTTTTTCACACCTGGATTTGGGGATCCTCTGCCATTCCTCCTTGCAGATCCTCTCCAGTTCTGTCAGGTTGGATGGTAAACGTTGGTGGACAGCCATTTTTAGGTCTCTCCAGAGATGCTCAATTGGGTTTAAGTCAGGGCTCTGGCTGGGCCATTCAAGAACAGTCACGGAGTTGTTGTGAAGCCACTCCTTCGTTATTTTAGCTGTGTGCTTAGGGTCATTGTCTTGTTGGAAGGTAAACCTTCGGCCCAGTCTGAGGTCCTGAGCACTCTGGAGAAGGTTTTCGTCCAGGATATCCCTGTACTTGGCCGCATTCATCTTTCCCTCGATTGCAACCAGTCGTCCTGTCCCTGCAGCTGAAAAACACCCCCACAGCATGATGCTGCCACCACCATGCTTCACTGTTGGGACTGTATTGGACGGGATGAGCAGTGCCTGGTTTTCTCCACACATACCGCTTAGAATTAAGGCCAAAAAGTTCTATCTTGGTCTCATCAGACCAGAGAATCTTATTTCTCACCATCTTGGAGTCCTTCAGGTGTTTTTTAGCGAACTCCATGCGGGCTTTCATGTGTCTTGCACTGAGGAGAGGCTTCCGTCGGGCCACTCTGCCATAAAGCCCCGACTGGTGGAGGGCTGCAGTGATGGTTGACTTTCTACAACTTTCTCCCATCTCCCGACTGCATCTCTGGAGCTCAGCCACAGTGATCTTTGGGTTCTTCTTTACCTCTCTCACCAAGGCTCTTCTCCCCAGATAGCTCAGTTTGGCCGGACGGCCAGCTCTAGGAAGGGTTCTGGTCATCCCAAACGTCTTTCATTTAAGGATTATGAAGGCCACTGTGCTCTTAGGAACCTTAAGTGCAGCAGAAATGTTTTTGTAACCTTGGCCAGATCTGTGCCTTGCCACAATTCTGTCTCTGAGCTCTTCAGGCAGTTCCTTTGACCTCATGATTCTCATTTGCTCTGACATGCACTGTGAGCTGTAAGGTCTTATATAGACAGGTGTGTGGCTTTCCTAATCAAGTCCAATCAGTATAATCAAACACAGCTGGACTCAAATGAAGGTATAGAACCATCTCAAGGATGATCAGAAGAAATGGACAGCACCTGAGTTAAATATATGAGTGTCACAGCAAAGGGTCTGAATACTTAGGACCATGTGATATTTCAGTTTTTCTTTTTTAATAAATCTGCAAAAATGTCAACAATTCTGTGTTTTTCTGTCAATATGGGGTGCTGTGTGTACATTAATGAGGAAAAAAAAAAAGAACTTAAATGATTTTAGCAAATGGCTGCAATATAACAAAGAGTGAAAAATTTAAGGGGGTCTGAATACTTTCTGTACCCACTGTATCTTAAAATATGTCAGTGCCATTATTTTGTTTCAAGATGCACACCAGTAATGTTTTTTTTCTAGTGTACTTTTATAAAAACTACTTAAATATCCTAATTGAACTAAGGCCTATTCTGGCTTAGGCTAAGCCCTGTCTGTGAAACCGGGCCATAGTTAGTCATAATTATGAGATAAAGAGAAAATTATGAAACCAAGACTTAACTGTAAGATAAAAAATCTAAATCATTACATACTAAGTCATAATTATGAGATAAAAAGTCAAAATTATGACAGTCATTGTGCAATATAAAAAGCTGAATTTATGACATATAGTTAGTCATAATTATGAGATAAAGTGAAAATGATGAGATACCATGTCTTAATTATAAGATAAAAATAAAAATCATTACATACTAAGTCATAACTATGAGATAAAAAGTCAAAATTATAACAAAAAGTCATTGTGAAATAAAAAGCTGAATTTATGACATACAACTTTCGACTTGTGTCATAATTATGATTTGCCAAAGCATGTTTTTTTTTTCCGCAGGTGGTGGAAATGGGCTTCCATACATAGCACATATACAATTTCACAATTTTGTCAACTTTTTTCTTTTTTTTTCTTTTTTTTTTTTACAGTACTGTGTTACTGTGTTGAAGTCTGGGTCCTAAAGCAAAACCAGTTTACCACCACAGTGTATGAATTGACCTACCTAACATAAAGTGAGATGGGTACAACAGTGTTAAGGATGATAACGTAGGACCAGAATGTCAGGAAGCCAGAGAAGACTGCATTGATCGTGAGTTCCTTCCACTGAAGATACGCCCAGAAGTTGCTGCCTACTCTCTGCTCCCAAATAGTATTTCCGATGGCCAGGATGATCCCCATACAGATGAGAAACCCAAAGATCTGGAAAACCAGGAAATGTGTCATCACAGAATCATTTTGGTCTTCGAAATGAAAATTCTATCACCATTTACTCACCTTCAAGTCATTCCAGACTTTCACAAATGAAGATTTTTTTAATGAAAACTTTCTCTCCCTACATTGAAAGTCTATTCACCCAAAAAAGTTTATAAAATAAAACCATATGAATCAAGCGGTTTAATCCAAGTCTTCCGAAGAGACACGATTGCTTTATATGATGAACAGATTTAAGGACAGAAATCTCACAGAGAGAGATATTTCTGATATTTGCATTCTGAAGATGAACGGAAGTCTCATGGGTTTGGAATGACATGAGAGTGAGTGACAGAATTTTCATTTTTGGGTGAGCTATCACTTTAACGCATGCAAAGCGTTTTACAATAACAAATTGAACTGCCCTTTTGAAAGGCTGGCGGCATGAGTAAGTGAGATGCCACATGTCGATCAGTCCCAGCATGAAGCACATACACTCACCCACAGCACTAAGGTGTTCATCAGTTTATCGATGCTGGTCCTTTTGAACGTCGTCCTCCCACAGTTTTGCATGAGCTTGGTTTGGAGTCCTGACGGAGAAGCAGAAAACCCGGTGCATCTCAGGACAGATCATGGTGTGCATTAGTAGCTAAACATAGCTAATAACATTAATTACAGATGAGGCAGAAGAACTAGGCAGTCAATATGTCTCTGAGGAACATCTACTCAAGATAGCTAATCAATTGTCCGTGAAAATGCCATCCGGCTAGGACAATTAATGGAGGAATATTGAAGAGAAATGTACCGGCAAAGATAACCAAGCCGAAACACCACTCAGTATTACGGAGCACACAGCCTCTCAAGAGCATTTTCTCGTTGTCCAGTGGGTACTTGTTATCTTTCCAGAATAGAGTCCCTGTGAACTTGTCCAGTTTGTTGTTGGGAGGCTCGCAGATGACTTCACCTGGGAGACACGTTCAAGACAACATGTAACAGGAAGATGAAGCTGGTGTTCATTCAGAAGCAAGTATTGTTTGGCTATTTTTGGTTTATCAATAGCTTCGACTTTTTGTTGTATCTCATGTTTATTATTTGACATTTTCACCTATTGTGTACCAATCCAAAGACCGATGCAAAACCAGCTAGCAGATAATGACACACTGCAGATTATCCGTGTGTGAAAGGTCATCGTTGTTTCAGCAAGAAGAACCACTTAGCATAGCAACTCTTCTATATTTTAAAATTATTACAACAAAAAAACAACAGCAATATAACTACATTTTTAGACAGTGTTGTCTAAAATTGTTTTTGTTAAAACAAAGCTGAGATCAAATAAAATATGAATATAATATGAAAAAAATTATGAAAATTAGATGTTACCTTGGCAACTGTATTTCTTTCTTTTTTTAATGAAAAATGTATCTTGAACTCTGTCATAGAAACTAGCATGTATAAACCTTAATTAAACAATTTAATAATCAATTAAAAATGAATGTATATCTGTATTATATTACGCTGTACCCACATTGGACCAGCAATTTTTAAAATGAATGAATGAATAAATGATTCAGCTACGGTGCCATCTTCTGGCGAGATGCGGAAATTAATTCGGCGCCACTCTTAAACGTCTGTGATAATCGCGCGCGATATTCGCCCCGGTGCGTACAGGCCTTTACAGTGCATTAGAGGTATTCTCTAGCCATTGAGCGTACATCAGTTGTACACTTGCGTTGCATTGTGGGACTGAATGAGTGCACTCTATAGACCATATGTAGCCCCGCCCCTTTTCAGCACTTTGGTCGTTGTCTTTTGACTTCTGGTTTGTATTTCCACAGCGATCTTATGTATTTAAGAATGAACCAGTTGTTTTAAAATCTTCCTGGTCTACTGACATTTGTTAAGACATCCGCTTCAAACATTACAATGCTCATGATAACTTTTGTTAACTCTACAATAAGTACATCCAAGTCAAATGAATGCATTGAAAAGCCCTTGCATTACTCATATATGCTTTATTTTAGATATCAATGCTGAGAAAGAGAAAGAGAGAGAGAGTATAAGACTGCAGAGCTGCACGATTAATCTCAATTCAAACACCTACTCGATCTTATTCTTAAATGACAACAATTATTCATCTGTCTAATAAACCTTTGACAAAATCATATCACAACTTTCAAATTACAAACTACAAATCACTCGATGATTAAACTAGTTTTAAATCGGATGAAACAGCCAAGATTCCCAACAAGACTGATGTGGAAAACAGGAGAAACGTACAATGAATGAAGATAGAAGACTTTTAAATCCCAAAATCACCACCCTTACAAACATTTACCATGAATCAACTGTAGTAAATGACCATGGTTTGTGGAAATGTGGAATATTTATATTGAAAACTATGTTATAGCTATTTATTTTGCAATATTTATTAGGTGGGTAGGGGAATATATAAATCATGTCTTTGTTAAGGTGTAGTTTGTACCTGTGTTTAGGCTTTTTTATAGGCTTATATAACACATCATAATATAATATCATTTGACAGTGGTAGTGAGTAGCCATGTATGGTTTTAACTGTGGTTACTACTAAGTCTCACTGTGAGAATATTTTTTATTTAAGCCTAATAATTAATAAAATAATTTTTACCAACAACACTATTATTATTACTATTATAATTATTTGATTTAATAATCCGGCCCTCGAATGAAACTACTTGAAGAAGGAAAATCGCAATACAATAGCAATATCGAAACGCAATACTTGTAGAATTGCAATTCTTTAAAAAAAATCACAATTCGTTTTAAAGTCATTATTTTTGTTTTGTTTTTGCGCACAAAGAGTATTCTCGTCACTTCATAACATTAACATTGAACCACTGTAGTCACGTCGACTATTTTAACGATGTCTTTAGTACCTTTCTGGACCTTGAAAATGGTGTTTAAATTGCTGTCTATGGACGAGTCATAGACAGCAATTTCTTGACAGCTTCAAAAGATATAAGCGAGCATACCAAAGGCCCCGCAAGAGAAAGCCACAGAGATCAATCCAATCAATGTGATGGATGCAATAAGTGTTAATGTTTACCCGTGTTGACTCAAGTTTATTTCTGTTGATGGTGCACTAATCGTGTGTCTGAATAAAAGCTTTACCATTAAAGTCAGCAAGCTTCGCAACATCGTCCCCGAGGTCTGAGGTTACAGTCAAGGCTTGGCGCACCTTCAGGTTGGTTTCTCTGTTGGAAAGAGTCGATAAAATGAAAGAAGCTCATGTTTGTTTGTGCTATACAGTCACAAAATCGAATTTCAGATGCTTGTGCTGGATGTTGAATATGTCCAAAGGGTGTATATAAGCATCACCATAGACATTTTACAGAAAACCTCTCACCCATCTAGCTCTGCAGTCTCGATATAGCACAGTCCATAGGGCTCACTGCTAGAGAGGAGGAGAAGGTCAGCCTGTAGACAGAAGAGAGAGCGTGCAAAACTCATAAATCATGTGCTGGATGAGTCTACTCCTCTCTTTACAATACAGTGCTATCACCTACTAAAGTCTGAAGATAACACCAGACATGCTGGGATCATCAAATTCTTTTTCTGTCAGTTTGATGGTATAGTTTTTTTTTATATTTAGGTTTGTTAGGGTTTTTTATTCCACTCCTGGCTGCATGTCTATGGCAGCCAACTGAAACATACGGTAAAAAGATGTGAAATTTGGTGCAATGACTGGGGCAATTTTGAGATCTGCCTCTGCAACCCTCTGGCACCACCAACAGTAAAATTTTTCAATTACATCTATGCTAAAAACATTTCAACTTTCAACCAAGGGCCTCAACAAACTTCTAAGTGATCCATAAGTTTACTTAAAATGTTTTCAAAAAAATAAATAAATAAATAAATAATAATAAAAAAAAAATAAGATAGATATTTCCTATTTTAATTCACCCCAAACTTTTTGAATTCTACCTATTAATTATTTAAATTATATATAGTCATGTGAAAAAGAAAGGACACCCTTTTGATCTCTGTGCTTTGTAGCACATGACATATTACACCGAGTTATTTATTTAAAGTCGGCATGAAATCATAATTGACGACTCTTATTTTTTTATGGAATATTGTAGTATTTCTTATTAATAATTTATCCATGCACTTCATTATTTTTTTTAAAATTCATGTGCCCTCGTAATCTTTAATCAAAAACATTAACCTCCCCCCTCAAAACAATCCATCGTCTCTACCTGCCACATGCAATGGCACGAGCGTGGAGCTATCTGGAACTGCCAGCAGATGCAGTGACGTAAGGGGTAAATGCTGTCACAGGGCAGTGTTGCCAAGTCCGCGGTTTTCCCGTGGAATTGGGCTACTTTTACACTGTTGTTGTGGGTGGTTTTTTTTATGTCCATGGGTTGAATCGATCCAAAATAACGTGATATTTAGCTCCTGGAATGCGAATTTTACCAGGGGAGCCCCTCCAAAAACGTGAATTTTACCCTGGGACCCCCCGAAATGCGACTGGGCTAGTTTTGAGAAGCAATTGGGCGGGTTTTGTTGTGAAAACCTGGCAACCCTGTCACTGGGGCTAATGCCGGTCACTGGGGTGTACAGCACCCTCAAACATTGAAAGGAACCTGATGGAGGACACGCTCAGTCAATCAGGCTGCGTGTCCACTGGAGCAGAAGCGACCAGAGCGTTTTTAAGATTCATTCCTATGGAAGTTGAGCGCCACGCTTAACTTACGCGTGAACGTGAGGCTCAACTTCCATAGGAATGAACCGATCTCGCTGTTTAGTGCCACTGAATGTCCTCGTCAACCTCAATAAATAAAGTTCTCACAGTAACGTATGTGAGGGTGTTCGCAGTGAGTCCGGTGGAAAGAAATCCCCCACTGACTGCAAACGGGCATTCAGATCTGCCTCCATTTTGTTAGCAACGCCCAACTTCCAACGATCCAATCAGTTCCCGAAGGATGAAATCAAGTCCCGCCCTCTCATTTCAGATGCCGTTTCACTCGGGTAGATGTCACAGTAAAGAAGAAAAGACAATCGCAACTTCCGCCTTCATGCCGACTTTAACAAAAATAAAGCCAAAATGGGGAAGCCATTTGTGACAAACTAAGTACACCCTATGATTCAGCTGCTTGTAGACACACTTTTAGCATCAATAACTTGAAGGAATCATTTTCTGTATGACTCTATCAGTCTCTAAAATTATTCTGGAGGAAATTTTTTTTTACAATGTTTCTTCATTTCATTAAGGTTTGTGGGCATTTGTTTATGCACAGCTTTCTTAAGTTTCCTACCACAGCATTTGAGTCTGGTTGAGGTCTGAACTTTGACTGGGCCATTGCAACACCTTGATTCTTTTGCAAGACCCAATTTCGACCAAGCTTTAGCTGTCGGACAGATGGCCTCACATTTGACTCTAGAATACTTTGATATACAGAGGAGGTTATGGTCGACTAAATGACTACAAGGTGCCCAGGTCCTGTGGCTGCAAAACAAGCCCAAATCATCATCCTCTACCGCCTTGCTTGACCGTCGGTATGAGGTGTTTGTGCTGATATGCTGTGTTTGGTTTTCGCCAAACGTGGCACTGTGCATTATGGCCAAACATCTCCACTTTGGTCTCATCTGTCCAAAGGACTTTGTTCTAGAAGTCTTGTGGTCTGTTCAGGTTTGTTCAGTCTCTGGGAAGACTGGCAACTGTCTTGAATGTTGTCTACTTGTGAATAATCTTACTTACCTTAGAATAATTGTTTGGAAATGGCCTTGTAACCCTTCCCAGACTGATAGCAGCAACAATTGACCCTTCGCCGAGAGTTTGATTGAGAAGCGATCTAACCAATCATAACGCCGAATCCGCCATTTTGTCCGACAAAGCAATCAGGAGTTAGAAGATTAACGTCAGTGGACTTGAACTTGAAAAATCAACATTCTTTCTCATGTTCATTCATGTGTATTTGATGCTATAAATGAACTAGTAGGAAGAGATGATCGGTTCACAAGCTGCTTGAGCTGAGGCGCAACAGCAATCTGTCACGACACATTAAAGAGCCACAAAACATTTTTTATTGTTCGAATTTCTAAAAAATTACACAATTTGAAAGCTGGGACTTTAATATCATAAGTAACCTGCTCTGTCTTATCTGTCGATGTGTTGTCAGTGTCCTCTTTGCTCCGCGATGTATTTTTCACTCTATGTGGTGTGACAGCACCATGGCTTGTTAGACAAAGCAATAGTAACTAAGGGGGGCGGGTCTTTGCAAAGGGTCAATTGCTTCTCTAAGACCATTGCTGCCATTTTTCCTCCATGGCATTGTGTTAACACACACCTGTACACTCCAGACCAGCAAACTGCCAAAACGTCTGCTTTTATAGAGTTGGTCGCACTTGATGATGATCAATTAATCAAAGACATTTGATTAGCAGTGCCTGATTGCTACTTTCCCTCTTAATTCCTATGTTAGCAGTAAGGGTGTACTTAATTTTTCACACATGGCTTCTCAATTTTTGTTAAATTAATAATAACACTGTGTAATATGTCATGTGTTGTTGTTCATCTGAGGTTGTATTTACCTCATTTTAAGACCTGCTTAAGACCAGATGATTTTTTATTATGTCCTGATACGTAAAACCATATCATTCAATAGCATGTCTTTTCTTTTTCACATGACTGTATATATTTGATACAAAGTTATTTATTTTTTATTTAATTATTATTATTTTAGTTTTTAGTGTTTTATTTTTATATATTGTGTTTTATTTTATTTATATAGACAAAATAATATAAATAGTATACATTTTAATACTGGCCGTTTCTCAGTTATAGCTCATAACATGAAAGCAATTATTAGCTTATTGCATCAGCCAGAATTCCTAATTATGTTTTTTGTTGTTATCCGGCTTTTATTTTTTTAAGCAAAACTGACAGATGATCTTCAGACCAGTTTTTAAATTTATAATTAATTATATAATATTTAGGAAAAAAGAAAGAAACTAATGAATTTGACCTTAAAGACATGGAGGCGAAATGAATCAGTATCAGAACAGTTTTTGACAATTAGAGTTTTTAAATAAGGGTTAAATCTGCTCATAAGTTTTGAATCGATTGGCATAAAATAATATGTCTGACTCTTTACAACGTACATGATGTGATTGCCATATCCGCTGTATTTTTTATATTTGCTATATTAAAGTTAGCCTGTTTGGCTGTAGTATATTAGCAAAAGATTCAAACTTACAGCAACAAACTGATTGTTCTCAAGTTTGATGATATCACCCACTCTTACATTCATCCACTTTTCATTCTGCAATCTGAAGGAGAGACATTTTCATGTGTTTGTTCTGCGACAAATCGTTATTCATTTCCTAAACATCTCTTAAAGCATTTACAGTTCAATAATTGTATCTCAACAGCAAGACATACAGCAGAAAATGCTGATATGTGGCATAAATGCACTTACTTTCCTTTGATGAGTACCTGAGACTGCCGAGTGTTGACTTGTTGATCACTTTTATGGCGGAACTAAAATCCAAAACAGATCGATCACAGCAAACATCAGTTTAGCCTATTTTAGGCAGCCCACAGACAGCAGACTGCCTTTGTAATTGCAGTATTCACAGTCGTAAAGATAAACAGAACTAGAATAGATTCTTCTCACATAGTCATCAGTAGCATCTTTGACAGCTGTGATAGCCAACACCAACACCAAAGGCACAATGGTGGTGAACCACGAAAGAGATGAGATTTCTGGAATTAACTGGAACACACAACAGAGTATTAGTGATGTAAAACATTAAAGAGATAGTTCACCCCAAAATGAAAATTCTCAAATGAACATGTCATTCCAAACCTGTATGATTTTCACTGTATGGACTGTTTTTATCCATACAGTGAAAGTCAGTGGGTCCCAAACCAACAATGGACCACATTGACTGTCATTTTATGGCAACAAAAGTTATTTTCTTTTGTGTTGTACAGAAGAAAGAAAGTCATACCGGTTGGGATGACATTTTTAGTTTCTGTACATAGAACAACCTTTTCAGTGTAATGTAGTACCAAATCCATGAAATCCAGGATCAAATCTGGTCATGTACATGCATTTTATAAATGAGACTCCAGATTTATCTTCAGTAAGTTCATAAGTGACCTTAAAAGGCTGGCAAACCTGCAGTATCAGCAGAACTAGGAAGTAGGCGTTCGCAAAACGTTGAAACTGCTCGAACAAGTTAATAGGCAGGAAGGTGAAAATGTTGTATTTTGCTGTCTTGATGCGATTGTCCTGGGAAAGAATCATAGAAAAGAAAATCATTCAAACTTTGAATTTTAATTCTAACTGACAGTTACAATACAAGAAAGGTTTCTTTCAATAGCACATTTTAAAACAACAGAAGTTGACCTAAGTGCTTTAAAGATACACTAATGTTCAAAGTTTTGGGGTGGTAAGATGTTTTTGAACATGAGTGTTTTTAAACATTTTGAACATTATAAGTCTCCTCTGCTCACCAAGACTACATTTAATTGACCCAAAATACAGTAAAAACAGCAATATTGTGAAATATTATTACAATTTAAAATAACTGTTTTCTGTTTCAGTATATTTTAAAATTCCTGTGATGTCAAAGCTACTTTTACACTGTTGCCGAGGGTTGTTTTTATTTCTGCGGGTTGTAGCGACCCCAAAGAACATGCTATTTAGACCATTGAATGCAAATTTTACCAGGGGAACCCTGCCAAATACAATTTTTACCATGAAACTAGTTTTGAGTAGCAATTGGGTGAGTTATGTTGTGAAAACCTGGCAACCCTGGTTAACATTAACATTGAACTAACTTGTAAAGCATTCATTAATCTCAGTTAAAGGTGCAGTAAGCGATTTCTAAAAAACGCTGTTGAAAGTGGATTGGAATGAGCAGCACAACACACTTGTAGCCAATCAGTAGTAGGGGCATGTCCTCTCATGATGGGGGTGGAAAGAGTGTGAGCAAGAGGGAGTTTTGAAGACAGACTATAGAAAGAGAGATGGCTGAGAGACATTATAAAAGAGAAAAGGTCAGAGGAATATCACAGGAAAAAGAAGCATTATGATCAGGCAAGACCTTTAAGGCCCACGTTAATATAAGCTTTTCAGAGCTGGAGAGACCGAAGTGGGAAGGCCTGAAAATAGACGCAGAGGTTCTGTTGTTTCTGCTCCATATGTGAGTAACATTGGTTTTGCTATGTTTCACAGAACCAAGATATGCTGCTGTTGTAATGTTAGCTATAGTAACAGGACAGTTTTGAGTGTCATTGTTTGTCTGGAGCTGGTGTGCTACTGGCGACTAACAACCAAATCCAAAGTTTTGTCATGAAACTTTAGATGGCGCAGGCTAATAGGTCCTTAAACTCAACCTGCTCGTAATCACATCATTATCTATAGGGCACAGCTTATTGGTTCCTGCTGTATCCAGTAAGGATGCATGCTCAACCTTCAAAATACTTGGGTAGCATTTGCCTTAGCAGTGCAGCACCCTCCACCTTCCCCAGCTCCACCTGTATAGATCTGCTACGGGTAATTCATGTACACTATATTGTACAGCAGCAGCATGTCTTACTTGCTCACAGCAGCGTGTCGTGTATGTATCAACAGTGTTTCTCAGAAATCGCTTACTGCACCTTTAATGCTACTTTCAACATTTACTTAATACATTATTAAGATCAAAATTTGCATTTGTTAATATTATTTAATGGAATTGAGCTAACATGAACTCACAATGAATAGTTGTATTTTTATTAACTAACGTTAACAAAGATTAATAAATACTGTGACAGATTTGCTGCACATTGTTAGTTAATGCATTAACTAATGTTAACTAATGGGACCTTATTGTAAAATGTTACCTATAGTTACATATAGACTTACAGCATAACTGAATCTCTCATTGTAGTCCCGATCGTTGGCTCGAACATGTCGTTCCTCCTCTAGAGTTAAACAGATGTTTAGTTTAGTAAACTATTGGAAAGAAACACCCGAGGCACCATCAAGTGCATTTCCATAGAAAGCTACAACAGACGTGAACTTTCAAAACAACATGCACTAACACCCAAAACCAAAATCCTTATGTGTATCTCAATGTCAGTCTGGATTAGTGTCCAGTTTGTCCACTAACAAGACACTTCTCCTCTTACTTAGTTTCTGGAAGTGAGTGAGGAGCCATAAATGGGCTCAATATTTTCAAAAGCCACTAACAGCGATGTCGATGAGATCATCAGTGAATATCACTCAGCAAATGGGGGAAGTAAAAATAGATAGAGAGTAAGTGAGAACCTATCATTGATCAGAAATCAAACATCTCCTGGAAAAAGTTTCCATAGATGTGATCCAGCTCTTCCAGGATATTTCCCCGTTTATCATCTTGCCTTCCCAATCCCACAAGTCCTTGAAACTCTACCTTGTCCGGCTGATTTCGAGCGTGGATTCCAACCTCCTCTCCATGGTACTAACATCCATAGCCATCGCAGCGCCATTGCCTGTTTGCAATGTCATTCTTCGAGCGGCACAAACAAACGTTCAGGCATTAGATTAAACCCTAACTTCACTGCAAATCAAATTACAGGGTCATTAACAAGACATTCAAACCATGAAGTACTGCATAGTCTGAGCTGTCTGCTTTCTGTTGGGCAGCTAGTTCACAGAATGTAGCAGACATTGCCTACACTTGTTTGTGAGTGCGCGAGATTGAGACATGTTTTCCTTAGTCCCGCCTGTGGAATTTCATCGCCTGCAGGGCTTATGCTTATTAGCATAAAACTACTCCTAATCATTTACTAGAGGAGTTTATTAGAGAGGCGTCTAGCATTATAAACACAGTTCTTGCCTTTGTAAGATCCAAAGGAATATTTTAATGCTCTGAAGTTGCTCTTTCATTTTTTTTGCTTAGACAAAAAGGAATGAACAACACTGTTGAGAAATATCATTAAAGTCAGCATGAAATGAAAGCTGTGATAGTATTTCTTCCCTATTGTAATGTACTGTATATCCAAGTGTAACAGCTTCTTAAACAAGGACAAATATAGAGCAGGTTTTGATCAAATGGTTGTAGTTAAAAAGAAGTTAAAAGAAGTCCTGCCCACTGCATGCCATGCAAGTGTATGTGGTACATCAAAACCTCTACCAGTTGACACATTTCTACCATTATACAGGATATAATGTCATACCACACCAGTCATACATATAGCACACAGTAGATCAGAAAATGTGGTTTTGGGGGAACTTGTCTGAGTTCATATGGAATCTTTAGACTTAACCTTGCCAAACCTAAGACATTGTTCTGAAACTCTAGAGGCAAAACATATGAGATTACTGGGGTCTTTCCCTCATGAGAAACAACAGGAGACTAAGGCTACGTCTACATTAATCCAGATACATTTGAATCGTTTTCGTTTCAAAACACTCTCCGTCCACACTAGCATTTTCAAGCATTTCCAAAAGTTTCACATCCACACTGAAAATGTACCTCATTGCGCATGCGTAAAACCTCATAAACGCTCACTGAGATGATACAGATGGAACAGATATAATAAAGTTCTTCTGGCAGGATCATTTTATTTAGCAAAATATCTCACCATTCACCAGGTCGCACTCAGTCACCAATATATGTTTGGTCTAAAACGCAATTGCCCTCATGTTTTGCCGCAGGATAGCAATTGCGAGTAAATTTTCTGTCATCTTTGCAGGACTGTGATATGAAAAGTGTACAAAGAAACAGTCTGATTCTCAACTGCTCCAATTTGAAAAACAATATGCGATTTCCAGAATTTTCTAAAAAAAACTACCAATAGGAAAGAAAAAAAAAAGACACCAGAATATGCAATAGGCTAAAAAAAGAGGCTAAATTAAGCTGTCACATAGGAAGGTCATCAATAAACTTATTTTTTCCCCATTAAATTTAAGAAAAGAATTGGATTTGTATTCCTTACAATAACATGGACATTCGCAGCACAACATAATCCATCCTCAACCTCAGTTATTTTTATAGTATCTCATATGTGTATAGTCTGTGACTCAATAGCTGGACTCTCTGAAGATGTTGGGCCTACAGTTCTATCGCAGGAGTATTTACAATGTTCTTTGTGTTACTGTAACATCATGGTGCCATGTAACATAATCTATCCGAATCGATCGAAATTTTGGGATATGGGCTGGAGTCCAGTTTATATTTTGCTGAGGTACACATCATGTCATGGCCCGAACAAGCTGGCTGGAGTTGAATTGCAGTACAGTCACTCCAGACTTCCTCAAGTACCGCTAAACATCACGTTCACAGCCAGACGTGCTGAACAGGAACCGTTTGCAAGACTTACTAAATCAGTGTGTCTCTAAATCCCACATTGTTTGCGCTTCTGAGATGAATAATGATCAAACTGAAGTTTTTTGCCTGGTGGACTATAAGACGAGGGGGAAATTCCTATTACATTGAAGAAGTAACCTGAGGCACAACTAGAGAGTAGAGACCTAAATATCTTAGAATCTTAGGATGGAGCATTAAGCAACCACCCTGTAAATCCAAATCAAGTTGGCAAAACTCAAAAATTTTGAGGTAATCAGTTTAAGCAAGCCGAATTGGCAGATTTTTGTTTTGTACACATATATTTTAATTATTCCTAACTTGAAACATTTAAGTACACTAATTCATACATAATTCAACTTAGTTATAACAAGCTAATTCAGAAAATGTTAACAATAGCATGGTATAGCACTGACCACAAACTGACCCGATACGGTACCCTGACCAAGATTTACCTCCCACATAACTAATCCCCACCAGTTGATTGTCTATCATTCCCAGCAATAAGGTACATCTCAAAAAAAGTGCTCACCACCTATTGGCACAAGAGACAGCTTCTAACATCTTGTCCTGTGTTTTTTTTATTCTGTCCTACTCAAAACAATTAATTATTTTGAGCGTTAGGGTTTACAGTGCACTCAGAACACCCTAGAAAAAAAAAAAAGTTCTACATGAGAAAAATCTAGTTTGGTTTAATTTTACTCAGAATCAGACTAAAACCACAGAATCCTTTTACACAACTTCTAGAAAAGAACTTCTGCATTTCTTTTTGTTTGAAAAATTTGGAAATAGCTTTCTCAAAAAACCCTTAACGCTTTACCAGAATAGCCCGGTAAATCATTTTTGCATTAACACGAATTGGTTCATTGCCTGCTATAGCTTCGTGAAACATGAGAATAATTTCCTCATTTAGCTCAGGTGCTACAACCATCATCATGAATAATTGAACAGTTTCCACACCTAGATGAGATGAGCGTGAGAGATCTTTGTACAAATTTGCCCCCAGCACACAAATGACACATATTGCAAAAAGTCACCTACAACTTCCCTATACTCCCTATACTTCCCTATACCCTAAACTAAAGGGGCTTCAATTGTTCAGGTAAAAAAAAGAAAAAAAAAAGAACCTTCTTTGCTAAAAATGGTTCTTGAGGTAAGCTTTGGTTTTGTGCACATTCTTGAAATCTGTGAAAAAAGTTCCCATTATGCCCTGGTTTAAGCTAGTCCCAGACTAAAATGCATGTTTGAGCTGTTTTAACTGAAAGCAACTTGTATTGACATATCTTAAAATGTCAGTGCCATTGTTTTGTCTCAAGATGCACACCAGTCATGTTTTTTATCTAGTGAACGTTTATAAAAGCTACTTAAATGACCTAATTGAACTGAAACCGGGCCTATAAGTTCTACAAATCAGCATATTGTTTTTTGGGTTCATAATGCACAAATACATTGATGGTTTTCTAAATACTCAAAAGTTCATCCTCACCGGTACCGTTAGCTGTGTCATTCTCGTGATTTGGCTTGCTAGCTCAACTGTGGCTGTTGCTAGCAATGCCACTGGGTTTGCTTCCCAAGAAAACACATACTGATAGCTATCACCCTGTAGCCCAAGACTGGTTGCCCACTGAAGGTAAGCAGGGTTGAGCCTGGTGAGTACCTGGATGGGAGACCTCCTGGGAAAACTAGGTTGCTGCTGGAAGAGGTGTTAGTGGTGTTAGGATGAGACATTAAACTGAGGTCCTGACTCTCTGTGGTCATTAAAAATCCCAAGATGTCCTATAACAAAGAGTAGGGGTTTAACCCCGGCATCCTGGCCAAATTTGCCCACTGGCCTCTGTCCATCATCATGGCTTTCTAATCATCCACATATATATATACTGATTGGCTTCATCACCCTGTCTCCTCTCCACCAATACGCTGGTGTGTGGTGGGTGTTCTTGCTCAATATGGCTGCCGCCACATCGTCCAGGGAGTGGTTGAGATTTCCCCTTCCATATGTAAAGCACTTCAAGTGCCAAGAAAAATGCTATACAAATGTGATCAAATGTTGGATAAATGTAAGTGTAATGTAAGTAAACTAGGGTTGCAGGTGTTTTTCATTGCCAGTTTTTTTTTAAGTCCCCCTGTGGTAAAAAAAAATCAGGGTTCTAATGTTTTTTATAGCTGGTGAATTATGTATATGACGTATATTATGATGTTGTGATGAATTATATGCCTTCTCCACTGACGTTCTCAGTTGTTCAGAGCATTTAAGGATACTGATTGGCAGCTGTCTGACTCTGAGATGGCGAACGGGAACATGGTTTGTGTAACATTAGCAACACATCATTAGCTGTTTGATAGTGTAGTCAAGCAAAAGGCTCATCATATTAATTACCACTACATGTCTGACGTTGTAGAGAGCGATACATAAAACGCATTACCATTCTGATACATCAACTTGTAGACAAGCCTGTATAATTCGCTCCTCCACTTCTTCTGAATTTCTGGTTCAGTTTCTGGTTCAAACATATATGGCTGAATTAAACCAATATTTCCCCTTGCCATTTCCTGAAAGAACTTGTAACTTAACCCTCTGATGGTGTTGGGTCATTTTGACCAAAACATTTTACGTTTTGTTTTCCATCGGAATCGTATGAAACTCGGTAAAGGTTTTGGCACTTGCTGTGTGAACACACACACAAAAAATCATGGACATGATTCGTAAAATTTAAATGGTCCTGAAAGAAATAATCACACTTGCATTAGTCAAAAATGGCTGCATTGGAAATGAATTGGAGACCAATTTAATCTATTGGAAATGTGTGGTACTGTGCACAAACAAATTCTTACTGAAATCTCATATTTTGAGATACCAACCTCAAATTTGAAAAAAAAAAAAAAAAAAAGTTTAGATTTATGCCTTTGATTTTCTCACAGTTTTAGAGTAAAAGGTGTTTTGGAAAATATATTTCATATAAAAATTGTATTTTTGTGCATTTTTCATAATAATAAATGTTTTCAAGTTTTTTAAGTTTTTCAGCAATAATCAGCCAAGTGTCGTCTTTAAAAAGAGACCAAATTTAAGTAAAGATTTATGACAGTTTATGTTGGAAATTTTAATTTTCCATGTTCAAAAAGTGAATAAACAGATTATAACTACTGCATAAATGTAATTCAACCCTAACCCTAATTCCATAAAATCCTGTAAAAAATACAAAATATTACATAAAAAACATTATCGTATTAAAATATAGTACAATCATTGAAATAAAACAAAACGACACGCAAACAGCGCCAAAGTTTCTTTTCTGGCTTGCACAAAAGCTAGCATAAAGCTAACAGGAATGGGCTAAAGTCACAAAAATGTTAGTTTTAATTTATTTGTAAGAGTTAACGTTTTCCGCCTCTTGAATTTGCATAAGGGCTCCCTGACAAACATTTCAACAATTATGGAAATTACAGAACGAGTGTGTTACAGTACACCAAGCAAGCATACACAAAATGTTTCAATGACCTCAGTGACTAATACATGGAGGCGTGTGTATTCTTCCTGTTTGTGTACTTGATCACTCACACACTGATGAAAACTCACGCAACATTCTTACAACACTGGCTTCCCAACTTTCCACTTTCAGCATCAGCGTATTACAACAGCTAAGCTCAACACAAATGTGAAAAACAAAAGGAAAATACCTGCAGGTCTCACGCTCATGTCCCCGCAGTTATGAGCACTAGCTTGTAAGTGATCTCCATCCAGACTGCCAGATCATGTTTTTATAAAGATAAAAAAATGAACTGCCTCTGCTGCCCAAGGGCAAGAAACGATCTTCTGTGGTTTACAGAAGGTCAAGGCAAAACCTTGCGTCACTGGCAGATCCGTTTACCTTTTCCTACCCATAATCACACACACAGTCGCACATAAACGCGTAGTGCACTTCACGTCAGCATCCCTATAGCAGCAAAGCATCTGCTTTATCTCTGTGGACCAGCACACGAGAGAATAAAGGAGCAATGAGTGATGTCACAGGAAGACAATACAAACTGTTCCTTCTTTTTAAAGCACTAATTAACTATTTCTGAGGATTCAAATGAGTTTGGTTTGTTTGAGTGCAAGTGAAACCAAGAGCAGCAGCAACAATCACACAAGAGGGTGTCATCAAGGTTTCTAGGCAACAAGACCTAAGAAGAGCAGAAGACCTCAGCTCAAACATGGCGTAGTTGAATTCTGTGGCTAACAATAAGCATATTAAATTCGGGAATTAATTATGGACTAAGAGAACAGTTCTTTTGTAACACAGAATCTGAACTGCTAAACACTGTAATTATCAGGTTGTTTGTGGGGTCTACGGTTGATCATGTGACTAGGTTACTGTTATAGAGAAGTAACTGCCTAAGAGAAAGCATCATATTTCAAAAAAATAAAAATAAAATATATATATATATATATATATATATATATACGTATAAAAAATATCATTTATTTTTATTTTTAATTTTTAAAAAAAACAAAACAATATATATATATATATATATATATATATATATATATATATATATAATATTTTGTGGTGTCTATGGTTAATCATGTGACTAGGTTACTGTTTTAAAGTAACTGCCCAAGAGAAAGCATCATATTTCAGAAAAAAAATCATTATTCTCAATAATCATTCTCATTAGATTCTCCTTACTGTATTTTTTTTTTTTTTTAAATCAATCAAATAAAATCAAATAATTTATTTAAGGGCACACAATAGTTTTATGTATACTTTTTAAATAATGTATTTTTTGTGTTTGTTCTTTCTTCCAAACAGTAATGAGCATGAGATTTTTTTTTTTTTTTTGCATTATGGTAATTAACTTAATTGTCTTGAAAATAATGTCACAACGTCTTTCTGTCATGCTTTGACCACCCTATATCTATGGGTGGGCAAGGGGTAGGCAATTTGAGCATAATATGAGAAATGTATTTTTGTTAGGCTATATAAATAGAACAAAGAAGCAAATTACAAATACAATAGTTTTTTGTTTTTTTAAAATCTTTTTTTCAGATACAGTAAGTTTATTTAACATGTATACATTTCACATCTTTTGTTGTTTGATTAACATTAATGACAGACAGGTATTTAATTGGGCTGCTGAATGCATGGACGTAATATACTGACACATCCAGTTTTTACCCACCTGTTTACGTCCACTTAAGCCATAACTGACTGTTTTCACGCGAGATACTCCACACGATGGACATTTTAACATCTGTGTGTGCGTGTATTTGACTATTCAGGTGCAAGGAGAACTGATTGCGAGCACGCGAGAGAGCGCTTCTGTTGTGTGTCATTCAGCGCGATTCCACCTATCCCGCCTTCACTAACAGCAAGTTAATTGATAAAGAATTATGATTGAAATGTAATTTTGTGATACAACGAGCTTGGCTACCTTTCATTTGGCTGTAGGCTGAAATTATATTTAACCCGCCACAGTGGCTAGTGGGAGTGGCTGTCGTAACCGCAACAGCTGAAATCTACCTGCATTTGGCGGGTTGGCGGGTGTTAATGTCAAGCCCTGTATATATATATATATATATAGGATAAAACAGATAAGTTACTGTATTATCAATGAACTTCAATTATATTGTATATTTTGCAAACATTTCTCTACAGGAACCACACATTAAAATAAATTCATATTCACTGAACACTTTAAGACATTTGTAATGACTTGAATACTCTCAACATTTCTAAACATGAATCCCAGTATAAGTTTATGTGTTTTTAGATATGTAAGATTTGTTCATGTACTTTGTTTTTCTTCAGCAACTCTACTAACCAATGTGAACGTCCTTCTTCCAAACTGCCATAACACCAGGCCATCTCCGACGATTCCTAAGGGTTTCTCTAAAAAACATGAAGCCAGTGTGAGTCAAACAGTACATTTCAATTTTTACACAATGTATACTTTTCCTTGTAGAAACAATCAGATTTCAAATTGCTGGTTTGAAGATCATATTAATAGTGATTTTATACAAAGAGTGACATCCCAAATAAAACACTTTCCTATAAAGCCATATTGTAATTCATATACAATGCTACGCTTTGTTTATGGAAAGCATAGCAGCTGATCAGCTAGAGTCACACACACACACACTAGTGTGTAATTGTCTTTTACAGTAGCACACATTTCTAGCTGGTTTTAATGTCTGACGCACACAGCGTATCTTCCCCCACATCGTCCTAATGAGAACCCAAAGGAGCAGCATCCAGGAAACCCGTCAGGTCTCTGGGAACACGCACTCTCCACCGGGAACACTGCAGGGTTGCTGAAGCTCGCCTGCAGTAAACACAGGTGATCCCGGGAAGAGCTGTGTCCTGCCATATGGTGGCTTTGCGTGACAAAGTGATTTATAGAAAAGGCTTTTATAGGTGGGACACTATACTGAACGTAGCTGTGAAAGATTGTAAGCTTCCCTTTTTTTGGTGTGAAAATAAACGTAATGTGGAATACCCCAGCACTGCACACTTCGGATGTCTCCCTTTATATAACACACCTGATACTGTTTATATCATCAGTTCATTAATAAAAGACCTGAACTGTAATAAGAAAGACTTCCAAAATGTGCCGTGCTTGTTCTCCAGGACCACCGTTTTCCATGGAAACAATACTGAATGTTCATAAGCAGAAAAGGCACCTGACATACTGACCCAACATGTCTATATCCAATATAAAAGTGACTGTAGACTCTCATATATTGACAATCATATCCTCTATAGATATCAATAAATCTGCAAGGAAATGAAAGAATGGAATATAGTATTAGAAAATACAATGGAATTTAGCAAAATCATAGAGGCTGACAAATATGGATCTAAGTCCAAATATCGAAGCAAATAATATCAAAAATAATCATTTTACCTACATTTACTGTTATGAGTATATACGCAATAATAATTATATTTTAATTAATATTAAAAATAACAATTATTATTATATCATTACACATAACTAGCATATTACACTAGATATATTTTACATAATATAAAAATGATCCTTGAATGTATCATGCTAAATGAGTATATATAATATATATATTTTAAATAATAATATTTTGTTATTTGTTATGCATCACAAACATATTACATTAGATATATTTTGAACACAATGAATAATCTAAATTTAATTTAATCTAAATTTATTGTTGAATATAGCATATATATATATATATATATATATATATATATATAATCTATTTTAATTAATAATAATAATTATTATTATTATTATTAATTTAAGCACCACCCACATATTGCAGTTGATATATTTTAAATAACTTAAATTCAATATCAGATGTTACATATATATATATATATATATATATATATATATATACGAAATTTATATATATATATACAGTCAAACTAAAAAATGTTCAGACACCTTCAACATTTCACACATTATCACAGTTTATTTACTATAGTTTAAAAAAAAATATATATATATATGACAAGGTCTCAGAGTTAAAATGTGTCAGAAATTTTTTTATCTCAATTAAGTCAGATAACACTTAAGCAAAACATGGTCAGGTCAAAGTGTCTGAAGAAATTTTGGTTCCAAACTTTTATCAGTTTTACTGGTAGTCCACTGTATGAAGAAGTTTTGGGTATAATATGTCACAGTTTACTTTATTTTGCTATCCTCACTTACATACAGTTGTGAACTGTAAAAGTATGTGAACCACTTGCAGAATCTGTAAAAATGTGAATAATTTTAACAAAAAAAAAATAGCTCATAAGTATGTGAACCACTGATTCTTAATACTGTGTGTGGTTACCTGGATGATCTACGACTGTTTGTTTGTTTTGTGATGGTTCTTCATGAGTCTCTTGTTTGTCCTGAGCAGTTAAACTGAGCTCTGTTCTTCAGAAAAATCTCCAGGTCCCAAAAATTCTTCAGTTTTCCACCATCTTTTGCATATTTGAACCCTTTACAGCAGTGACTGAATGATTTTGAGATCCGTCTTTTCACACTGAGGACAACTGAGAGACTCAAACACAACAGTTAAAAAAGGTTCAAACATTCACTGATGCTCCAGAAGAAAACACGATGCATTAATAGACGGGGGGTGAAAACTTTTGAAATTTGAAGATCAAGGTAAATTGTATTTAATTTGTCTTCCGAAGGGCAGTACTAAATGAAAAAAATTTATATTTAAACAAAATAAGAAAACTTTGGACCTCTTCATCCTGTTCAAAAGTTTTCATCCCCTGACTCTCAATGCATCTTGTTTTCTTCTGGAGCATCAGTGAATGTTTGAACCTTTTTTAACTGTTGTGTTTGAGTCCCTCAGTTGTCCTCAGTGTGAAAAGACGGATCTCAAAATCATTCAGTCACTGCTGTAAAGGGTTCAAATATGCAAAAGATGCTGGAAAACTGAAGAATCTGCAGGACCTGGAGGATTTTTCTGAAGAACAGAGTTCAGTTTAACTGTTCAGAACAAACAAGAGACTCATGAAGAACCATCACAAAACAAACAAACAGTCAAACAGTATATATATATATATATATATATATATATATATATATATATAATACATATCAAATATATTTTATATTTTAAAATACCACATATTGCAGTTGATATATTTTAAATAAATTAAATTCGATATTAGATGTTACATTTATATAATTTATTTAATATACATAAAATACATTTTGTTTTAAAATATTTGTAATATTTTATTTTTATTTTAGAATATATTTAATAATACTAAACTGTGAGAAAACACTATCTATTACCATTATTTAATGCCCATATTGACGAATCAGCCAGACCTCATCTGTAACCTCAGTTGTACCTTACAGCTCAATAATGGAAAGCCAACAGTCAATTAGTCAACCTTAAGTGGCACACCGATGTACAGTAAGACTGATGATTACAATAAACGGACATTTTATATATAATATTTGCTACAGAACGCAATAATAAACCAATATTACCTCACTGAATGACACGCGTGCCCGTCAGACAGTCATATATGCTGTAACGCTCATAGCCCATAACTGCAGTGTATAAGTACACCTCATTCACCAGCACTATATCATAATCTATCATTTACAACATACAATGTAAAACATACAGCGCCTACCGAAAACATGCTCCATCCATTCATTTATGGCTCAGCAACGGAGACAGGGTGGAGTAAATCGTCCATAATAAGTCCTCAGATCCAAATCACCCTCCTGCTCTCTCGCGCTCGAGCTCTCTCAACCACACGCGCGCGCACGCATCGTTTTGCGGAAGGTTACTTGACCAAAACATGTAAACTAGCCGTGAAGAAATATAAATTAGATTTTTATTAAAGAAGCAGCCATCTTCTGATAGACGTTATTTCAGTTAATGACGCAATATTCGAATCACATGCTCATTATTGACAGTTGTGAATAAGGATATTGACATATTGTTTGTGTATTATCACAATGACTGCGCACTACTTTAAAATTACAGCAAACCAAACCCCAAACGCCAGTGTATAGACAGCAATGTGTACGTAATTATAATAAAAAATAAATGTATTCAATGATTAACAATAAAGGAAGTTACTCTACTTTATATTACAGTATGGTGAAAAAAATTATTAATTTTTTTATTTGCTGCCTGTATATTTTACTGTAGTATATTACTATCTATATCGTTAACTGATAAAATGTTCATACCAGCCTACTTCCGTTCCAAGTATTTAAATAAAATAGGCCTACAAGTGCGAAAAAAATACTAATTTATAGTAAAATTTACTAGTGTCTTTGAACCATACTATAGTAAATTGTAGTATACTGTATATATTATTTACAACACTTTGTTAATGAATGCTGCAGCATACTGTAGTAATAACTCAGGTGAAAAAATACTATAGTAATTTATAGTAACGTTAAATACTGTAGTATTTTTGAACCATACTATAGTAAAGTAAACCAGCTCAAACCAGCTTCCATGCTTCAAAACATGCCTAACCAGCATATGCTGATTTTTGTTTCAGCAGTACAGTATTGGGTAAAGTTTATATTGCTATCGTTGTTAGGCTATATACCACAGCAACTATACAATTACCACACCAAATTAATTCAGGTAGGCCTCCTTTAATATAGTATGGTTCAAAAACACTATAGTATTTACTATAAATTACTATAGTATTTTTTCATGTTAATTTGGCCTTTTCGAAACTTTTTAGGTTATCTGTGTGGACGTATATCATAGCCTGTGTTATTATAATAACAAATAATTTCATTTATCTGAGATACAATTAATTAGTATGTTTAAAGTGAGATTATGTTGGTGTTGTTCAGTTTAATGAGTGCTTGAATTCAGTCAGTGATTATACGTTTGATAATAATGCAGCAGCTTTGATGGAAATGCAGTGGCGACATCTTCTGGATGATTACGGCGGTATGAAACTTCGTTTGCTCGAGGTGTACGTGCGTGAAAAGTTCTTACGTACCGTAAACCGGACATAGATTGAGCGCTATAAAATAATTAGCCTGAATAAAGATTTATGACAGACACAGATTAGATCATGACGCAGCGTTACTGACTGTCGAATAATAAAGTCCATACGTGAAACTGAGCTGAACCAGAAAAAACAAACCGCAGATATACTGTATCTTTGACCGCTACAAGAGCTACAGGGTGTCATAGACATCGCTTTGACTCTGGTAAGACCTTTTTTCATCCGAGTTCGATGTTTGATATGTGTCAGAAATAATTACTATTATGTCGTGTTGCACTGTTATATCGTGTACACAAACCGCTCTTTATTTGCAATTTGACTACGCATCACATGTAGGCTTTACAGTAATGCTCGCAGACGTCTAATCTCTGTAATCAGCATATATATCCTGCATTTCCATGCTTAAATGTTATTGATAGAAATTTAAAGACAAAAAGGGTATGAACTGTTAATGATAATGGAACCACTTAGCTAGACATTAAACTGTACAGTATGACTGCAAAAAAGACTGTTTAGATAGGCTGCTCACTAAATGATAAGACACAATGACGTCCAAAATGCATAGGAAAGGCTGCTCACCAGGTTTTGCAACATAAAAAAATGGTGTCTAGACTGCAGGATGCCCAAAATGCTGCCTAGGTAGGCAGCCCAATAGTTTTTGAGACACATCCACATAAAATGCCAGGTAACATGACTCAGCTTTAATGTAACTGTTATGTGTTTTGGGTAGGGATGATAGAAATATGTTTCTGACTGTGACAAAGTACTGCCTTGTTTAATCAAACAGACAGCTTTGAAAATAAAAAGGCAAGTAGATGCATGCAGGATCTCTAAATCTCTACTATTTTCATTCTTTCCATTTTTAAAGATTCAAGTACAGTTGCCATTTTACGTTATTACAAGAAGACTAGATTACACAATAGTCTTAGATGATTTTTGTGAACGTGACCACAAACTTTTGAGAACCTGTCAGCACAACCCTTACTAGTTTTAAGGCCTTTGAAGTGACTATGCTGTTTTATGTATGGGGCTCTGGATTTAAATATTCTCAGCAGGAACTAATATTTTGTGTGAAAAAGATATTGGATCAAAACAAACTGTTCACATTGACCTATTCCCACTGGTCACAAAAATACAGTTTGTCACAAAAATTTAGAAAAATATATTTAAAATGTAAAAAAAGAAAAGTTTTTTGTTCATCCTGATTCATATTTGTTCATCTGTGTTTGTTTTGATTGAATCAAATGGTCTAAGAGAAAAATCAGCAGCTGTGGTTAAACAAATTACCTAACTGTAAAGTTACCTAACTGTGGTTACCCAGCCAAAGTCTGGTCTGCCTCTCATAACCATGACCTCCTAAAATAAGCGTCTATTTTTGTATATATACGTGTTTGTGTGTGTGTGTGTAGCATATATAATATTATAAAAATTAGTTTTTCAACATAAATGTATCTAAATGCATTCTCTTTACGCTGTGCTCGTTGTTTTTGGCTGTAACTTGTTTGCATATTTCTCTCCTCTTTTCTTACAGAAGTGCTGATCATGGCAGGCATTCTACACCCCCAGCTGCTGCTGTTGTCCAGGCAGTACTGCAGAGTTTTCTCTGTCATGAACTCACAGATTCACACCAGCTCTGGGCTGGCTGCTAAAGACCACTACAATGTTCTCGTGCTCGGTGGAGGGAGCGGTGGCATTGCAATGGCCGCTCGCCTGAAAAGAAAGGTTGGCGCGGAAAACGTGGCCATCGTGGAGCCTAGTGAGGTATAATGCAGCAGAGCATTTTTAGTTGAACTGCGCCTTTAAGAGACCCCCATGTTTTGAGGCGTCACGTACCTCACATACTGAGATTCAGGTTTGACAAGTTCCTGTTTGGTGCATGTTCACTGTATGGACATGTGCACTACCGTTCAAAAGCTTTGTGGTCTGTAAGACGTTTTTTTGTTTTGTTTTGAAAGAAATTAATAATTAATTTTTTCAGCAAGGACACATTAAATTGATCAAAAGTGACAGTAAAGGCATTTATAATGTTACAACATTGATTACAACAAAAGGATTACAGTTTCCACAAAAATATTAAGTAGCACAACTGTTTTAAACATTAATAATAATAATAATAAATATAGCTGCAAGCAGCAATTAAGGGGCCAAGCACAAAGAAGGCAGGATAAGTCATGCCAACTAACAAATAAAGCAAATAAAGACATATTAAGATGATTTTAGGCAAAATGCCTGAAAAATCATAAATACAGTCATTAGTAATTATTTAATGGTTTATCACTTTCGACCAATAGGTGGCGCTGTGACTAAACTGAAATGGTATTGTCAGAGTAAGCTGACAATTGCACATGCTAAGTTTGGTGTCAATATGCCGAAGCATTGCAGAGATACAGCTTTGGAGTTGTTTTGGCATCATGCCATCAATTTTGTTCATGCGGTATACAAAAACGGTTTTATCTATCGACACAAAATCCATAACTTTTTTGCCAGCATGGTCTGAAGATGATATGATTCGATTATGGTGAAAAACTGTCTAGGAGGAGTTTAAAAAAGAAAATCAAAATGGCGGACAGGAAGTTTTTGGATTTATTTTATAACTTTTGACCACAAGGTGGCACTGCCCCAAAATGTTTTGAGTACCTTCAGTGCATAGTGCCGAAGACACATACCAAATTTCGGAACGATACACCAATGCGTTCGTAAAATATAGCATTTTACGACAAAATTCAAAATGGCCAATGCCCAAAATTGGGTATTGTTCGACACGGAATCTAAAGAGACCAGTTTTGTGATTTTTGGCCAAACCGTTAAGAAGTTATAAGCAAAAAATTCACAATATCACTGTTTGTACTGTATGTTTGATCAAATAAATGCAACCTTGGCAAGCAGACTTGGAGACTTCTTTCAAAAACATAAAAAAAAAATCTTACCAACCCCAAACTTTTGAACGTCAGAGGCTTGTTATTTATCTTATTTATCAAAACCTTTGCGCTGTTTCTTCAATACTCATTTAATGACATTTTATGTACTTTTGACTCCAGATGCATTACTATCAGCCTATATGGACGTTAGTTGGCGCAGGGGCTAAAACAGTTGCTTCCTCTGGACGGTCAACAGCGAGTGTGATACCATCAGGGGTGACGTGGGTCAAGTCCAAGGTGGCAGGATTTGACCCTGAGAACAACACTGTCCACACAGACTCTGGGAAAAAGGTATGAAACGGAATTTAAGTTGATACTTATGCTATTAATATGTCTCAAGAGTGTCATGTGTCAGTGTTGTGAAAGAGCTGTGCTTTTCTGCATAGGATTAGTATAGAAAATGTTTTTTTATTTTTTTTTGACAAGGGAAGTGCTCTTTTAATAGCTTTGAAAGCTGGGGATTTTTGTGGCTTCATTGTGATATTGCATAAGATTACATTGCACATTTTATTGAACCCTGAAGGTGTGTCTTTATAAAATAGTAGATATGATGTAACATGAACATGTTGCAAAACCTAAAGGAATGTCATATTACCATTGTTAAATTGCAAGGTAATTTAGAATGTTCACTTAAATCAAACTAAACCTAGCTTTAGTATTTTTACTAATAATACGCAACTGTTTTTCTTCTCTCAGATTTCCTATGATTATCTGATTGTAGCTCTTGGGCTTGAGCTGCACTATGAAAAGGTATGTTATGAATGTCATTCATATAGACTGAATTGCTAGTTTTCCGTTTCCATATGCATTATGTGAAACCTGTATCTGTATCTAGTGCTTGTTTTGATTGAGAGGAAGCATTCTTGGATCTTGTAGTTAATTATTAATACAGATTGGGTGTGGTGTCATTGCCACATCAGTCTAGAGGAAGTTTCCAATCTTAATGTCATGTTAATTACATTTGTGCGTCAGGCTTGATATCAAAGTTCAAAAGTACAGTTTCAACCTTTGTTCTATGTTTGGATGTTTTTGCTCATGACTTGACTGCAAAGAAATATAAAACTGTACCTGTTTTCACAGTGTGAAACATGGAACAAGATAACTCTGGATTAATAAACTCTAGGTTAAAAATGATCCTGGGTTAGTGGTACGTTAGATTTTCTTCTCAAAGCAATCAATCCAATTGATTCCTTTTTGCTTATTACAGATCAAGGGCCTGCCAGAAGGGTTTGAACATCCCAAAATTGGTTCAAATTACTCTGTGCAAACAGTGGAAAAGACCTGGAATGCCTTGAGAAACTTTAAGGAGGGCAATGCTTTGTTCACATTCCCAAACACTCCCGTCAAATGTGCAGGAGCTCCTCAGAAAATCATGTATCTCTCGGATTCCTTCTTTAGAAAGGTTTATTTCTTGATCTACTCATTGTGTTGTAAATCCCATTGTACATTAATAATCATGGTAATACCAAATTTTTGGGGGAATATTTCATGGTAACACCATGCATTTTGGTACATGTATCATGGCAATACCATGTTCTTTGGACATGAATAATGATAATAACATGTTTTTGGGGGGCATATATCATATAGTAACACCATGTATTTTGGACATGCAGCATGGTAATACCATGTATTTTGGTACATATATCATGGCGATACCATGTTTCGTGGACGTGAACAGGGGTAATACCATGTTTTGGGCCACATATCATGGTAATACTATGTATTTTTGACATGCATCATGGCAATACCATGTTCTGTGGATATGAATAAGGATAATAACATTTTTTGGGCATATATCATATAGTAACATCATGTATTTTGGTATATGTATCATGGCATTACCACAAACAAACAAGGGTAATACCATGTTTTTGGGGGGGCATTGGTGACACCATGTATTTGACATGTACCATGGTACTACCATGATTTGTGAACAAGAACAAAGATAATACTATGTTTTTGGGCATATATCTTGGTAACACCATGTATTTTTGGACATGCATCATGGCAATACCATGTTTTTTATTATTCGCAGTAGCTTGGAAAGCCATGTAAATACCATGATAAATGAATATCACTCAGTACCACAGTATTAACATTTAAGACTACCACTATACCCTGGTACTGCTACAGTACATTTGACCAATAATACTCAAAGAACTGACAATGTTTTTAAACAATGTGTTTTCTAGACAGGAAAAAGGTCCAAAGCCAACATTATTTACAACACCTCCTTGCCAGTGCTGTTTGGGGTCAAGAAATATGCAGATGCCTTGTGGGAGATTGTGAAGAAACGGGACCTTAATGTAAACCTCAGGCACAACCTCATCGAGGTCAGGGCAGACAAACAGGAAGCTGTTTTTGAGAATCTGGACAAACCTGGGGAGACAGAGGTTTTCAAGGTAACCATTGTTAAATTTGACAAAAAAAAAACAAAAAAAACATCTTCAGTTGTGGTAGCTGTACATTGAGTGTGTCACATACCCTTCATCTTGGGCATAGTATGAGATGATCCACGTTACCCCTCCGATGGGACCACCTGCAGTGCTCAAAGGCTCCTCATTGGATGACGCATGCGGCTGGCTGGATGTAAATAAGCACAATCTTCAACATAAGACATATGCCAATGTATTTGGCATTGGAGACTGCACCAATCTACCCACATCCAAAACGGCGGCAGCAGTAGGTAAAACACAGAAAAACTCATTTCTTTGTAGAAATATTATGGTTGTACATGTCTTTTGATATTATGTCATTATTGTGCTGTGAAAAGTAGGAGATAAGTCCCTGCTCATTCAACCTTTTCTTCCTAATTATCAGTACTCATCAGACAGATTCTAGAACCAGTTTCTCATTTTCCATGATTAATTAGTAGTTACTTGTGAGCTTGTTTGTCTGAAATGAGATAACCAGGAGAATCATGTGACTTTAATCTTCTGCAGCTGCACAGTCTGCAGTACTTGACCGAACTGTCAGCCGAATTCTGAAGAAACAGACACCGGATAAGTCGGTAAGTATGTTTAAGGATAAACGTTAATGTGGTTTACCACTGTAGAAGCACGATACTGTTGGTGAAAAACTTTTGCTCCTCCAACTCTATTTCCTGTGTTCCCCAACTGCACACCACCAGGGGGCGCAGTGTTAACATATCAATAACAGTCAGTCATACTGCATACTGGCTTTGAGTCTGACATGGATCCAATCCTATTATAGAGTGGTGCGGTGATGATGTATTTTTGTTGCATGACTTCAATGTCACTACCATTAAGCTCTTTCAGTCTTTATTTAAAAACATTTTCCCCTGGAAGAGTTGAGTTAGAATAGTTTGTAAGACCGCGATTATAAACAAATCAAGGCTGTGAATGCGGACTAGTGAGCAGATGAGTTTACCTATTCAGCTGATGACGTTTAATGTCAAGACAACCTCTGTAGTCTCATTTAGCTACTTGTTAACAACCGCCTTTTACAAGACGAGTAAAAAAAAAAAAAAGGGGGGGGTCACAAGAGGGAATTACTCATGTATTTTATATCATTAAATAAAGCTTGTGTTCAAAACAGACCTTATTTCAGGCATTTAACCAAAAGCCCATTCAAAAAACCCATTGACTTTGGGATGATAGAACCAGAAGTGCTAAAATGCTAAAACTTGTTTCTGGATTTTGGGCTACTGTAATGTCTGGTGAAAACAAGGGAGAGGAGGATCCATTCACAGTGAGTTTATTAACAAAAATAAACTTACTAAAACCAACACAGAAACCAGAACACGTGGGGCCTGTACCATGATGGTAGTTGAACAAACTCAGGGTTATAGGATTAGTTGACAAAACCAAACCACTCCAATCCGGCTTTGTTGGTACCATGATGCTGATCATCAACTTTCTGTCAACTCAGGCTTTGATCCGGAGTTTGTGGAGCGCATGCACATGAATGCGTGACATCAGTGGTGAACAGCCAATCACATGCCTTGCAACAGAGAGAAACTCTGATTCACTTCTCGTGCGAGAGCCAGCGCAATTCAAAACTCTTTTGCTGAAGGTCAAGAGATTGAAGAAAATGAAGAATTTAAACTCATTTATACTAAAGAAATTACTTGTCCACGAAAGAGGAAAAATAAAAGAAATGATCTTGCTCTATCAGTGCAAGTGAAACATGTGAAGTTAGTTTATATACAGCGGGTACGGAAAGTATTCAGACCCCCTTAAAATTCTCACTCTTTGTTATATTGCAGCCATTTGCTAAAATCATTTAAGTTAATTTTTTTCCCCCCTCATTAATGTACACACAGCACCCCATATTGACAGAAAAGCACAGAATTGTTGACATTTTTGCAGATTTATTAAAAAAGAAAAACTGAAATATCATATGGTCTTAAGTATTCAGACCCTTTGCTGTGACACTCATATTTAACTCAGGTGCTGTCCATTTCTTCTGATCATCAGATTGGACTTGATTAGGAAAGCCACACACCTGTCTATATAAGACCTTACAGCTCACAGTGCATGTCAGAGCAAATGAGAATCATGAGGTCAAAGGAACTGCCTGAAGAGCTCAGAGACAGAATTGTGGCAAGGCACAGATCTGGCCAAGGTTACAAAAACATTTCTGCTGCACTTAAGGTTCCTAAGACCACAGTGGCCTCCATAATCTTTAAATGGAAGACGTTGGGATGACCAGAACCCTTCCTAGAGCTGGCCGTCCGGCCAAACTGAGCTATCGGTGGAGAAGAGCCTTGGTGAGAGAGGTAAAGAAGAACCCAAAGATCACTGTGGCTGAGCTCCAGAGATGCAGTCGGGAGATGGGAGAAAGTCAACCATCGCTGCAGCCCTCCACCAGTTGGGGCTTTATGGCAGAGTGGCCCGACGGAAGCCTCTCCTCAGTGCAAGACACATGAAAGCCTGCATGGAGTTTGCTAAAAAAAACTCCTGAAGGACTCAAAGATGCTGAGAAATAAGATTCTCTGGTCTGATGAGACCAAGATAGAACTTTTTGGCCTTAATTCTAAGCGGTATGTGTGGAGAAAACCAGGCACTGCTCATCCCGTCCAATACAGTCCCAACAGTGAAGCATGGTGGTAGTAGCATCATGCTGTGGGCGTGTTTTTCAGCTGCAGGGACAGGACAACTGGTTGCAATCGAGGGAAAGATGAATGCGGCCAAGTACAGGGATATCCTGGACGAAAACCTTCTCCAGAGTGCTCAGGACCTCAGACTGGGCCAAAGGTTTACCTTCCAACAAGACAATGACCCTAAGCACACAGCTAAAATAACAAAGGAGTGGCTTCACAACAACTCTGTGACTGTTCTTGAATGGTCCAGCCAGAGCCCTGACTTAAACCCAGTTGAGCATCTCTGGAGAGACCTAAAAATGGCTGTCCACCAACGTTTACCATCCAACCTGACAGAACTGGAGAGGATCTGCAAGGAGGAATGGCAGAGGATCCCCAAATCCAGGTGTGAAAAACTTGTTGCATCTTTCCCAAAAAGACTCATGGCTGTATTAGATCAAAAGGGTGCTTCTACTAAATACTGAGCAAAGGGTCTGAATACTTAGAACCATGTGATATTTCAGTTTTTCTTTTTTAATAAATCTGCAAAAATGTCAACAATTCTGTGTTTTTCTGTCAATATGGGGTGCTGTGTGTACATTAATGAGGAAAAAAAATGAACTTTTAGCAAATGGCTGCAATATAACAGAGTGAAAAATTTAAGCGGGTCTGAATACTTTCCGTACCCACTGTAGTTGCTTGATAATATATAGCAATAGAGACTCAAACATGTAAGGTCACATGTAGTCATTTTTAAAGAGTTAACTATTGATTCTACAGCTTATTTATTACATATCATCTGTATATATCAATATTCATTTAAACTAAATGCTTAATAATAACTGTTAAACTAAGATTGCTTGTGTGTAATGGATTAATAATATAGATCATATAATAATTATATAAATCATAAAATAATTCTAATTATTATTAAAATATTTATCTTTAAATATTTGTTTTTACTATATAGTAACCTTTAATTTGGAGGAAGTGAAAGCGGGGGTGTGACTTTATTGCGTTGGATGTGTCAGTATCACTTTGCTCACATCTGATTGGCCCAATTTCGGTTTGAGATCTCTTATCCAGAACATAACCTGCCCCAGAGCAGGTTAGCTGTGGGGCATAAGTTACTATCGTGATTAACAACGCTAAAAGCCAAGTCACTTTCATGATACCTAAAACCCAGGATTGGCGCAAACTAATCTGAAACTTACCTGGCTAGCCAGTGAATCCATGGTACAGGCCCCAGGGAACAGAATTGAGTACACCAAACAAACATTCACGAAAGGACAAGACTCGACAAGGAACACAGGAAATACTGGGGTTTAAATACTAGAGGGGTAATAGGCAAACAAGACACATCTGGGAATGATCACAGAACTAATCAACTAGAGAAACTACAAAGGACTACAAAAATGGCACACAGGACAGGAAACAGGAACATGGTAAAATGCAAACTAAAAGTCCAATAAACAAAACACACGAAACACAAAACCAGGGAATATGCAACAGCTACAAAAATCATCCCTACAGCACTATTACTCTCTAACCCCTAGTTTCCTTTTTGCCCTCTACTATCCTAAAATAAAATTTTAATCATTTAATAAAATGATTTTGCATGCTGCATCTAATTCTAACAAAAATTTCAATATAAAAATGTTTTAATCCGGTTTTGTTATAATTTGACAAGGAGACAAAAATTTTTTGGCTAATATTACTTATGGTTCATTTGTCACACTTTTTGTCACGCACTGGAAAATTAAGTCCAGTGCATTGCATTGTGGGATAGAGTTATTTCACACAGGGTACTCAGTCGCTGCATCCAAAATCGAATATTTCCCTACTATATAGTATGCGAAAAACAGCACGCCAAAAGAGTAGTATGTCCGAATACATAGTGTTCGAAAAACAGTAGACGAAAAGACCCCGGATGACCTACTACATCCAGCGAGATTCTGAAGTGTGCATTCCACGGACACTTTAGTATCCCATGAGGCCACGGGAGGGGATTTATGAATGGAAGTAAAGTGATGCAATTGATGTTGGTAGGTCACATGATGGTGAAAACATGGCGTACGTCCAGACTACATTCATACTATATAAAACATACTTTTTTTTAGCGGTTGCCAAGTAAATTGAATTGTAGTACCTAGTCAGTATGTGATTTTGGCCGCAGGGAGTGTGTTTGGCAAATGTGTGGTAGTGATGTAGTTGCATTCTATGCATACTGAAAATATGCATACTACGCACATTATGCATGCCTATTACAGAAATAGCACAAGTAGTTTGGTGGTATGCTGTTCCAAAAATATCCATTTTCCTTAAATAACTACACAAAAAAGTATCAAGTACATTCATATGTACATATATAATACATATATTTATAAATGTATTGAATTACAGATATACTAATAATTAAATTCATCATTCAAAATAGCTAAATATTACTTATTGCATAATAATTATTAATATTAAATGCTAATTGTTTTGTGCATGTTACAGTATAATGGCTACACCTCATGCCCTCTGGTTACAAGCTACAACACAGTCATCTTGGCAGAATTTGATTATGACGGGCAGCCACTGGAGACGTTCCCTGTGGACCAAAGTAAAGAGAGCAGGGTCATGTACCACATGAAAGTTGATGTCATGCCTCATTTGTATTGGCATGGACTACTCAAGTGAGTACTGTTCATGTATTGATCACAACTTACCCTTTTGTACAAGACTGATACAAGCATGATATTTTTTTCTCTTCCTTTTTTGTTTTTCTTCCTAAAATTAAGGGGAATTTGGGGAGGCCCAGGACCATACCGGACCATCATGCATTTGGGAATGAAATAGAACAAACCTTTAAAGCGAACAGAGCAATCGTATTCTTTCTCATTATTAACAAATTTCTGTTTGTTGGTGCTTAACTTGCTCAAATGAATATCCATAGATGCCTGCTTTAAAATATAGTTTGCTAGATTTGTACAATTTGTAATTACAGTACTATAAAATAATTTTGGCTATGGCATAATCATCATAAAATAACATTCTACTTGTGAGTTGTCCATGAATAACTTTTTTTTATATAATTTAGAAGGCAGTACATTTGTAAAATGTGAAAATAAAGAACAGATTCTTTATGAAGTCTGTATTCTGACTCTATATGTTTAGATAGATAGATAGATCGATCGATAGATAGACAGATAGATCGACAGACAGATAGATAGACATGCAGACAGATGATAGACATGCAGATGATAGAAAGATAGACATGCAGACAGACAGACAGATAGATTTATAGATAGACATGCAGACAGACAGATGATAGATAGACATGCAGACAGATAGATAGATATATGTTTTTATATATAGACCATGTTTGTAATTTTGGCCATGTTTTCCGTTCGTCTCAAAAAGTGATCATGACAAAAGGAGACTCAATATTCATTGCCCTATCCTGTAAGTTTGACATTCCTCCTTACTGCCGCCTTCCTCAGTATCTGTGCGCATGCGCAGAGTGTACAGCATCATCCGGGTTCTTCGCAAGAATCCCTCTGAGAGGAGGCGGGAAATGGCGTCCCGAGCAGCTGTAGCAGATCTATCTGTCGTTCTGTGACTCACACTCAGCGGAGAAGGAGCCGACAGACACAAGCGCGGGCCGCTTCAGCCGCTGTGGCCAGATCCACAACCATCTCTGGATCGTGTCGTTGCGACCCCTGGCATGTAAGTGTTTAAACCGAACATATTTTGATCACATACATGCAGAAATAAATATTTAACCCTACGCCACGGTCGCAGTGCTTTGAAATCTCGCGTCTTCACGACTCGCCCCCTCCTTATGTGAGAATATGTTCTTCATGCAGATAAAGACGGTGCATGTTTCATACTGCATTTATACAAATACTAATTCATAAATAAAACGTCATAGGATCAATAAAAACGTCTCATTTTCCTGCGTGTTTATAATGTAAAAAAAAAAAAAAAAAAAGGCTCGTGCGCTGGAGCGCGAGCTACGAGACGCAGAGCGCGGGTGTCGCGAGACAGCCAACAAGTCATCTGTTAGCGTTAGCCGCTGACATTAAAACACCTTCATACTCAAATATCCCCACCACAATAAAAGGTGTTAATAAGACGAAAAAACTGGCGTGGGTAGTTTGAAGTCAGTGGGCCTTTTTTACAGGCGACTGTTTCTAGCGATTTTTTTTGTTTTTATGTCAAAACCACTAACCGATTGGCTCGCTAACTTGCGCGCGACCATTTTTAGCTTAATAATGCAGCTTGGAGGCGCGAACTGACAACAAATACCCAAGAAGCTAATGTTTTTATTGGTGTATTGTGTTGGCTCATAAATTTAAGAAGTTTTACAGCACGTAAATGTGCTCGAAATGATCGTCAGGCTAATTGGAAAGCTACATTTGTTTAGATTCAACAAGCAAAGGGGAGACATGATTCACCCCCGCCCACTTCAGACACACTCGAGCACATCTGAAGACTTAAACTAGTTTGTTTTCACGGCACATACCAATGCTTTTATGAACGCACAAAATCATAAAAAGACGATACTTCTATTTCTACATTTAATCCACATTATTATGACTACAATATAGTATATTCTGTGCGATTTTTTTTTGCTGTACTATTTCTATACTTATCGAACATTAACACAACACTAACGTATAAATTCGCACCAGCACACTCTCCAGTGTTTGAAATTGATTAAATATTTAAGATGCAGTAGTTTAATAGCTTGTTATAAAGATTTAATGTATAGAAAATATTTTATTATGAATCCTGAATGTCGGTTAATTGTGACATGGAAGTCTTTTTTTTTTATTTAAGAAGTATATTATTTTGACTTTGTAGCTGGACTTTAAAGTGGACTCAAACTTGTTAGTAATTATTATTATTAATTATGTTTTAACTTAAATTACAAAAATGAAGAATTATACTATAAAATTAATATTTGCTTTAAAGTGTAGCGCATCAGATTATATGGTTAATTAAATCCCATCCTTTGATTTGATAATCACACACATCTATATTGTGATTATTGTGCAACCCCTTTTATTTTTAAATTTCATTGAATGAATTATTAGCTTTCCATCAACTCACGAACGCATGGAGTTCCCTCACAAAATCCCAGAGGCTCGTGACCTTTGTTTCGGAATCCCTTATCTTACGGTTGGACGATATACATGTTCTTTTTTAATGTTATGTTTATCAGCCCAAAAAAAGGAGAATTAAGCCGATATATTATATCTGATAAATAATGGATTATTTAATAAATGCTGTTGTAAAGCTCTTCAGTTTACTGCTGATCATCTTTAGGTACAGCGCATGCAGCTCAAACAGCAATGCACAATATTAATAACTATGACTGGGACTGTCATATTACATAACATTATAATGAGAACACTTTTGTAATAAAATGTTGTGAATTCTTTGGGTTTAGTTGCTGTTGTTACAGGAAGAGCACATCCGCTACATATTCTGACTAGCACGTAATTTAGTTCAAGTTCAATTGTGCCATTTTGTGCAGATATAAGTTGTATTATTATGTTTGTTGTTTAAATATCTGATTAATCTCATTTAGGATGCAGATTTTTTTTTATTTTTTTTTAACTCAACCAAACGCTAACAAAGTGCTTTTGTTTACCAGTTTTCATTCTGCTCTTCAGCTTCAGTGCACGCAGCTCAAACAGCACTGCTGTTATTTGAAACCATATTATTAAAGATTTCTTTTTCAAAAGCAATTATGCTTTATTAATAATAAATAGCACTTATTTTTCTCATATTATTTTCCATCAAAAATATGGTTTAATTAGAATCATTTCATTATTGTCTGTGTGGAGTCTGTTCTATTTTTTTTTTTTATCCATGGCACATGGCAAATTAAGGTTTTTGAGGGAAACATTCCAGGATTTTTCTCCATATAGTGGACTTCAACGGTTATAACGGGTTTAAGGTCCAAATTTCAGTTTCAGTGCAGCTTCAAAGGGCTCTACATGATCCCAGAGGAATAAGGGTCTTATTTAGTGAAATGATAGGTCATTTTCAAAAAAAAAAAAAAAATGTATATACTTTTTAACTACAAATGCTCGTCTTTCGCTACTCTGTGATGCGCCACGCATGACGTAATCATGTTGGAAAGGTCACGCGTGAGCAGTTGTTTACAAGTCAAACGCCCTTTACAAAAAAAAATGTAAAACAAAGATGTCGGGACGATTTTGAAGTTGGAGGAGAAAATATGTTTTTCGCGGTACTTCCACCTACATCACACGTGACCTTTTTAATGTGATTACGTAATGCGTGGCGCAGTGCAAGTTGAGCATTTGTGGTTAAAAAGTAAATAAATTATATATTTTTTAGAAAATCGTTTTACTAGATAAGACCCTTATTGCTCGGCTGGGATTGTGTAGAGTCCTTTGAAGCTACAATTCAGACCTTCAACCCGTTGGAACCTGTTGAAGTTCACTATATGGAGAAAAATCCTGGAATGTTTTCCAAATTTCTTTTTGACTGAAGAAAGAAAGACATAAACATCTTCGATGACATAGGTGTGAGTAAATGATCAGAATTTTAATTCTAATCCTTTAATGCAAAATCACAATTGCATGGCAATGTTTTTTAAAGGGGCTTTTGCCACTTTTATTGATGGGCTAGCGGAGAGCAGGCATAGAACAACTAAGTCGGATTCGATTGTGTAAGCGCTGCCACGCAACTTGTTGGAGAATGTGATTGTTCGCTCAAACTCATGTCCAAAATATATTGCTAAGTAATATCTGTTCCAAGTTGCTATTCTCACAAATCCCGTACGCAAGAGCGTGAATGTTTGCAACCATGTGTCCCCAGTTTTAACCCATCATAGTCTTCAATAGTTTACCCTGACATAGTTCCCCATTGATTGGGTGATTTCCCCCCTCTTTTTGTGGCCCTCTTTAAGACAGGCAGTAGGGTGCTTCGGAGACCTTTCTTGTCAACGGCAGCAGGGAAGAGATCCGATTGTTTTCCTTGAGTTGCCATGACTGATCTCTGGAATGGAATTTCCCAACAGCCGTAATGGCAGCTGAATATCTCGCATTCTGTGTTATTAATGTGGCAGTATTGAAATGTATGCAAATATGCATGGTGCTGCTCTGCACGTTTTTCATAGTAGATTAACTAGTTTTGTCTTTTCCAGTCTTACATGTGACTTTTGGGACAATGAGGCTGAGAGTGCGTAAGGCATCTCAGCAGCGGAGCGATACCCCGTCCGCCCGGACTGCCAAGACCAAGAGGAAGCACTCTGAGGTGGAACACACTTTGCCCTCCGAAGACGGCAAGATGCAGAAGAGAGACACGGGCATTTTCTCCACCATCAAACGGTTCATCAGAGGCAATGCTGTCAAGGTTAGGATTTTAACTTGTGTTTTGAGATGATTTTGCGACACAAGTGCGGTTTGATTTCAGCCATATTTCTTAATGTCAGGTGGAGCAGTGCACTCCTGCTAAGAGGAGCCGTGTAGACTGTGATTCAGACAGTAATCTGATCACATCCACTCCGACCAGTGGGAATCTGCCCAGCAGAGCAAACCCCAGAGCCCGCAGGAAAGGTCCTGTCAATGGAGGTAGGAGTGCTGACTCTCACAGATAAACAGGCTACTCTTCTTTTAAGGGTTCTGTATGTAAATTACCTTTGTTTTGAACGCATATGCAGGCTGTCAGCGTTCTGTTGGTGTTGAATGTTTCTCATTTTCTTCTGCTCAGATACCATGACAGGACAGAGTAAACCAGTGAAGCCCAACGGGAAGCTGGAGGTGCAGACGGAAACTCCGAGCAGTCCGCCCCGCACCACCCTCCTGGGAACCATCTTCTCTCCTGTTTTTAGCTTCTTCTCACCCGCCAACAAAAACGGTAAGGACTTGTAATCGCACTTGTCAGCTGATAAATGTATGTACCTAAATGACACAAAGTTAGTAATTTTTTTCAGTCCTTTTGATTATACAAAAACGTGTGAGAAACAAAAATCAATTTATTTGTGAGAATCAATTTATTTATACATATTCCTGGGGCCAGATTGGTGAAACATTAAGAATAAAATTCTTCTTACCTTGTTCTTAAGTTAAAAACGGGTTATTTATTCGTCCAAAGGCCTTAATAATAATAAAAAACAAAGATATGACATCCAAAGTATGTGAGGTATTACAACTAGATCTCTTTTATTGAATCCAAAAGGTTTTAATCATATTTTGCTACATATAAAGGTCTAAAGGCCAATACAGCCATTTCATTTGTGATTAAAACATCTAAAATGTATATATATATTTTTTTATTCTGGCATGATTTTATAACATCATATATCAACATAATGCAAATTGGTATTAAAATTGTGTAGAAGTTGCTTTGTTATGAGAAGAAATGTCCGGAAAAATGAATTTAATTGATGTCATTCGGAGTAAACTAATATAAAGGGACCACTTTGGATCAAGTCATGCTGTTAATATCATGTGACAGGATGTGACGTCATTCAGACACCTGCAAAGGGCCACACGGTCATGAAGCAAAGTAACTAACTCTCTTGACAATTTGAAAAATTCATGTTTTCACTTGCTCATACACATGTACTGAAACATCAGGTCATTCAGTACAACCGCTATAAAACAGAGAAAATGTTATAATACTTTAAAAACTTGTACTAAATATAAAATGTTTGATTGTCCTTTTGTTAGCTAGCTAGATATCAGTCTGTTAGCATTGTTTGAAAATATTGTCATTCGGTAAAACTGAAATTTTGGTTAAACCGAATGACTTTTGGTGACAAATTTTGTCCATCTTGTAAAAAATGACAAAAGCAGTGTTAATTGATTTATAAAATCCACATAATCTCATTGTTAACACTTGATAATTAATTTTGTTTTAAAAAAAGTTTTATCTCCTTATTTTTTTTTACACTTTTAAAAACCTTATTTGTCAATGACCCATTTAAAGTATACACCATATTAAAAAATAATCAACAAAATAATCGGCAGACAGCAAAACTGCAGCACACTTATAATAAACAGAACGTTGTGCATTGCTGTGGACACTGTTATATTATGGTTATCATTATCATTCCTGGTTTGAACTGGCCTCTGTGTACAATTCACCAGCGCACAATTTTCCAAAGAAATAAAATGTTAATCAATAACCACATAGAGTGGTGGTTCAACAAAAACCCAAAAGGATTTTTCCATAAGCTTTTAGATTATCACAGAAAACAAGCTCTGTGATCAACAAAAGGTTAATACTTAAATGTTTTGTCCCTCAAGATAATTTTCACAGATGAACACAACTTTTATGAGTTTAGAAGCCTAAATGCAGTCACCGAAGTAAAAAAGCTAAAGATAGGCTGTATACAAACTACACCACGGTCCTACAACTTTAACTTCCCCATCATTAAGCTTCGGATAACTCTTTCCGTTTTTTTCTAAACATTTTCCCTGAAAGTTTGAGTTAAATTAGCAGTTATAAGCATGATGAGGCTGTAAAAGCGGACTGAGATTACCTGTTCGGTTGCTGACGTTTAATGCTCATGACAGCCTCTGTAGTCCTATTTAGCTACTTCAAGACACGTAACAGCTTAAAAAAATCAGGAGTGGGGTAATACTGATGTAGAATAAAACATGAAAGTGTCTTAAGCTTGTCTTCACCACAGACCTTATTTCAGGCATTTAACCAAAATTGCATTAAAAAAAAAACATTGACTTCAGGACGATGGAACCGGAAGTGCTAAAATGCTAACACATTTCCGTGTTTTGGCCTACAAATTGATGTCATAATTGCATCACTCTTTAGCGATTTAGACATTAGCCGCATTTCCACCATTGGGCCAAATGGTTCTAAGAATGGTTATAGTTACATTTCCACTTAAGTTTGGTTTGGCACGGCACGATTACTTGGCCTGGAATTCTCAACCATGCTGAACTGCGCTGGTAGAATGTGTTGTGACGTCGTCACTCAGTATTGGTCACTTGTCTGTTGCCTGGCTACCAGTTTCTCTGGAGCTGGCCAAGCGCGCTATTTGAGTGAAGTACACACAAGTTAATAATAGAAATATCTGATCATCCTCCATAATGCAGTCACTATTTACATCTCATGCCATCTGTAAACTCTGAGAGCTTTATTATCAGCCCCAGAGTGGAAAATCAAACCATATCTGTACTGGCTGAGCTGGATTTGCACGGAATGGAATGGTTAGGCAACAAGAACGGTTTGGCCTGACAAGTGGAAAAGCAGCTATTGTTTTAGGCCACCAGTGAAGGCAGTGCAGCCCTTGTAAAATCTATTTAATGTGGTTAATGTAATACATTTTTACATCAATAGTAGAACATGATGATAAATTCAGAAAAGCAGATTTCTCATTGGGATATGCATGAATGCTCAAAGTCCTGTCCAATTTTTTTGCCCTCTCACTTTTCTGGCCTGAATCAGAAATGCATCACATGGGTTGTTAGTATTGTCAAAAGTACGGAATTTGGTACAAAGTCAGTACTGAAATTTTAAAAATGTGACGATACCAGCATTTCCCCCTAGCATTTTGAGCACTGTTGAGCTGGATTCTTAAACACCTCTGATTGGCTATTGTGTTCGCAAGCTCAACATATACGTCTGATTTGGCTACAATGATCAACATGTTGTAAATAGACATATTTGACACTCTTCACCGAAATGTCATGATGCCAGCATTTCCCTCTAGCTGTCAAGTGGATTCTGTTCTGTTCTTACTCGATGTTCGGTAAGTTCCATCTCAAAATAGGCAATACTTCATAAAATCCGATCAATTAGTTTGTGAATGTATCCCTATGACTTTAGGTTTGGTATCTTTTGCTTCGGTGATAAAATTGCTAATCTGAACGCTAGGACTAGGACAAAACGCTAATCAGACCAGACAAAACGAACCGAACTACAAGTGTGAAGGCACCTTTAAACACCTCTGATTGGCCATTATGTTCATGTGCTCAACAGATACATCTGTGATTGACTACAATGATCAACGCTTCAAAAACATGTTGTAAAAAGACATCTTTGACATTCTTCACCAAGCGCTTACACAGATACACAAGGGAGCGTTTGAAAGCAGGTGTCTATCAGCGGACCGGATGCCTGCTTTTAAACGCTCCCGCTTTCAAACACTTCCGTGTGCTTTCAAACACTCCTGTGCATTGATCATTGTAGCCAATCACAGACGTATCTGTTGAGCATGTGAACACAATGGCCAATCAGAGGTGTTTTTTTTTGTTGTTTTTTTAAATTTCAGTACTGACTGCTGCAAACTGAAACATTTACCAATGAAATTGCAGGATTTTCTTTCCTTGTGAGCTCTATCTGATGTCATTGCATTGTCTTCCTCATTCTCCAGCTACGACGGGCTCTGATTCCCCGGGACAGGCGGTAGAAGCTGAGGAGATCGTGAAGCAGCTCGACATGGAGCAGCTTGAGGAAACCCCGACCAGCACTACCACTGATGGCCGAGACCTGACCTTTGACCCTGCACTAAACCCTAGACCGCTGCCTCACGTAGACACAACAGTAGAGGAAGGAGAGATTGTCACAGAGGCTGATATGCCTCCACTAACTGGTGAGTGTCTAGGATGTTTTCCAGCTGTACCGCTGCCTAAAGGGGACCATCCTCACATTTTCTCTCTTGGTTAGTCGTAGGATCTAACAGCAATTACCCAGATGTCCCACCATCACCACCTCCAGAGGGGACTTATGAAGAGGACTGGGAAGTTTTTGACCCGTGAGCCAAATTTCAACACACTGGAAATCAGAATAACCTCAGTAAAGACACGTGCTTATGTGCTAACTTCTCTCTGTCTTACAGTTATTTCTTTATCAAACACGTGCCACCCTTGACTGAAGAGCAGCTCACCCGTAAGCCTGCGCTCCCTCTGAAAACCAGAAGCACGCCAGAGTTCTCCCTCGTCCTGGATCTGGTAAGATGGCATTCAATTGTGATCTAAGTAGTTTGATGTAAGCTCCATTTTTATGCAAGGATTAAGCGGTCGCTGTGGTTTTATTCCAGGACGAGACGTTGGTCCACTGCAGCCTCAATGAATTGGAGGATGCAGCTTTGACCTTCCCTGTGCTTTTCCAAGATGTCATTTACCAGGTACAGAACCAAGCATCTCAAACAATTGATAGTTCACATTTTTCACAAGCTTCTCCACTGCTTTGCAGCTCTGTTAGTGATTTTTGCTTTCTTATTCCTAAAGGTGTATGTACGGTTACGACCATTCTTTAGAGAATTCCTGGAACGCATGTCTCAGATTTATGAGGTAAGTGAGGTGTTTTTAATATTATTATTAATAATAAAAAATGTTTAGTACCATAATGCAATTGACATGATTTATTAAATCTTTGAATAAACTTTTTTTCTTTTTTTTTTTTTGAGGTTGTTGTGAAGCTCGTGCAAAATCCCAGCAAACCGCACATACAAATGTGGATGCAATTAATTTATTAAAGTAATAAAAGTGCAAAGCCAATGTTTAAAGATAACTTAAATATGTGAGTAATTATTATCTAACAAAAAATAACAGCACATGAAAAGTGCCTAGTATTCATATATCCAAAACAATCAACTGGTTTGATTCATTCTGGAAACTGATATTTTATTATTTATATATGATTATAATTTTTATTGGCTTTTATTTTTATTTTTCATTTTAATCATTTTATGCTTTTGTCATTTATTTTCCTGCCGGTGCAATCAGAATTTGTTAGCTGTCGAGCTGGCGCAACCACCATAACGTTGCCCAACATCAAATGGCAAGCGTAATGAAAGCAGAATGAAACTGTGCTACTCATTTGTGCTTCACGGACCGTTTATCACTTTGGACCAATGTCAGTGCAGCGCAAGCCAATCTTGATCACGTGACACTGTTAATACACAGTGCTGGGAGATCTAGTAAAGAAAGCATTTGAATTCGCCACAGAATTAATATCGCTGCGAGATCTAACGTTAGTGGGAAGCATTCAAATTCGGGTTCTCCGTTATTAACCGTAGATATCAGATCAGGAGAAACATTGTGCCATGAATGAACAAGTTATAGAGGGCTTTCAGTCCACAAATTAACATTCACCATGGATTTAATGTAATAACACTAACTGTAATCATGGAATTTTGGCAGGAATAGTAAAATGCTTTCAAGTATTTTACACATCTTTTTCCAACACTTCAAAACTCTTAATATTATCATATTTAAATGTTATTTTTAATGCAATGACCAAAACATTATTTGTTCATCCTTCATAGATTATGCCCATTTATAAAACTAAAAGTTTTAACATGTAGGAAAACTCAGACTTATTTAAAAGTAAAAAAGACATTAAATTACCATTGTAACCAGTAGGTGGCTGCCATTTCCACTCCCTAATATATATTTTCAATAGTTTTGCTTTTGAATTATTTATAGACATTATGAATGATAATGCTGCCCTCAAATGGTAATCTGGAGCCTTGCAAACTTAAAATAAAACTGCACATTGTAATCTCTGTTAGTTAAGTCTGTTTATTACCATGGCATTTGTGAGTAATACAGTCAAAATGGAGGAACATGTGAATAATCCACTGCAGGTCGATTTAAGGTGTGCCCCTAAATTTTCTGCTTATGCTCCAAAAAAAAAAAAAAAGGGGGGCTACAGTGCTCCTAGTAAAAAAAAGTTAGTCTGGAGCCCTGCTTAAACCTTATTTATACTTGTTAATAAACTTGTTGATTTGGCTGCTACTCAGTGACTGTTTTTGTTGTTGTTATTTTTGTTTTTGTTTTGCTTTTACATAAGTCAGGTTTTTAATTTTGTCCCAGATTTCTGTAACCTAGGGGGAAAAAAAAAAAAAAAAAGAGCGTCTTTGGTAGTGATGCACCGAAAATTCAGGATGCACTGAAAAAACAAAACTTTTTTTTTTTTAACAGGCAAAAAAAAAAATATATATATATATAATTATTATTATTATTATTTATTTATTTTCTTGACACTGAAATGTAAATGTTCAGGAAAAAAAATTGTTTAATAATCAATTAATTAATCAAATTTATTTAATAATTAACAATCAAATCAAACTGAGTTTAACAAAAATGCCCACAAGGCAGTTTTTATATAAACCTTTTAATAATAGAATTGTTTCTACTCCAATTTGTTGGTGAAATATAAACATTTAAATTATGGCTATAATTCATTTGAGACATTAAATAATGAAGACATCACTAACAGGTTAAGTAAAATATAATGAATATCTATTACAGCAATTATATATTTAGCAAAAAGTTTTTTTTAACTAACGAGATATGGACATTGAATGGCTTTCCTGAGTTGTCTTTTCCTGGTTGAAACGCTGATTAAGCGAATACACAAGACATGATTCATTTCAGTTCTGTAGCTTTCCACGTTCCTTCTGGTGTTCACCCATGTTTATTTAGTGCTATAACTAGTAGTAAAAAAAGAGGAAGAGCTGATTGGTTCACGTAAGCCATCTAGAGCTACTGTCCTCACAGATGACATGTTTAACTATTGTAGTTTATCCACGTTGTGTGCACAATATGCTGAACAGTCAAAACATGCCATCAGAGAAGTGCTAATTAAACATCAGTTTCCATCAATAATTTTTGGCCCTTCAAAATCATTTCTGCCCAAAATTGAAAATTTAGCTTTTTCAGCTAAAATTTACAGTAGCTGAAATTTCGGTGCATCCCTAGTCCTTGGTCGTTGGTCTTTCACTTACGTGTCCAGTCCTGTCGTGCTTTTTTTCTTGAACCCTAATAAATATCTAATCAATGATGTGGTCTACCGTTTTCACTGGCATTAATGAGACAACCTTGAATTATCTGCAGATTATTCTCTTCACTGCTTCCAAGAAGGTATATGCTGACAAGCTGCTGAACATCCTGGATCCTAAAAAACAGTTGGTTAGGTCAGTTGCTTTAAGTTATTATTGGGTCTTGTCTCAAGCAGGTGCTCTCTCAAAATAAAATAAACATAAAAAGTGAAGTTTAATTGCATTAATAGTATGCAGGTGTGATGGGAACAAATGTGTCTGAATTCTCAGGTTGTAAGATGTTAAAAGTGAGTATTAAGCCCAAGATGTCTTTCCTCTCGTGTTTCAGGCACAGATTGTTCCGCGAGCACTGCGTATGCGTCCAAGGCAATTACATCAAAGACCTTAACATCCTCGGGAGAGATCTCTCCAAGACGGTGATCATTGACAACTCTCCTCAGGCTTTTGCCTATCAGGTTTGTGAAGCCTCCTTGGGTTTTACCTTCATTGATGTGGTCTGTGTGGAGTTATTAGTATGTAAAGCTCAGGATGTGCTTCTCTCATTGCAGCTTTCCAATGGGATCCCCATTGAGAGTTGGTTTGTGGACAAGAATGACAATGAGCTCCTAAAGCTGGTGCCGTTTTTGGAGAAGCTGGTAGAACGGGTACGTGCATCTTGTCTTTTGTGTGCTGCTTTTTAACAATGAAGTATGTTGGGTTTTTGTTGTTTTCAGATATTAAAATTTTCTTAAATTAAAATCTTAATTTTTTACTTTTTTGTCTTTACACATTAATCTATTTTTTTTTTATATTTTTTTTAATATAAAAATTACATGTAGATTTTGGATTAAATATTGCATTATACATTTTATTTTAAATAAGATTTCTTTGCCAATTCAATTCTTTGGGATAATGGTATAATTATGATAAATTTTATATATATATATATATATATATATATATATATATATATATATATATATATATATAATATATTTTAGGGCTTTTGATTTTGCTTTTTAAAAAATCTTTGCCTTGTTACAAAAGTATTGCTATCCATATTTAATATTGTACATTATAATATCTATAAACATTTAAAAGATTTAAATTTAATTCTGAGAAATAAAAATAATTTTTTTATTATTTTAAAAATACGCACTTTCATAATACTGTTTTTAAGATATTTGGATAATACCAGGGATTTTCTTTTCACAGACTTATTTGACTTTTTATTACTAACACCAAACTTTATGGCAATTTACAAAATAATTTCTATCAATATTTAATATCAAACATTAGATTATTTTAGTGTTAAGTCTTTACCTTCTTGATGTGCCTTTTAATTGTTTTAAATAAAAATGTAAGTGTACTTTTTATTTTATACTTTATAATATCTTAGTGTGAAGACTATAGCTTCATGATGTGATTTAATGAGTTTTAATAATTGCTTTAAATAAAAATTAAATGTACTTTTAAAAAATATTTTAATAAGACTTATTTGCAGTTTAACTGAATAATAGTAATTATTTTAATACCTCAAACTTTGCACTTTCATAATACAATTGTTTTTATAGTACCAGGGCTTTTTTCACAAACTATTTTATTTAAATTTTTATTATTAACAGTATTTTTTTTTATGCCAATTTACAAAAGCATTCTCCATATTTAATATCATACATGATAATGTAGTGTGAAGACTACCTTCATTATGTGATTGATATTGAAAAACAATACTGAGAAACTGACTGTCGTCTGTAATACCATTATCAGCATCAGATCCATTTCTGTATCATTTGGGTTCAGATGTCACACACTTTAAAGCAGGGGTCCTCAAAGTCTACATTCAAAGGTCCAAATCTAAATTTTCATCAATGTCAAAGGTCTGGAACAATTGGTTATTACAAAATTTGTTTTTAATAAACATGCATAACAAATCAACACTAATTTTTTGAAAAAATAAAGTGCCTTTTGCATTCAAAATAAACTAATAATCTGACATCCTCACCCATCCAAACGCTTGCTGCTGTGAATTGTTGCTCGATTGCATCAAATGTCATACACTCACTGGATGTCATGACAACAGTGTCACGCAGGAAAACTTTAAATATCTCGCCTTCACTTTCATTTCGGACCATCTCCAAAAACGAAACAAATGATTTACAAGTTTAACATGCGTTTATCAAAGTAGGAAATCTACACTTTTAATCGCTTACACACAATCAGTGCTGTTGAAATACGAAATGGAGGCGGGTCCGGATTGAATTCCCTCCGGATCCGGACTTTGAGAACCTCTGCTTTAAAGGGATAGTTCACCCAAAAATGAAATGATGACAATTTTACTCTCCCTCAAGTTGTTCCAAACCTGTATAAATTTCTTTGTTCAGCTGAACACAAAGGAAGATATTTGGAAGAATTATTGTAACCAAACAGATCCTACTATGGTAGTCAATGGAGGGGCGAGATCTGCTTGGTTACAGACATTCTTCCAAATATCTTCCTTTGTGTTCAGCTGAACAAAGAGGTTTGGAACAACTTGCGGGTGAGTAAATGACAATTTCCATTTTTGGGTAAACTATCCCTTTAAGTTCAAAATAATTGTACACTTGTGTCTAAGGTGATGTGTACAGCTATGTGTTTTTGTTGACTTGGTATTTTTGTGTTTTTAATCCAGAACGAGGACGTTCGGCCACACATAAGAGAGAGATTTCGCCTGCATGACCTTTTACCCCCTGACTGAACATGGAAGAAAACTAACATTTCTTGCCAACCAGACTGTTTTTAAGCAGTGGGGAATTTACACCGTGGGGAAAGGAGAATTTGCCACATAATCTTTGCCATAAGGATTTCAACTACAGACTTGCCTACATGGGTGTTCTTTTATGTGGGGCGGGCGGGCGGGAGGGAGGGAGGGAGGGGGGTGTGGGGCTCTGGACTAATGTTTTAAAACAAATGACTTGATGTATGCATATGTTTTCTATATACACACACACACACACACACACACACACACACACACACACACACACACATTTATGGAACCGAAGGCGAGGCCGAGAAGATCATTTCTGATTGGTCGATCAGCTCCGCTCTGGAGTGGAGTCTATGCCTGATTCTGACTTTAACCTAAAGCGCTGTGCAGAAGTGGACTTGCGTCACTCCTTTTGGTGCTCAAAGGGACCCTCTGCCCTTCCAGGCCTCTGGCTTACTTCAACGAGAATGACCGGTTGAATATAAATATATAGAACATGAATATATACATTCAACTATGTGTGTATATGTATATATAACATTTGTACATATATATTTTTTCCTGTCAAGTTTGTAAAACACAACTTGCCCTTTGGTTTTAATTCATTATGCATTCCTTTTTAGTTTTTTTTTTTCATAGATGAGCTGGCTTTTTATTAATTTTTTTACTCTAGATTTGATGTATATTTAATGGCCTATCCGTTTCGCTCTAGTTTTCTGGTGAAGTGTAATCAAAATCCGGTCACATCCCACGTGCAGCATATGGAAAAGCGTAACGAAATGCTCCTTTGTAAATCTCAACTCCATTCTGTCTTGTGGCTTCCAGTTACTGACCGCTTACTACCATTTATCCATGTCAGTCCTAATTTGGGGAATTTAACTTTTCTGTTCTTAGTTTTTTTTATATACAAGTATAGATGAAATGTACAATACTGTATGCGCTTTAAATTGCTTTTCTGTGGAAAAAAAAAATTGATAATAATGCTTTGTCTCTTTCAGAAATGTCCGGTAATTGTAGCACCAGCACATGAACTAGCTTAAATCACTGCAATATTCTGTGTTTTTTTTCCCCCCCCATTCCGCTTTCTCCTGCGATCCTGCTTTGAAAACTGTTTTAGGATATCATGTACAGCTCTACCTACCTCTGAAGGGTAGACCTTCCGTTTCATTCAGTGTTACCCCAATGGTTTTTATTTCCATGGACATTAATACATGATTTTTATGTACCAACACAATTTGAATTGGTTTTTCTTTGTCGTTTGGATGAAAGTATCACATGTGGCCTTGATTTGTTTTTTTTTGTTTTTTTAAAACTTGTCAGTTATGACTTTAAAGGTGCAGTAAGCAATTTCTGAGAAACGCTATTGAAAGTGGATTGGACCGCGCACCAAAACACAATTGTAGCCAATCAGCAGTAATGGGCGTGTCCACTCATTAGGGGGGAGGTGCCTGTTACATAGTGTTTGTGACTTTGTGGGCGGAGCTATCAAGATGGGTTTGTTTTGGCCATTTCAAACATCAACAGCTTTTCTCAGAAATTGCTTACTGCACCTTTAAGCTCATCAAAGTTACAGCTCATGCTTTTTATTGTTTAGGACAAAAGACACGGGTGATCTTGAACCTGAGAAATTTGGCGTTTGAGTAATTTAATTGCAATGTTTCAAGTTTTTGAGAGAATTGGTAATTAATTTTAGCCTACAATCTCTGGCAGCTCTTGTCAATTTAGGTGAACATTTTCTCACAAAATGGCAGCTTCTGTTTTGGGAGTATTAACTTTGTCAATGGATCACTCAAATAACTATTTTTTTTTTTTTTTTTTTTTTTTTTTTTTTTTTTGTAATTGCAATGGATGAAATGAGTCTTTTGATGGGATGGTTGTGTGTTTGGTTGCAAATGTGTGTTTGGTTGCAAATGTCTGTTTGTGAATGATAAGGTCTTTGTTAAAGATAGATGTAAATGCAATGAATGTATTTCAGTGTAGCTTTTGCAGCACACATGGAGCAACAAGAAAACATTCTTTAAATCTTTTCAGATTATGTATAATTTCATATGTGTGTTGTTTTTTTTATAGTGTCCGTGAAATTGAATCCCTTATTGGGCTCTGGACTTTGGTTTATTGCAGCTGACTATCAAAAACAACAACAGCGGTTAGTCACTGAAAACAGCATGCTGACAAGTTCAAGACTGAAACATTAAATTTGCTGTTTTTGGACATTAGAATGTTTCATTTTTACTGTTAGCTGTTAAAGCGTTCTGTCATTAGTTCACCCAAAAATAATTATCCCATGATTTACTCACCCTCAAGCCATCCTGGGTGTATATGACTATCTTCTTTCAGACGATCACAATCTGAGATGTATTTAAAAATATCCTGGCTCTCCCAAGCTTTGTAATGGCAGTGAATGGGGAGCATGTTTTGAAGCCCCCTAAAAATTCATCCATCCATCATAAATATCCATATACTCCAGAGGGTTGATAAAGGTCTTCTGAAGCAAAGCGATGGGTTTTTGTAAGAGAAATATCCATATTTAAAACTTTATAAATTAAAATAACTAGCTTCCGGCGCAAGTCGACTTGCGCCAAATGAGTAACCCCTGACGTAGTGTAAGCTTAGACATCTTTCACGGTTCAAACAAATATGGCAGGGCAACAAACTCAAGCTTCTCTTAACATTTCTGTTTAAAATGTATTGTTTTAGTTTTCTAATTCGTAACCGGTGTTTTGTTTTGCTCTATCCTCTGTGCTTCCGAGTTTATCATGCGTTGGGTCAGGGGTTACTGTACCACCGCAAATCGACGTGTACGGCCATCTCCCGGAAGCTAGTTATTATAGTTAATAAAGTTTTAAATATGGATACTTTTCTTACAAATGCCCATCGCTTTGCTTCAGAAGGCCTTTATTAACCCCCTTGAGCCGTATGGATCCCCCCTTTCACAACCATTATAAAGCTTGGAAGAGCTAGGATATTTTTAAATATATCACTGATTGTGTTTGTCTGAAAGAAGATAGTCATATATGCCAAGGATGGCTTGAGAGTGAGTAAATCATGGGATAATTTTCATTTTTGGGTGAGCTACCCCTTTAAAATCATCCCAAAATCAAAAGGGAGTTTTTATATATTGAGTATAATTTAAAGTTACAAAATCTAAATAAGTACATGATTATTTGATTTGGTCTAACATTCACATTTTGCCTGTTTAAATCTTAAATCATTACAATAATAAATAATTTTTAGCCATGTGTACACAGTGCTAAAATTGTTAGTTTTACATATTTTCCCATATAGAGAGAGAGAGAGAGAGAGAGTTATTTTCAATGCTACTGGATATGCATCATTGGTAGAAATATCAAGCAATCAAAATATTGGAAAAAAAAATAATATTAATCATCTCAAATCATCAACAGCTACTATTTCTAATGACTAGTAACCATGGTGTTTTGACGGGAACTGTGTTTACCATGTTGAAGGTTTGGGCAGTCCGGTCCTCCAGTCCAGCTGGCGGCGTTACATTCCCTCTTGCGCTCTACATGACCCGCGAGTGTTCAGTGTAAAAGAAGAGGAGGCCTGTTTAATTTCTTGCCCTCTGGTTGCGAAGTTGTCGTCCGCTGAAAGTCGCTCGTTTGACACCGGGCTCATGTCGAAGGACGGCCGGCACGATGGGCGCCGGCGCGGCGCGGGTCAGCAGCACCGGTTCGGAATGAGATCGTGTCAGAGCGGGGACGGCAGAGACAGATCGGCCAGTAACAGCTCTGGATCATCTCATGGAGGAGGGAAAGGCAGGAATACGCCCATCAACATCGCCCTAAAGGTAACAAACAACGGATGGCTTAAAACATAAGTCACCTGCCTACCTAGACAGCATTTTTTTTCTTCTTCTGTGAATGCGCCTGTGATGCCCAAAACTGCTGTCTAGTTAGGCAGCTGTCAGTTTTAGTGTTAGAGAATTGCCCTTACTATGTTACTATGGTAACAGTACTTTTCCATCAAAATAGCACAGTTGCTACAGTTATTGTTGCTACATACAAAACTGTAGTAAAGTTTTGATGACTGCTGTCATTCTGAAAGCTTCTTGCACTTTTTTCAGAGTATTAAAGAACTGTACCTATGTTATTATTTTCAAAAATGTTGTCTGAGTAGGTGGTAGTCAGCATCAGTGAACTTTTGGTTGTGCGTATGTGATGTGACTTGTTATAATGTGATTGTATAGTTATTCTTGACTTTTATAGTGTGCGTCTTCTCAAACACTTGGTGTTTTCCACATCTAATGCAAAGGAGAGGCAAGAGTGTGTATTTGCAAAGTATATTTGTTGGTATTGTTGCTGCGTTGTGTGTGTGTAACCTAAAAAGTTTCACATGTGTTCATATTCAGGGTGTTCGTGGGCATGTACAATCAGTTTGTCAGCCCATTATGGTTCTTAAAATCACTGTTTCCCAGATACAAATGCAACCATAACAGCAACATAAAAGTACCTAACATGATAATGACAATAACATGACAAAATAACAATTATACAATGTAACATAACTTTTACGTGACATAAAAGTAGCACAACACAACATATTATATTAACATGACAATAACATGACTACAATGTATGTTGTGTTGCATTGTAAGTAGGGTAAGTAGGGAATTTTCAAAGCTGGAAACTTTCCATGGGAATTAATGGGAATAAACAGGGAATTTGCAAAATTGAAGGTTGGCCTATAACAGGGTATTTAAATCTAGTTGAAAAAAAAAAACATCTTCCAGCATAATTTTGGTTAAAACAACCATATTTAATGCAATTTTAGTTGAATTTATATCCTATACACCCCCTGCATGCATTGTGCATTCCCCCAGTCCATAACATGCACATTTGATCAAAAATACAAAAAAAAAAACAGTAATATTGTGAAACATAACTACAATTTAAAATAATGGCTTTCTATTTTGATATACATAAAAATATAATTTATTTCTGTGATGCAAAGCTGAATTTTCAGCATCATTTCTCCAGTCTTCAGTGTCACATGATCATTCTAACATGCTAATTTGATACTCAATTATCAGTGTTGGAAACGGTTGTGCTGCTTAATATTTTTTATAACCTGCGATACTTTTTTTTCAGGATTCTTTGATAACATAACACAGTACAATCATGACAACATAACAGTACTTAACAGTAATACAATGCAATTTACAACAGCAACACCACACAGCATAACCGTACATAACATTAACCTGACAAAATAACATTACATACAGTAATACAACACAACATAACATAACATTAGCATAACCGTACATGATGAGATAATGCTACATGTGAGGGATAGTGTAGATGACTAGGGCCACGTTCACAGTCAGTTTTGGGAATTGACAACCGCATTTACTTACAGGTGTGAGTCTTGAAATGTCTCGTTCACACAGCAACTTACAGTAGCGTCTGGAACACTGTCTGTATGAACATGAGTCAAGCGAGAGTCAAGCCCGTAGTCTCTTACTAGTAACCGTAATGACAGTGACCAACGTAATATTAAAGATAGCGACGTCCATAAAACTGAAATGTATTATCACTTTTGACATGACAAGAGACTAATTGAACCGTATTAAGGACTCAAATACAGGACTGACAACCGCATTCTGCTGCTGTGAACGTGGCCTAGTTCTGCAACATCCTGAAGGTTTTTTCTTTTTTTTTTCTGCAGTCATGACCGACTGATTTGAATTGCATGGCTACCTTTAAAATAAATAAACACAAAGATATGAAATATATTGCTTGCCTTTGAGTTTAAATGGTTTCCTTGTGTGAAAAACAAAGAGAGCACAGAGGCTCCAGGAACACCCTTCAGGTCGTAGGCCTGATCTACCTGTCTGTGTTTAATTTGTGATTATGACAATCTGGTTGTATTTAATTCTGGTTCTTATATTCATATATTGCATAACAAATGAATACATGAACATAAAATTGAGACAGGACTTGAGCTTAGGCATCAGTTTGTTCATTTTTTTTTAATTTTTTTTTTACAAAGTTTAAATGTAGAGGGAAAGAGTTATGATAAATATATTCTGTAGTACCGGTTTGTCTGTTTTTGCTTATTTAGATAGAGGTGGACAGCGTCACCTGATCAGCGAACCACTGATTTGAAATAAATGCTTCATGAAGCTTCAAAGCTTTACGGATCTGTGTCTTAAAATTCCCCATCAGTAGATATTGTTGAATAAAGTCGCTATTTTGTTTTTTTGGTGCACAAAAAGTATTCTCGTCGCTTCATAACATTAAGGTTAAACCACTGTAGTCACATGAACTGTTTTAAATATGTTTTTAGTACCTTTCTGGGCATTGAAAGTGAGCCATCGGATTTTATCAAAAATATCTTAATTTGTGTCCTGAAGTAAACGAAGGTCTTACGGGTGTGTAATTAATGACAGAATTTTCATTTTTGGGTGAACTAACCCTTTAATATTGTTATATTTTAAATACAATATTGTCTGCTTTTGCTCAATTTTGCCAAAGAAAATATTACCTATAAAGCCAGAGCAGAACTGTTGTACGTCTCTGAGCAACAGCTGTGTTTTATTTCTGAATGAGATTACAAATCAAATCGATTGAACAAATTAAAAAGGGTGAACCAATGATTCAATGACCCATTCATAAAGAGAGCCATTTACTTAATTCCTGGATGAATCAGCCATTTGAACGAATCAAATGAATGAATGACTCAATGACTTACTCATTTAGACATTTACCACCACCTACTGGCATTTTTTTTCTCTTCATTTTTCCATATTAATAAAAAAAAAACATTAAAGGTTCATTAACATGTTCACCCAAATAGGAGAATTCTGTCATCATTTACTCACCCTCATGGCCTAAAAGTTTGCGTATTAAATTCTATGTTGAATCTACTTTTTGTAATGTCTGTTTGATATTTTTATCGTTTAACACAATAATGACTTTAAATGATCTTTTGGGGGTAATTTCTCAGCCAAATTTGATTTGTGATTAATTAGATTAATTAATCACCACATTGTGTATTTAATTAGATTAAAAATTGTAATAGCTTGATAGCCCTAATATTAAAGCATAAATATATCTACGGAATGTAAAAGACCATGCAAAATGTAGGGTTTGTTTAATGTTTGAGAGCAAATTACCTGAGCAAGTTATTTATAAAGCAACTGTGTTCTTCCAATTACTAATTTTATTTCCAGATCAAAGGCAGAACAGTTTATTTATTCAAAGGTTTAATGCACATATGATTTAAAAATACACATAAATAACCATCTTTTTCAAAACACATATATTTAATTCATGTATTTAATATAGAAAAATTTGAATATTACATACCGACCTAAATCTTCAGTGTGGTCCTCAACCCGCTGTCATCCTCGCGGCTGTGTCTGTTCCACATTTCGTTGGTGCATCTCTATTTACATCTCTATCCCCTATGTGAGTTACGCACCGCCGAGCTCCAATCAGATGTTGAATCTGCGGCGTGTCTAATGTAGACGCGCTGACATACACAGCCCTGCCGCCTCCAGCACATGCTGGACGAGTGGGCGGCCTGCCATGTGCACATGACTGCACAGAGAGAGAGGAGATCTGCACGACACTCTGCCGGGCTGTGGAGGGTGACTACACAACAACTAAGACAGCAACACAGTAGCAGCAGAGTCGCTGTGCAGTCGAGACGTTGCAGGGGTCAAAGAAAGACCGTCCCGATTGCCAGAAGAAGTCCGTCCTGCTGATTGACAGAGGCATCTACTCGAGACTGCAGGAGCCATGCTCAACCACGGGGCTATTTTTGGTCCAGCTGTCAAATGACGATGTCAGGTTGTTCGTGCAGCAGAGATGCTGGTTAAAGGGGTGAACAGGTTGCCATAAGCAAATTCGGTAGCATGTCAGGGCCGGATATGGATGAGGAACCTGCTTGCAGACTCTGCTTCTACTCTGTACGTACCTTCTGTCCTCTTTCCCATCGTTCTTTCTGTGTCCCTCGACTTGCTTCTGCATTTAGATGTGCTTGAAACTCTATCCTTGCAGTGGCTTGCAGCTCTCAGCGTGCTGTTATTTGTCCTGAAAGCAGTTCTTTGTAGCTGGACGTCCTTGTTTTGCAGTTCGGAGGTGCCTCGGTTAGATCTAACCCCAATAACCTCGGGTGTCAAGGGGCCTGCTGGTGATTAGGTGATTAGTTCGATTCGTCTCACGCATGCATGGAGCGCTGACCTGAGATCAGATACCCCCTTCTCACTTTTACATCGGTTATTTTGTACCAACAAATGCCAAATCGGAAGCTCCCCCCCCTTTCTCCGAGATGCATGACAAATGTAGACTCTGGCCTTCTGTTGCCAGTCAGCTGCCAGAAACTTGGGAAACCCAGAGTAAATATTTACCATCCAAACACCCTGCTGACAGGCAACAAGTTAATTTACTTCCTTTTTTTTTTTCTTTTTTCTTTTTGAATTGCAATATTGTTGTCCGTTTCATCCTCATTCATATTTATTTTCAGACCTCTAGAGAGTAAATCTGTGTAATGAAGGCTGTTGTCATTGGTTAAGTAGGTCAGTTGTGTATTTTAACCCTGAGGACATGAGATAGTGGCAGCGGAGAACAGTATGTTGTTTATGCATGTGTAAAAACCAGTGAGCCTTATGAAATATTCTTCTCTGTGTGGGAATTTGACAGACTGAACAGCTTTACGTTTGCATAACAGTGGCACATGGCCAACGAGCAAATAAATAATTAGCTGTATGTAAATTGTTGTTTTATATTCCCGGTTTCACAGACAAGGCTTAAGCTAGTCCCAGACTAAAATGCATGTTTGAGATGTCTTAACTGAAAACAACATTTTAACATATGTCAGTGCCACTGTTTTGTATCAGGAAAAACAAAAACATTATTGGTGTGTATCCAAAGGCACATTTAAAAAAAAAAAAAAAAAAAAAAGACTTAAATGTCCTAATTTAGTCTGTGAAAGTCTGAAATCAGGCAAATAATGTCAATGCAGTGTTAATCGCTCACCTGAGTAGCTAAACACCATTGCTAAGTATTTTCTCCTTAAAACTGCAGTGAAAAAAGACCGTCTCAAAAACGTGATTTGAAATCAGCAGTGTTTCGTACGCCACAAACTACCTTGTAACCAGTCATGTCAACGTGTGGGTGGGCTTTTTTACATTTAAAAACGGTTAAATATGTCATTTTGGTGACCAAAGATGAGTTTTAAGGGATAAAATTGACTACATGTGGACTGGGCACTGTCTTGTAGAGTTTAACTCCAACCCTAATCAAACACACCTGAACCAGCTAGATTGGCAGATTGGAATAAACTTTGCCGCAGTTGGTCTCCAGGAGCAGGGTTGAAGATTTTCTGTTGATGAGTGAGCAAATCCTTGTATTTTGCCTCCCATCCAGTGAAACGCAATAGACTTTGTTGTGTTTTGATATGAAACAATGTCTCAGGTTTCAAATTCTGTCAATTTTATTACAAAATTCTAACTATAAATAAATCAAATCGCGAGCTTGTAAATCAAAAATCGAATTGAGAAATTTGTCAATACCCAACCCTTTTAGTTGCCACAAAAATTATTTTGATTATTCTAATCCTTTGTTTTCTTTGGTCAACATGAAATGAAACCCTATTTTGTAAATGCCTGTTGTATATCTTATTGTAAATTATATGCATGTCGCTACTTCTGTTTCATCACAATGTACCAATTTTTTTTGTGTATTTAAAAGCAAAAATGTGAAAGTCTGTCATTTTGACAAGGGGAGAGAGAGAGAGAGAGAGAGAGAGAGAGTGTTCACACAATGATATGTAAGGGCGCTTAAACAGAATGCTGTGAATCCTTCAATAACAATGGGAATAGTGTGCTGTAAATACAGAGAGGGAATACATAATAGATAGATTTCTATTCACATGCTTTCGATATCGATTATTTTGGATTTAGTATATCAATTACAGTACATGGCAAATTTTCTAATAAACTAATAAACTAATGCTGTAAACTACACATGGGAGTCGGTTGATACTACTTTACTATAATAAAGGTTAAAATTAACTTATTTATATACAAACACACATTACACTCTGTTTTTTATAATAAATAAAGTTTAGAATTACATAATCATTTCTACTCCGATTCGTGTTTTTTTTTTTTTTTTTTAAATATAAACATTTAAATCGTGGCTGGCATAAATGATGTATTCAAACATGCATTAAATATTGAACATTATAATGAATATGTAACATGCATAGCTATATTTATCAGAATGCTGCTTTCTAGAGTTCACTTTTCTAGCTGAGTTTATGGTCACTGAATATGTTTTTCTGAGGTAAATGTGACGTTACGTAACATTGTTTAAGCTTTTTTATTGACGTCTTTCTGCGGTTGAAACACTGATTGAGCTGTTACACGATACATGATACGGATTTTGGTAAGTTTTACTGTATATTTTAACATACCTTCAGATGTTTATTCATGTTTATTTCTTGCTGTAACTGGTATTAAAGCGGAGAGGATGTTCATGCACTCCGCGCTGCCGCTTCTTTTCTTTAACTGAGGCGCTAAAGCGATCTATTACATCACATCACATTAAACAGCGCCAAAACGGTATTTATTTTTTGAATCTCATAATAAGATGGACGTCATTTGAAATTTGAGGCTTTGCTTCGTATAAGAAGTAACAAAGCACAAAGATTATTGCGATTTATTGGATGGGAGGCGCGCTACATGTTCATTCATCAACTGAAAACAGACTATACTAATCGATTCCTGGGATTTAAGAATCGGTATCGGTTCGTAAAAATGAGAATCAATTAAAATTGACAAATCGATATTGTTTACCCAGCCCTATCAGTCAGTGTTTTAATGTGTGCAAGCAAGGTAAAGCGATCAAAAGACACAACACGCAGTGCAAATATATCTGTGCTAAACTTATTCTTGGCTTCTAACTCAATCAATGACGAGTGAAATCTGACATTTTATTAGCCAGTGACTAATTAGAGACATTATTTAGTTTCCTTCCACAAAAATTTGTTGCATATGCTCGTGATTTACTCGCAGTGTCGAGGGTCAGTAAGCTTTTTTCCCCATGTTAAAATCATGTTAACGCGCATATTGTTTACGCATCTGAGAGCTCAACTGAGCCTGTTACCTGCATCTGTCCTTCTTCAGGTCAAGTCATAAAAATAAAAAAAACTGTTTGCCATGTCCGAAAAGGAAAGCAATATTATTGTCGTAGCATCCTTTCAATGCTTAAGCGTATTTCCTATGACTGGTGTCAGGGACTGTCACCACTGTTACCCCTAGCGATGCTTTGCTCCTTGGTTGAGCCTTGTAAAGTATTTCATTCATGAATAAATCAGCTTTTTGAATGTATTAGTTGAATGAACAGTTTAATGACTTACTCAAAGACAGTCTCTTGTCACCACCTACTGGCGTAACAGTGTAAGCTCCACTGACTTGCATCCTGTCTAAGACAAGTCTGACTGCTAAAAGCAGTCTTGGAAAGCCTCTCAGTTTTGAGGGTTGGAACTAACTGTTATACATAAAACAACTGACCAATGAGCTTATTTATATAGCAAAAAAACAAACAAACATGTTAATATCGCAATATTGAGCCACTCGAAATCACTGCAAGGCTTCACCGCGACAGCTGTAGAGTTCACACATTTCTTCTAAATTTTTGGACCCCCCCTCCTCCTAACACTTATGTTTTCGACTTTTCTACAGGCCTCTTTTCAGCGGTCCAACAGCCATGACAAGGTGAGGAAGATCGTGGCAGAGGAAGGCCGGGCTGCTCGAAATCTCATCGCATGGAGTGTCCCAGTGGAGAGCAAGGAGGAAGAGGGTTAGATCTGACAAAGTCATGCACACATATAATAATTAATGTTGGCATTTGTATTTTACAGTAACTGTTTTTAAAATATTTATTCCTGTCATGGTAAAGCTGAATTTTCAGCATCATTATTTCAGTCTTCAGTGTCACATGATCCTTCAGAAATCATTCTAATATACTGATTTTCTGCTCAAGAAACATTTCTTATTATTATCATTAATAAGCTGAGCTGCTTAATATTTTGGTGGAAACTGTGTATATGTGTAATTATTTATATATATATATATATATATATATATATATAAAATATGTATATGATTCATTGCTTTTACTTGTAGTGATAAAGTCACACATCCCACACAGCTCAACACCCATCAGGCAACCACTTAAAATGCATCCAGCTTTGTAAAGAGCGTCCATTTGCAAAGCAAATGTAGGCGATGAACAAGTGCTCCAAATCTGTCATCCCCCTCTTGTACCTGGAGTTACAGTACACTCTTTGTCGCAGAGTTTGCAAAATCCTCCTGTGTGTGTATAAGCTGACCCAGATCCTCTGTTTCACTGTCAGCGCTGACAGGTCACCACAGGAGTCTTTTGTTAGTTTGGGACTGCAGTATGTGCTCTGTCGGAGCAAACACGACTCGCCAGTGCCTGCATTTATCCAGAACTGTGATCGTTTCTGGATCAGGGGTTGTAACCCTAAGTGTACACTTAATAGTTAGAAGTTCTGATTGAGAGTCAGTTTTGACCCCTCGTATCCTGATAAGGGGGATTATATTGACTAGAGGAAGCTGATCCTAGATGACTACAGAAAGCTGATCATGTTCTTATAGTGAATACACAATTCAGGCCCTGATCTCAGACCAGTTCTAATAGTCAAAGACACTTTATGAGTGCAAACACTGGCTGAAAGATGACTTTTAAGGTGAATAAAACAGAAGAATGTCCCGGTCATACTTCAACCCTAAAGGAAATAAAAATTATATTTTGCATTAAGAAATTGAAGTCTATTTGTAGCCATTATGACTTTTTGTCTTTGCAACATTATTTTCATTTTTAATTAAACATTTTCATCCCAGTTCTTATTAACGTTATATTAATGTAAACTAATTTCTTTTAAGTTTGTTTTTTAATGTTCATTATTATTCATTATTCTTAATAATTCTCATTTGATTTTCATTAGTGTGTCACAGTAATAAGAGTAATTCTGTCTGGGACACAATTTAAAAAAGCATAAATTTCTGTACAATCAAATACTATGATTTAAAAATGTTATTATATGGTGTAAATAATATATTATTTTTTTTATTTGATTGTCTATTTATGATAAATTAATTAATAAATAAGTTAATTTTATTTTATTTATTTATTTGAATGGCAGAAATGTTAATGGGGTGGAGGGATCTTCATGATCCCAAAAATAAGACAAAAATAAACAATTCATATTGTTTTTGTTTTTTGTGCCAGTGCTATTCACAATGGCTATGTTCAGAATGGAAGATTACTAGAGTATACTGCACTTTTTTTTTTAAATAGTATGCATTATGTAATTACAAATATTTAAATTATTACTATGCTAGATTGTAGTAATAATATCTCATCTTAGGAATAAAAAACTATTTAATTAGAATTTTTAATTATTTTATGTTTATGTATATTTTAATTGTTTTTGTGTTTCTGACTCTGTGAAGAATTTCATAGAGAACATTGTTTAATTTTAAAATCTGAAACTTAAGACTTTGTCTTTTTAGTTTTACAATTACTTTGATGTCATCCATCTGAATATTTTGGACATGTAAAAAAATCTGCACTGTATTCTTCTGTTCACATGCAGCTAAATCAAAGATTCAAGGTAACAGCAATGCAAGAGCTCAGCGAATCAACTCCGGGCTCCACAGGAACAAAAAGCAGGTGCGAATCATTTGTTTCGATATTGTTTTTAGTTTCTGAATCTTTTAATTAAAACCTCCAGTAATTAAAAACACTAATGTGGTACAAAAGTTTATCTCATTGTATAATGTCTCTATTAGTATCCACAACAAATCTGTTAGTTAAGAAACCTGGATAAATAAAAAACAAACAACCTGAAACATGCATACACCTTGGATACACCTTAAATTGGTTCCCTTTAAAGAAAAGTGATAATTGAACCAGGAAGCTTTAAACTGGAAAGCTTCAATTAAAAAGCTTTTACTCATGTTAAACACTAGGAGGCGCCAGAGCCCTTTCGTTTCATCCTGTTGCTTATGGGGTTCTAATTTCCATTCTTCCATGATCTGAACTCAGTATTTGTATAAGCAGCACACACTGATGATTAAAACAGCCATTAGCCCATAATGTTAAAGGGTTATTTCCCGCAAAAATTAAAATTGTCATCATTTACTCACCCTCATGTTCTAAACCCATAAAGACTTTTGTTCATCTTTGGACCACATTAAGATATTCTTTATGAAATTTGAGAGATTTCTATCCCTACATTGACAGTCTACGCAGCTACCACTTTACCAGTTCTTAATGAGATTGTAAGACTAATCCATTTAGTCCAAATGTTCTGAAAAGACTCGGTCACCTCTTATGATGAACAGATTTAATTTAGACTTTTATTCACATAAACATTGATCAGCAAACATAAACATAAGCTCGACCGTACTTGTGTAACACCTCATTGGTTCACTGTAAAAAAATGTCTTCATGATTTATCACTACATTTTTTTTTTCTTATGTCAAATCAACTTAGATAATTAATGTGGTTCAGATAACATAATATTTTGAGTTTCTGTTGATTAAACAAATCGTATTAACTCAAATTTTTAATTTCAGTGAACTCAATTTTAAGGCAACTTACTTTTTTTTAGTGTTCTCGTACGTCAAGCAAACATGCTTGAGCTTCCGTTTACCACAACTAATGTGTGAGTTGATGAATGTTTATATGTGAAAAAAGCCCAAATTAAATCTGCTCATTATATAAAGCAATCGAGTTTCTTCAGAAAATTTGGACTAAACCGCTCCATTCATATGGATTAGTTTTATGATCTATTTCTGAACTTTCGGCAGTGTCAAAGTGGTAGTTGTGTAGACAGTCAGTGTAGGGACCGAAATCTCTCAGATTTTATCAAAAATATCTTCATTTGTGTTCTGAAGATGAACGAAAGTCTTATGGGTTTGGAACAACATGAGGGTGAGTAAATAATGACAGAATTTTCATTTTTTGGGTGAACTAACCCTTTAATAGCAAATGGGGTTAATTCGGTCAAATAAAGGCATTTGAAATCTCTTCTGCCCTTAACAGAACTTGGCGATAGACTGCAAAAATGCACCCGGGTCGATACTGGACAAAGGATCTGAGAAAAGCCCCACCAAGACTAGACAGCCACGGAAGGTGGACCTCAGAGCACGATACTGGGCCTTCCTGTTCGACAATCTGCGGAGAGCAGTGGACGAGATCTACGTCACCTGCGAATCCGACCAGAGCGTGGTGGAGTGCAGGGTATGATTAGCCACACTTGTTATACTTCAACATTAATTGCAGTTTTTACCGCTTGAAACAGAAAATGTTACATATTTATAATTCTATATTTTTAATTGAAATTTAAATATAATTTAAGTATACATATTTTTTACATACAAATGTATTTTTTTAAATAATATTTTAGTTTATTTTTTGAGTTTTGAGACATTTTTGAGCTGGAGGCTGTGGCTGCTTCTGCACTCTCTGACCACTAGAGGGAGTGGAGCATTGTGATGGACCTCTTCCTATGCCTCCTCCTCCTCTTTGCATTCCTTTTGTTTTCTGGTTTGTGTCAGAGAGGGGTTTGGTGAGAGAATTATCACTGCACCTCTCCAGGGTCTTTCTGGAGGGAGTGGAGATGGATGACATGTGTAAACAAAGGGCCCCCCACCCCACTCCTTCTGTGTGTGTATGTGCAGAGGGCTCGGGGTACGAGGTCTAGGTAACGTCCCAAAACACTTTTTCCACCCCAGGTTCTTTGTTTAGTTTTAGTAAAAGCAAAAAGCTGATGTACTACAGTCAACCAATAACCTCTCAGCACGCAATGAACGCAGTAACGATTCGTCACTTCAAGTTGATCAACAGTGTTTTTGTGTCCGGTTTGGTCTTGGGACCTGTGTCTGCAAACATGCGTTTGAACTGTTAGCTTTTGTTGGCAGAGCCCGTGTCAGGGCACTCACTGTGTTTACCCTGGCAGGTATGGCGCCTGGCTGTATTTGGGCCCATCGTCCACGCTCTACTCTGCTGGCTCTGATTTATCGATTGCCGTGTAATCTAGAATTATGCTGAGCGGGGTTCGGCCAACCACTCGAAGCTAACCGGCCCCCTTTGTGGTTACCTTGTTGACAGCCGGCCTGCGCGAATGTGCATAAACACTCCGGCCGCTGTGTTGCCATGTCCAGCGGGCCTGTTCACACTCCCTGGCCCTTTGGTCTGAGTGTATTTGTATGTGTCTATGTTCTGCTCTAGATCTTTAGCTCACTGCCATGTGACAGTAGGGGATTGTCTGATGAGAAACTGTAGGCCTACAGTAGGAAAATGTCCCTTGGAGCTGTTGAAGTCCAGGACTTTTCACATGCACATAACTGCTCCTTTATGAAGATGTAAATCTATGATTCTGCATTTCGTTGTTTTGTGTATGTACTTTACCAGCACATTCTTTGTGGTACAAAGGTGCATACAATTATCATGGCTAATTCTTTGGTCATCATCAGAATCTCACATAAAATGCAAAACACTTTTTATTCATTTAAAAGGATTCAAAGATTACAATTTTGTCGCCATTTTAAACCCATCTTTTCTAACCTGCAAGACAAATTATTCTGCAAAGTAAAGAAAGATAAGAATGTTACAACTATATTTTGGTCTATATGAAGTAGGCTTGATGCGATAGTTGGTGTTGACTGGTGTAACCAGCGTTGCAGCTGAACTTGTCCACCGCGGAACGACTCCCTGTGGTTTTGATTTTTTTTTTTATAGTAAAAAAAATCTTTTAGTTCAGTTAGAGAACAGACACTACAATTTAAAAACTCAGTTCGTCTGCTCAATTCAGCGTGAGCCGATGCACAGCACAAAAAAGCCGAGTCACAGCACAGATCTGCAGCAAGAGTCAGATTTCACCTCACTTCGCCCATTTTCACTTGACTGACAAGACGATGGCGGACATTTTTTTTTTTTTTTCAAAGCGAAATGTAAAAGCACCTATTTAAGCAAGTTTATCATTGTACTGTTTTGTTGTTGTTTTCCATTAAGAGTAATAATGAACCCAACATTAAAGCAATTGACCCTTCGCCGGGAGTTTGATTGACAAGCGATCTAACTAATCATAACGCCGAATCCACCATTTTGTCCGACAAAGCAGTCAGGAGTTAGAAGATTAACCTTGGTGGACTTGAACTAGAAAAATGGTGTGTACTGATGTCTTTCTGCATTTGAAACAACATACTTTCTCATCTTCATTCATGTTTATTTGATGCTATAAATTAACTAGTAGGAAGAGATGATTGGTTCACGAGCTGCTTGAGCAGCAATCTGTCATGACACCTTAAAGAGCCACAAAATGGTTTTTATTGTTCGAATTTCTTAAAGTCCCAGCTTTCAAATTGTGTAATTTTTTTTTGTTTGTTTCATATCATAAGTAACCTGCTCTGTCTTGTCTGTCGACGTGTTGTCAGTGTCCTCTTTGCTCCGCGATGTATTTTTCACTCTGTGTGGCGTGACAGCGCCATGGCTTGTTAGACAAAGCAACAGTAACTAAGGATGGCGGGTCTTTGCAAAGGGTCAATTGCCGCCCCCGATTTGCTGCTAATTAGAAAACGGAAGTAAAATGCGCATGGCCGTACGGGCATTCATAGGGCTGAACGATTAATTGAAAAGTAATCGAAACCGAAATTCAGAACCTCTAACCGACGTAATTTTCCCCATGTCGGTTATTTTGTTTTTTTAATCCTGTTAATACTACCCCCTTAAAAACATACTACCACGTGTGTAACCACGTGACTCTGCCCTGTCCAGTCAGCGGCATAAAAGCAACATGGAGGTGAACTCCGGTTCAACACATGGTGATGGCGTGCGAGTGGTGAGCCTTGCGTCTTCACTAAACTTTGTCGTTGTATTTGTTTTAAGGTTTGCCAGTTTATATATAATATAATATAATATAATTTTTATTTTTATTTTTAGGCTATTGGATGTGTATTATTATATCGAGCTACCGTGCTCGCACAGCTGCATTGTGGCACGAACACTCATACAAACAGTAATGTTAGCTGCGCAAAAGATTGCGCGTACAGAGAGGAATGCAGAAACTAGTTGTCAGCGCTGTCCAGTGATTTATCAATAAAGTAGCTTAGAAACTCAACTTATTATAGCATATATTTTTCTACTTGTGAAGGAACTATTTACAACCCACAGCTTCACAATTAATAGAGAGACGGTATGACTAATTCACACACGCAATCACTCGTACTGGTACTGTACTGATTTATCTTTATCTGTTTTACAACGAGCAGAAATCTGTAAGAAATGTTACAAACCATAGATAAAATAACTGCTGATAGTAAGCTGTTATGTCAGATCACTCTTTTAATAGGAAAAATTATCCCAAATTTAATAGTCAATCATAATTACAGTTAACTACAGTAAATATTTACATATTTACAAACATATTTACATTTACAGTACAAACTTTGTCAGTGAACTATGAGGGCAAAAAACCCTAGAAAAAACAAAGATCTCAATTGAGATCTTGATTTTAGGCCATAATTGTCCAGCCCTAGGAATTCATAATGGTGCGTGTCCATTGGCGCGGAGCGAGTGGAGCAAAGCGAGCATTTTCAGTTCATTCCTACGGAAGTTTCCATAGAAATTAATTAAAAACGTTCGCTCTTCTCTGTGCCAGTGGGGTCGATTTAACCAGTGGGAAAATTTCCTCACCGTCACATCCCTAATGCAAAGTCAGTGGGCTCCAAATTGGTCTCTGTAATAAAAATGTTTAAAAAAAAAATTAAAGAAGTTATGAAAATGCATTTAGCAGAATATTTAATAGAAATTAATGAGCAACACTTGATTTTTATCCAAGGCGATTTTATTATTTGTGACATTAGTCCGTGACATTTTTGTTTAATGTTGTTTTTCCCCGCCCACATGACCTTGATGACATCAGCAGAAAAGAAAATTTGTTTCAGATTATTACATTGTGATGAAAAAAAAAAAAAAAAAACATCTTGCTGCTTTTTAATTTAACATACTGGTAAATCATGCCTAATGTGTTAAATTCATGTTGTGTTCCGTACAACATTTACAATAAATTATATTAGCTTAATCATAAGTATCTTATTCAGTGCAAAACAAAAAAGGATGCTAAAAAGTTTTTCCAGCATTCAATCCCACCGGTGTTTCTGATTATTTATCCTCTGCCAGTGATGGCTGGTCTGCTGCTTGATTTATTTTCATATTCAAGTAACGCCCACATCTTTAACCCACAGCCCAGAGGACTAATTAGTTCTTATCAGGCCTCTCCCTCGTCCCAGGCCTGATTTATGTCATATCAGCCCATGAATGAGACAGCTCTCCTTTCACTTGTGTCAATGTGTGCATGAGAGAGAGAGGTGTGATATATATCAGAATAGTTTTTGTGGGGTTGATGGGTCATTCCATTTTTTTCATTTGATCGAATAGTCTGAGTTAAAAAGGTTAAAATCCTAAGCATTCTCCTGTCAAATATCTTCTATAGGTCTTTCAAAATAAACTGAATTGCTTGGTAAATGTGTAAAGATTTTTTTTTTATGGTGCTCTGCTGTTTCCTGTCCACTTGTTCTCTCTCAGCTATTGCATTATGGGTCAGCCTCCTCCTCCGCCATGCCCTGGTGTTGTTAACTAGCCCTAATCAACAGGCCTGCTGCTGGACACATCTTTCACTGTGCCTGACTCCCCTATTAACTAAAAGCACTGTGGACTTGTCCTCGATTGCCACTCCCCCATTACCGCCCATCAATCTCACACACATGCCTCTTTCACAGCATCGCCTGCTGTCCCCCACTTAATCTAGAGCATCAGTCATACCGCAGCCCCGGTCCTGATCTCTATGCACCTAAACTGTGTCTCAACGAACAGGAGGTCTGAGTATTCCCGACGACCTCACGATATGATACACATTGCAATACATGTGTCAACACATTTTGATGCATTTCAACTGGATCCCAACTGAAACAGCACAAAACATATGAGGAAGACCCAATGTGCCTGCAAGAGAGAGTGAATCTGCTGGAACAGTTTCAAACTCTGCTGTGCACTCCACTTTTATCCAGTACGGCGCCTCATAAAAGCGGCATTGAACCCTCTGAGAAATGCTCATTTGAAGGTTCTAGATGACCTGCTGCTATATTAATATACTGTATTTATAGCAGTGTTTCCCAACCTTTTTTAGTCATGGCACCCTTTGAGAATTTTCAAAAATTTGTGGCACCCTACAGTAGTGGTCACTTTCTTTTGAAGAGATCACTTTATATGACCGATTTTAATTAAGGCTTTTATTCATATATAAACATTGCTCAATTACCATTACATCTATCTCTCCTAAATATTTGCTCATTCAATATATGTGTTTTTACAATGGGGTAATTTTGTTGCAATTGCACTAGATAGCTTGATTTCAAACTGAACTGTTTACTTAGGACATAACTGATCGTGTTTATATGTATACTCGCCAAGACTGCCATTGTGACCATTTGTTTTTGTGTGTGTATTTGACCGTTTAAGTGCAACAAGCCGTGAAAAAGAAATCAATTTAGTACTCGTGAGCTGTTTGGGAGGTGGCTTTATGCGTGCGCACAGGAATGAAAATTATGCACAACCCCCTCTATCCCATGCCAAAATTCAGACCAACCTTTCTTGTGATATGCATTTTTAATATGAATTTGTGTGCTATTTGTTGTTATTGGAGACATCAGAGATTGATCTATACTAAATGCCTTTTATTTTTTACACATTTTTGCAATTTAAAAATGTTTGAAGTATTTTGTTTACACTGCACCCCTGCTCTTGCCAGATGGCACCCTGTTTGGGAAACACTGATTTATAGGAAATGATACAAGCACATAAATCAAGACTGGCATCAAGATTTTGGACAGATTTCAACATCACAAGCAGGTTTCTTTTATTCTTAAGAGCCTGTGGTAGGTCTTGGGTTGTAGACCTGTTCTAATCTGTGTTGTGGCAAGGCTTTATGACACTCTCTAGCGTCTTTGTTGGAGTCAAGGGATTCCCCAGAGTCCCCACAGCGCTCCCAGATCGAATATCGGATGGACAATGAACATTTCGTCATTCGCTGCACACTCTTTGCCAGTAACTTGAAATGATTACAGCCCCAATCAGATTTGCCAGCCCCCTTTTGCAAAGCTAATTGGTAATTTCAGCTGCACCTCTTGTGGAAGACCACTGAGGCGGGAAAGAGCAGCAGCACTCTTTTTCTCTTTCTTTTTCTTTTTGTCCCCTCCTGGCATTTGTGAATGGAGTGTTTCTGGACGATGGGAGGGTGTGTGAGATGTGCTCCAGTAGCTTCAGATGCCCTCTCTTTTAGTAGAGACAACAGGGTGTAGGTTTACACCAGCTCCTCAGTGTGAACAAGAATTGGGGGCTCGTCCGGGATTCTGCTTACCTGAGAATTTACTAGATTCTGCCGGGGATCTTGGCTTGGGGCCCTGCTCATTGTTCTTCTAGACATGCCACAAAAGAGACGTCAGGACGAACTCACCCTCTTGCATGGTCAGATCGGGCCTCTGGGGTCACAGCTTGATTTGGAGATGTTCTGTATTCAGTTGTATGTTTGTGCAGTTGTTCCAATGAAAATACTTTGCCTTGACAAAATTAGGATATGTTGCCACTTTTGATTTTTTTTCTTAGCTCCTGGATCAACCCATTTTGGCAGCTCCTTTCCATTTAGGAATGACTATGCCTTTTTGTTGGTTAGTTTGTGCTTAATCATATGCCAGAGTTGCATGTAATTCTGTATTAACTCCCATATCTTTTAAACTGACATCATACATGCTCTCCACCCCACAGGAGGTGCTGATGATGTTGGATAACTATGTCAGGGATTTCAAAGCTCTAATTGACTGGATCCAACTACAGGAGAAGCTGGAAAAAACTGATGCTCAGAACAGGTGATAACTTCCATGCTTGTGCACACACGCATACACACTCAAGACCTGTCATGATTATAACATACTCGCACCATGTACACAAACCCACTGGTGAGTCTTTTACACTCTAGTTTGAATTGTGATCCTTTCAGCCTGATCAGTGATTAATTTGAGGTGATTAATTGTCTCACCCCTTTACATAATGAATAAGTCACTACAACACTAGTACATTGATTATGGAATAAAACCAGAGCTTGAAAGCCAGAAGTTGTGTGTCGGTTGTACAGAACTAGTAAAAACGCGCTGAAAAAATTTCAGTGCGCATCATTTTGAAGCATGTGTGTATTCCCTTCCCCTTGCATTTTCATTTGTTAAATATTTTTGGTCATTTGTATATGCTTTCAGCCGCTTGATGTTTGGTTTCTGTTCTAAATCAGTACCTTCTTTTAAATGTTTAACCTTGAACCTGAAGGCCCACATCTTTGGCTTGGGAAGTTCGAAAGATGTCGCCAGGACGACATGTGATGTCCAGCCCCTCATCAGACCGGATTGTACCATCACCTGGTGTTCGCCGTGCCCTCAATTTTGGGTAGGCCAGTCCAGTCACATTCATCACACCCGGAATCACTCACAAACATTTCTCTCAGTCTGGAACTTTAGCTCTTATATATTCTCACCAGAGTCACTCTAACCAAACGGACTACATGGTATTGCCATCGTAACTTGTCACAAAATTTTAAATGTAATGTTTTGAAGTTATAAAAATTATATATATTCATAAAACTTCCTTTGTGTAGTGATTTAAATGAGCTTGAGATGTGAGGATTTGTTTTATAATTGTTTCAGTCTTCTTTAGGGATCAAAAAATCCATTCTCTTTATTTAACATGGATTTTTCTTAAATTAATGTTTCCGGTATAGGGGACGTAATGCATTTTAGTGTTCATTTAGCGTATATTATAGGAGTAATGATCATTATGTGAAAACTACGAATTCAGTATTTGATTTGCAGTATTGTACAGGAAATATATAGGTGCTATATAGGTCTTTATAGGTGTTTAGACCTATAAAATATTCTGGGCAGTGAAAAAAAAACTTTATCAATTACAAATGTATGCTCCATCCATATTCTCTGCTGTGAAACAGTGAGCTTTTATGTTTTGTCTAATCATATAAGATTCTAACCTTGAATAGACTTAAAACCATAGATCTGGTCTGGACTAAACAGTATTTTTCCAGTAGATACCCACTGCGTAAAAATTTAACTGCGTAAAAATTCAACAATGTGGTATATAGGAACTATATTCAATATATAAAATGATGTATTATATGATTTGCTATTACAAAGCAAAAACTCAAAGTGAATAATTTTTTTTTTTTTTACTTAACTTACTTAAATTACTTAACGGATATGTTGTTCATTGGATCGTTTTGCCATCAACCTGTTGGGGTCCTTATTTATTGGAAGATTGAACCTGTATTCCCAAGGTTTACTTGCAATTTCAGACATGGTGTATCTGCTTGAACCTGGAATCAACCCATTATCCCTGCTTGCAACATGCCAGTTGACACCATCGTTTCTGTTGGCAAACTGTGGCGACTCTCAACTCCTACTAGGGGATCAAGAAATGAGGCTCCCTGCATTTTTATCTGATAGTGTGAAGGAAGACAATTGATAATCTGATTAAAATGCCACTGAATGCTCAGATGGAGAAATCAATGGCAGATATGATACATATCTTGGCCTCACTACGAGACTACGCCCGTCTGGCAGAGGCTGGGAGGAGAAGGGGAATCGATCCGCAACGGCCTAAGCGTTTTGTTTAATACGATTTTTGCCGGGTTCTCCTCAGGCCTGCGACTGAGACTGTGGGGGGTGCAGATCTAAGTGTGGTTAAAGACTGCTGAAGCACGGGCATCCATGTCTGTATTACACTGTAATTGGATGCCTCAGGAAATGGATATCGATCAAGACGGAGGGCCCTCAGTCTGAAGTTTCCATCTTAGTTCCCAATGTTTGAGGATGCCCAGTGCAGTGATCCATATCTAGAGCGTATGGTGTGCTGCAGGCATAATGGCTAAAGTGAACTATTTAATTCTATTGTTAAAATTCATTGATGTATTTGTATCTATTGTAATTGCGTCATTGGCGATGAAGAACACCACCTGGCTATGTTCCGCCAGGTCATTTGAATCTGAGACCCCTGGTTCTATATGGTTTGTGTGTATGTTTACAGAGGTCCACCTCCCACTTTGGCTGTGGCACGTCTCTCCCACACTGGACCAAGCTGGGCCGATCGGGTCAAGTCTTCCCAGTCCCTTCCTGTCCCCAGCCAAAGTGTTAACATCCCTGTTGAAAAACCAGGTGAACTGATCTTCTCTATGTACAGTAATCTATTTTCAAAACCAAATATATCTGTATTATTTGTGTGTTTATGTACGTTCATCAATCCTTAGCCAAGAAAGACGCAGAGGGCTGGGAGACTGTGCAGCGTGGGCGTTCCATGAGGCCAAGGGCCAAGGTAACCCCCGTTCTGGCCCATGTAAGCCCCAAAGACGACAGCGACAAAGAGAACCAGCGCATCCAGCCCTCACCCCAGGAAAAATCTCAGGAGGTGAAGGAGCAGGAGCAACCCATACCCCAAGAGCAGAGCCAAGAGATGGAAAAGACCTCTATCATTGAGGTACTGACGTCATCCAGCCTCCCTTCATTAATTATTTAGGGCCCAGGGATAGATATGAAGACTATGTAACATCAGAATGTTTTTGTTTGGTCACAGTGTGTTCATAGATACACTGTCCAGACAGAGCAGTATCAAGTGTACGAGCATCGATTTTTGTACACGTTTATCAGATTTAATGAGGTTTATTAAATATTGACAATACAATGTCATAGATTGCATTTGGGGAATATGCCGAAGCCAATACCCCTTTTGCAAAACCTAGTGAGCTGCCATGTTATCTACTTCCTTCTAAGACAGCACCCTCACTGAAACATCATTACTGACTGATTTGGAGCACTCTATGTAGGCAAAAACATAAGGAGTAGTGCTGCTTATGCGAAGCACACAAGAGAATTGACCCATAATTGATTTCAGTGGAGTTTGTCATTAGCATGTTGCTATGCTAACGTCACAGTACTCTAATTGGCATAAAATAGCACATTGTTCAGGACAATGAATCTAAATGAATCTTTTGTCCACTATCTTGAATTTTTTTTTTCTTGCTAAACTTGTCACAATGTATTGTGGGATTGTCTTCTCCGAAGAGGATACATTTGATGCTGTCTTAGAATTTGGCCAAAATTAATTAGGAAGCAGCAAAATTAAAGGGATAGTTCACCGAAAAATGAAAATGATCCCATGATTTGCTCACCCTCAAGCCATCCTAGGTGTATATGACTATCTTCTTTCAGACAAACATAATTGGAGTTATATTAAAAAATATCCTGGCTCTTCCAAGCTTTATAATGGGAGTGAATGGGTGTTGTATTTTGAAGCCCAAAAAAGTGCATCCATCCATCATAAAATGTATCCACACGGTTCCAGGGGGTTAATAAAGGCCTTCTGAAGTGAAGCGATGGATATTTTTCTTACAAAAGCCCATATTTAAATCTTTATAAACTAAAATAACTAGCTACTGGCAGACGGCCTACACAAATTGAGTTACGGTGGAAGAGTAACTTCTGACGCGATGCATAACGCATTGACAAACGCGGAATCGCAGACGATAGAGCAAACCAAAACACCGGTCATGAATTAGGTCTAAAACAAGAATTTTTAAAGAGAAATGTCAGAGTATTTCGATATAAGAGAAGAGGACCTTGAGTTTGTTGCCCAGCCCTATTTGTTTGAACCGTAAGAGGCGTCTGCTACTCCTACATTCCAAGTCATGCATCGCGTCAAGTTATTTTTTCACCGTAACTTGAATTGTGTAGGCCGTCTGCCGGAAGCTAGTTATTTTAGTTTATAAAGTTTTAAATAACTTAAGTTTTACATTTTTCTTACAAAAACCCATCACTTTGCTTCAGAAGGCCTTTATTAACCCCCTGGAGCCGTATAGATTATTTTTATGATGGATGGATGCACTTTTTTGGAAATCGCGAGTGCCATTCATTACCATTATAAAGCTTGGAAGAGCCAGGATATTTTTTTATATAACTCAGATTGTTTTGTCTGAAAGAAGATAGTCATATACACCTGGGATGGCTTGAGGGTGAGTAAATCATAGGATGAACTATCCCTTTAAGTTGCCTACCTTTTTGGACAGCCTTCACATCAAAAGCCTTGTCTTGAAATGCTTCCTCTGTTGGCAATCTCGCTAGGTTTTAAAACAGAGCATGTAGTTGAGACTGTAGTGACTCTAAATTTCTTGTTTGCATGCTTGTGATTTTGATTGTACAGTTCTTGGTATGCTACACATGTTTTGAAATGCATGATATTGTAATTATTTAGCATGCTATGTTTTAGTTGTGTTTGTTTTATCTGCCAAATGGTCTGTCATACAGATGCGACAAGGAGTGCCGTGACATGCATGTGTTCATATTTGTGTATTCATCTGTGTGTATATTGCGCAGCCCCCAGCAGAAAGTATTGAAGAGCCAGGGAAGAGTGTCAGCGCCCCCTCTGAGGACACGCCACCCCCCATGTCCGACCCCGTGCCACCCCCTACTTCTCTGCCTTCGCAGGCCCAGTGCCCAGACTTGGCTTCCGACCCAGACCCTCCTCCTGTATCCCTTTCCCAACAGGAGGAGCTGAGTACTCGGCAAGCCAAAGTAGAGCAGGGGACGGAGGGGTCGGTGTGGAAGGTCGCGGCACCATCGGCAAAAGCGGAGGCAGCAGTCTACGTTCCTCTGGCAGTGATGACACTGGAGAGCATGCTGGACCCCACAGAACTTTCTACTGTGAGTGCTGAGAGACACAGGCCAGGGTCAGGACTGCCGCCTAAACAAAGTCAATCCCAAAAACCTCCAGGCGAGGCAGGATTACCCCCTCCCCCCTCCCTCCTCCTTTCTATCAGCAAGTAGGGCATATATGTGTGTGCGTGAAGGGGGTGAGCAAGTATCCACTGCGAGTAGAGAACAGGAGGTCCCAGTGTTAGAGTTGCCACAGTTGCTCAAGTTTTTATTTTAGGCTTATCAAGTGTCCTCTGCACCAGTCAAACAACTTGACTGATTTTGAACCCATGGGCTGTCATTGACCTTGACCTCCCTTTGAGCCTTGACCTCCCAAAATGTTGCTAAATTCAAATATGCCACCACACAGGCCTCTTTTCCACCAAAATTGTGCCGTTCCTGGAGCTGGTGCATGGCTAGGGGATCTGCAGATCTCTGTTTAGATTTGGTCACCTGCCCCTTTAACCAATTAGTCATTCCGACTAATCATTTTGGTCGATCGGATCAAATATACAATGCTAAATACAGGTGTTTTGAGCTTGTCCAATGTCGACCACTTCCAGAGATGGTTGAAAACCCATTCAACTGGCTTTTGTAGTGTAAACACTCATGTGGTCGAATGTGTTCAAACAGCCGCAAAAGTCCACCTACTCTCACCATTCAGCTGCAAAATGCTTTGCTTGAACTTTAAGTTCAAGACCATTGATTGGTTTAGCTACTTGACCTACAGATGTATGCCAAATGGCACCTAGATTTCTTTTCACAAGATGGCTGTAGAAATAATATGGCAACTTCTGTTGTGGTGTTCCGCTTGTCTCCTGTCTAACCCTAAGAGAAACCTCCAAGGGGTTAATTAAGGCTAGACCCACAGCATTTTCTGAGCTACCGGCTTCCATTACTCAACGGGTGTTGGCCTCTGTACAAAACCCAGTCTGAAACAATGGAGATGGATGAGGTTTAAACGCTCAGACAGGAGCACAATCTCAGTCCTGTCGGAATCCGGAATCATTGCTTCCGAGGTCCAGACACCGCCTCTCTGGGTGGGTCAGATAAGCCCTGCTCTGTTTAGACTCCAGATCTAAGTCCAGCAGGCGCACTGTTGAGAGAAATCCACCTCTTATTAGGCTTGTTAGCATGACGTCTGACACTGACCTCAACACAGCTCCGGGCGTCTCCATCTTCTTCCACGGCCGTTCTGAAATTGGCACTCTGCATACTGTTCACTCGTCAGGTTCTGAAAGTGGGGGTCAAGTGTTGTGCCCTCTGATGGCAGTGGGAAGGATACTTTTTCCAAAATATTTTGGCAATTTACCAGTCATCACGAGTCACGAAGACCCACAGGTGCACCCATGGAAGGAATGTATGAGCGAAAATTTGCCCCTCAACAAACCCCTCTTTTGTTACCACCCTAAAATCAGCATAAACCCCTCTGCCTACAGGTAACGGTCTTCCAAAACACTAGAGTCACCTAATGGCATTTTTTTAAAGTGGGGCCTACTTAGATCACCTAAAAATGAAAATTGTGTCATGACCTTCATGTCAGTTTAAACTGTATTTTGTAGAACACGAAAGAGATTTGGAAATTTTTTTTTTTTTTTGTCCGACCAATGAAAGTCAGTGGGCTCTAATGTTGTTTAGACCATAGACATAAAAATATGGACGACACACCTTTACTCTCTTCACACTCCCGCAGAATCTCTAAGTACAGTTTACTGCAGAACAACTCATTATAAAATAAACATTTATGGAAATGTAGAAATTAAAGTTGAAGCTCCAATCTCCTCCCAAAAATCCAGGAAAAAAAGCCTGTTGGTGTCTGTGTTTACTACTTTGCTCAGAGAAGCTGACAGTCTCAGCTGTCAATCATGACGTCAAACCCCCGTTTTTAAGCATCAAATAGCTAACTAAACCCAAACTTATTTAAAAACTAACACTTGAATTTACATCAGTGAAATGAAAATATCAAAAATGACAGAAACCATAGTTGGAAACGAATTATTTGAAGTGTAATTTGATCGTTTAATTTGTCTCATGTCCCATTACATTACATGAAGAGGGTGGGGTTTATGAGCTATACTGCATCCAGCCACCTGGGGGCGATCAAAACAATTTGACTTAATTTTTCAGGACCCAAATGTTCTTCAAAATAGTAACATTACAACATGGCCTCTCATTGCTTTTTGCTTAAATATGATGTATCATAAAGAATAAGAATACTATCCCATCTCCTCGTCTTTATTGTGGCTGTATGCTGCATGATTTTGTTATGCTTCCCCATGTGTGGTTTTTGTGATTGATTGTGTTTATGGCGTGTGCCTGTATCATCATTTCATTTTGTCTCGGTTTAGTTTTTTTAAAACATCTTTTTGCATTTTGTAAAGTTTTGTGGTATGCAGGCTTCCACCAAACATTTAAAATGTGATTGTATTAAATGTTTGAATTTCAGAAATTCAAGTCTAGCTTAATTTCAGATAGAGTGCTGAATTGATTGCACCATGTCTTAATTGAAGTTGTGCTGCCTGGGCATGTATTCAAAAGCCTGATGTGGCTAACTTGGCGCTGTACTGCACATTTCGTGCCTCTGTTTGGGGTGGTGACTTCAGTGACTCAGTGTGAGTTTGTTGTGCCTGTTGTCAGCCTCAATCTATGGCTGAAGTTTTGGCTAAGAAGGAAGAGCTGGCTGACCGCCTGGAAAAAGCTAACGAAGAGGCAATCGCAAGTGCCATCGCTGAGGAGGAACAGCTGACACGGGAGATCCAAGCGGAGAACAACGAACTGGAGACGGACAATGAAAGCGACTTCTCTGTAAGTCAACAACCCTAGTAGTTTACATGTAATTACAATGTAATTACAATGACATACATTTTCTTAGCTTGTTAAGTGTTTTCTGAATTTAGTATAATTTTTGTTATTTTTGCTCTCTTAAAGGCAAGTATCGGGAGTGGAAGTTGTGGCTTAAACTTAGACTGGAGCGAAATGCTAGCTGATTATGAAGGTAATGATGTAATTAGCATCTGCATTGAAATGGGCAAAATTGCTGAAATGAAATGAACATTTATTTAACACAATATTTTCTCAAAAGTAGTTAAAAATGGAAGTTGTGCCCTTTGACGTTCAAACTTGAACATGGTTATCGGTTGACATAAGTGTTGGAAAAGTAATGTGGTACGTTTTGTCGTTACTTCAGAAGACCTAACTAAATGCATGTCTTTATTACTTTTTAAGCGTTTTTCCTCCGGGACGTCATGGAAGTTGTGTTCCTCAGTTTACTGAATTTAATCAAATTACATAAAATGCTTTTCTTGCAACACTGGATGCTGATAATCTCAAAATCACAGGCGTGATTGATATATATATATATATATATATATATATATATATATATATATATATATATATATATATATAACACTTCTTCTGAATGTGTTATTGCATCACTTGCTTTGACAGCTCGAGAGTCCTGGCGTCAGAGCACCTCCTGGGGTGACATTGTGGAGGAGGAGCCCGCCCGCCCACCGGGCCATGGCATTCACATGCACGAGAAGCTGTCCTCTCCTTCACGCAAACGGTAACAAAGTCACACACTCCCATTTAAGATAACACTTTATTTTTAATGGTCGACTTTAGACATTTTGCTAACTATAAGTAACTTTGCAACTACAAGTCAGCTAGCAGTCTTTAGAGCAATTACACATTGTTGTCAGTTACTGATTTAAAATGACATGACAAATTGTAGTTAGTAATGTAATGTAATTGGACTACTTTTTGATTACTTTTAGATTACTTTTGACATAACTTGTTTATCACATTGAATTGAATAGGATAGTATTGTACCATATTGATATAAAAATACAAAGAGAAAGAAAATATATTCCATTCTTTATCAACAACATGAAGTGCATTAAACATTACATTACAGACTAGGTTTGTGAAGGAACTGCAGGGGGTTTGTGAGTTTAATGAAAAGCTAATTTAATTTAAAATAATAAAGTGTGTATAATAAAAAAGATGTAGCAAAACATGGTTAAATTGCGTACTAAGTAATAATTAAAATAGTAATTAATGTGTTTGTCAGGAGTTGATTCGATATGCAAATGTTGCATTGTTGAGAAAACTCTTGTTAAAATTGAAACGATTTCTGTAAATCCAGTGGTCAAATGCTTTGTGGCCTCTCAATTTTCCATAATTATAGCCACCTGACTGTGTGTAATTTCACAAACTAGAAGATTTTCTGAATGTATGTAAGCAATATGCTTTTTTTAGAAAGGAAAATTTAAAACATGGAAAAAGAAGAATTCAGTAAATTATTAATCATTTACTGCCATTGTGTGAATATGTAATCATGTAATCAATCAAAACTGTAGCTGTAACTGTAGTCTGATTACAAGTATTTTAAAATGTAATATAATCTAATTACAAGTAGTTAATTTTTGTAATCTGATTACACAATACAGATGTGATCAGTTACTACCCAGCACTGCATTAGAGTATTAATAGACTGTCTGCTTAACATCTGCCACTATAACTGACTATAAGTAACTTTGCAACTACATGTCAACTTATTCTACTAACCCAAACTCTAAAACATAACCCTAACCTAACAGTCTACTACAGTCTACTAATACTCTAATGAGAGTAGTGACATGTACATTACCGTTCAAAATTTTGGGGTCGGTAAGTATTTATTTATTTTTAACTTTTTTTTTTTTAAAGAAGTTTCATCTGCTCACCAAGGCTGCATTTATTTAATTAAAAATAGAGTAAAACCGTAATATTGTGTATTTTAAAATGTAATTTATTTCTGATGCAAAGCTGAATTTCCAGCATCATTACTCCAGTCTTCAGTGTCACATGATCCTTCAGAAATCATTCTAATATGCTGATCTGCTGCTCAAGAAACATTTATTGTGTACAATTGTACAAAATATTTGTGCACAATATTTTTTCTTCAGGATTCTTTGAATAGAAAGTTCAAAAGAACAGCGTTTATTTAAAATATAATCTTTTGTTACATTATAAACATCTTTACTGTCACTTTTGATCAATTTAATGCATCCTTGCTGAATAAAAGTATTAATTTCTTTCATTTCTTTTCAAAAAAATAAAAATTCTTACCGGCACCAAACTTTTGAACGGTAGTGTATAATGTTACAAAAGCTTTGTTGTTCTTTTGAACTTTCTATTCAACAAGGAATCCTGGGGAAAAAAAAGAAAAAAGTACACAACTGTTTTCAACATTGATAATAATCATAAATGTTTCTTGAGCAGCAGATCAGCATATTAGAATGATTTCTGAAGGATCATGTGACATTGAAAACTGGAGTAATGATGCTGAAAATTCAGCTTTGACCACAGAAATAAATTACTTTGTAAAATATATTCCCATAGAAAACAGTTATTTTAAATTGTAATATTTCACAATATTACTGTTTTTACTGTATTTTTAATTAACTAAATGCAGCCTTGGTGAGCAGATGAATCTTCTTTTAAAAACATTAAAAATCTTACCGATCCCAAACTTTTGAATGGTAGTGTAGTTGCAAAGTTACTTATAGTTAGTATAGTATGGTGTCTAAAGTGGACCATCGAAATAAAGTGTAACCCAGAATAATGTTACAGAACTTTCCTTCTGTTCTAAAAGCTTGCATTTTTTCTTTTTTCTTTTTTTTTTTGCTAAGAAAAAATGGTAATGTTAAAGGTGAAGTGTGTAATTTCCATCACCAGACAGATATTTTCAAATGCTCATTCCATCTTCTATTGTTTAGGAAACAGGGCTAGTTCTGTTCCCAAACTTGCACCTTTGTCACAGTGATATGTTAACTTTGTAGACTTTCTATTAGGTGCCACTAGCTGTGCAAAAACTTTTGCAATTCTGCAAAAAAAGAAGCCAGAATTGCAACAAATTCACAATCAAGAAAAAAAAAAGTTAGATTTTAACTCAAAACACAGAAATGTGCAGTCCTACCATACAATTGCAAATTGTGAGTTTATTTCTTGCAGTTTTGACTTTTTTTTTCCCCCCTCAGAATTATGAGATGTAAACTTGAAATTCTAAGAAGAAAGTCAGAACTGGGACATAAATTCACAATCGCAAGGGGAGAAAAATCTGATTTGTGCCATGTTAACATAAAACTTGCTAGAAGTAAAGTCCGAGTTTTGAGGTAAAAAGTTGCGTGTGTGTGTGTGACTGAAACAGGCTTCCTTACAATTGTGATCCTACACTTTATAATATTTTATGATGCTGGTTGCATTGTGCTCAATCACAAATAGAAAAATTTTATTCTTATGACTGTCAATTTAGTCTATTATATTTTTAAAAAATCCATCATGCCCATTTTCATTTTTTTTGAGGTCAATTTAATGCTTTTATCTGCCACAATGGCATAATGTCTTTGAATAAATGCAAATGATATATCTTCATTTGAGGGTATTTCTTAGTAAATGGATATTTGTTATTTTAGTTGTGTTTAATCTGTATATCATGAAAATGGATTGACAACATCAAAATTTGTCGTCAGAACCATTGCGGAGTCGAAGAAGAAACATGAAGAGAAGCAACTTAAAGCCCAGCAGCTCCGAGCCAAACTGAGAGAGGAGAAGACCCACAAGCTGCAGAAACTCATGGAAAGAGTATGTTTTTCCCTTTAACACCTGTAGACAGCTCATTTAGCCTCTCCTAGTCTGCCTCGGTCACAGGGGAAAATCCTATTCGCACAGATGTTGAAAGAATCACTTAACAGCCATTTAAGTTGTTAAGGGTGATTCACTCCTGGTGAGACTCATAAAGCTGATGTTGGTAAGAATATGTTTGTTTTTGTTCTGCTCCATTCTTGTTGGAGGAGTGAGATCTAAGACAATATCGCATGTTGATATCTGCACTTGAAATGGACCATTAACGTGTTATTCACGCTCCTGAGAAGTTTGACTTCTGCAGACTGTTTTGTCGGGATTTGATCTTTTCCTGTGTCTCTTTCTTTCACAGGAGAAGGAGGTGAGGAAGTGGAAAGAGGAGTTGTTGGATCAGAGGAGAAGAATGATGGAGGAGAAGCTGCTTCATGCTGAATTCAAACGAGAGCTTCAACTCCAGGCCATCGTGAAGAAAGCACAGGAAGAAGAGGCGAAGGTCAGAAGTTCTCCAACCTAAAAGGGCTGAAACTGATATTTGTTTATTTTTTTAAAGTGTGAAACCCTATTCCTATTGCGCAAACTTGGATCTTTTTTTTCAGAATGTAGTTCATTAGGAAATCACTGTGCTAAGTATATTTTTGTTTATGTTGGTGATTTGTGTAGGTGAATGAGATCGCATTCATCAACACTCTGGAAGCCCAGAACAAGAGGCACGATGTTCTGGCTAAACTAAATGAATATGAACAACGGCTTAATGAGCTGCAGGAGGAACGCCAGCGGAGGCAGGAAGAAAAACAAGCCAGGGATGAAGCTGTTCAGGTATAGAACTTGTCTTTTGTTTTTTATTTGTTTCATGCTTGAAATGTGTAACTGTGATCTTCATCAGGAGCGTAAGCGGGTATTGGAGGCGGAGAGACAGGCACGTGTGGAGGAGCTTCTGATGAAGAGACGGGAACAAGAGGCTAGAATCGAGCAGCAGCGGCAGGAGAAGGAGAGGGCGAGGGAAGACGCAGCACGCGAGAGAGCCAGGTCAGCATCATGTCCTGCCGAACAGACCTAATTCCTGATTCAGCAAAACATAAGGCCAATGCAAAAAAACCCAAGGGAATAGGCTTTGAGAATCTGCCTGATTTAGGGAATGTTTTAATGTGTAACCCTTAACCAAAATATATACTACCGTTCAAAAGTTTGGATTCAGTGAAACAAAGGCACATTAAATTGATCAAAAGTGACAGTAAATACGTTTTTTTTTTTTTTTTTTTTTAAATATTTTCGTTTCAAATAATTGCTGTTTTTTTACCATTTTTTTGTCTGTCTTTCGATTCATCAAAGAATCCTGAAAAAATGTATCTTAGTTTACATAAAAATATTAAGCAGCACAACTGTTTTCAACATTGATTATTAGGGATGCACCAATACCATTTTTTTTTTTTTTTTTTTTTTTTTTTTTTCTGGTACTCTCCGATACCAATGCCTATATACATTTATTATTATTATTTATTTATTTTTTTCTTGTTTGATGTGGCAGTTTTCTAAGCACAACACAGTGAGACTAATGAATGTAGGACAGCTTCTTTATTATTACTCCAATGAAAAAAGTAATAATTTGTATGTGCTTGTCACAAACTTAAAGAACAAATTTCACAGTGTCCAATAACCTGCAAAGGGCATAAGTACCAAAGTCATAATAAAAACAAAAACAAACATCATGTCTTTTTTAACCTGCCTTTCAAAAACTAAACAAATATTACAGAGCAAAAGTTTATAACATAACACTGTGAAGAACCAATGTAAACAACTTAGGGTGACCAGATTTCTCATGGTGGAATACAGGATGAGTGGGCAGTATGACCATGATATGAGAAATTTTATTTCACGATATATATTATACATTTATTTAACATCTTTTGTTGTTTTATTAACATTAATGACAAATATTTAATTAGGCTACTGTCCTTCAAGACCGAATCCATGGATGTAATATACTGACACATCCTGTTTTCACCCACCTGTTTACGTCCATTTAAGCCATAACCGACTGTATTTACGTGAACATTTTGACAACTGCAGTATGTGTGCATTTGACCATTCAGGTGCAAGGAGAACTGATCGCGTGCTGTCTGAGAGAACTGAGATTGCGCGCAAGAAAGAGAGAACGCGCTTCTGGTCTGTCATTCAGCGCATTCCGCCTATCCCGCCTTCACATGCAGTTCGCTATGTGTGGGTTGTCATCATTAATTTTGAAGTATTTCCCAAAATGGAACTTTTATTTTTGTGTTTGCCTTGGGCGGGAATTATTTAAATAAAGAATATTGTGACGTGTTCGTACCTGGAAGAAAACTAAATATTACAATTGAGGCATTTTAGGGGCCAGGGCTCTGAACCAGTTCAAGGAACAAAAACGGAACGTAGCCAGAAACGGAAACGAAATCAAATTTAATCGTTCTGAACAGAAACGCTCATTTGAAATGGCCATTAACCGGTTAATCGCGTTATTTTTTTCGTTCTGATTATTTTTTCGATTTGGCAGTCAACCAATCACGAATTCAAATAGTAGGGCTACAGCCTGTGCATATGTGACGCTGATCCAAAGTGTGTGAAATGCTGCGCTGATGCGCTCAGGCTCAGCTGTCAAGTCATCATAGGTAAGTCACAATGGCAATGCCCTGGCATTAGTTTTTCCGATGATATGTCACCAACCGTCAAGCATTAGGCCTACATTTAAGTGAAAATGAATGTCAAGTAGGCTAATATGCAGCTTGTTGTGCGTTTTGAAACCAGCGAAAATTGCAGGATATGTAGAACAAAAGTTCACACAACGTCACATCACGCACATGCAGCACTTCTGTAAACGGAGAAAACAGAATAAAACTATAGTCCTACGTAACACCTATACAATAAAAGGGAATATTTAGGCCTGTAGGCTATGCGATATTTCACTATATAATTAGGTCTACAGATTAACACAATGAAAGTGGTTCATTCCAACACACTCCAAAGATCTAGGAAAGGAAACAGACATTCTGCTTGTTTTCGTTATTTAAGCATCTTTTGTAAATGTGTGAATTATGTCTTGCTTTTACCTGTATGACCATCAATTACGGAATATAGTTTACTGTCTTGAAAAAAAAATTGTAGTGGTCGCGCCGGCGCCTCACACGCGCGCACAAGTTCTTGCATTGCTTACTTGATATCGCAGCCTGTTAAATAATTAAAATAAAATACAATCAACCAAACATATAAAACGTTACACTGCTTAATTCAATTCTGTAATACAGTCTGCCGTTTACCACCCGTGACCACCGCCTGACTGTGCTGTTATGTGAAGGATGATGTCGATAATGCGAGTGAAGTACAAAGCTTGCATAAAAAATTATAGTTTAGCATTCGTCTCAAATGGAAACTATGCCGAATGAGAAAGGTAGGCTTCAGATTCACTTTAAATTAATTAGTTTAGCATCTTATTTAGTTTTATTTCTAATAAATAAACCTGTTTCTCACCTTTAATATCAATAAAAGCTGGAATGGCGTTAAAAAAGAAAAGACGTATAGCTTTATATATAGCCTGAATTAGGTTTTGTGGTAAAATAAAATAGGGCAGTTTTGTTCATAATTTATGTTTACAAACATTATATATTAGGTTATTTGTAAACATTTTATTTTATTTACCGATAAATTACATTATTTCTGAATGTAATAATGTGACGTATAGCCTACGCAACATATATTTTGGCAGTTTGATACACGCTCCGAACCACTGATTCAAAACAAAAGATTTGTAAAGCTTCGAAGCTTCATGAAGCAGTGTTTTGAAATCGCCCATCACTAGATATTGTTGATATCTAGATCTAAAGTCGTTATTTAGTTTTTGCCGCACAAAAAGTATTCTCGTCACTTTATAATATTAAGGTTGAACCACTGTAGTCACATGAACTCTTTTAAATATGTCTTTAGTAGCTTTCTGGGCATTGAAAGTGTTAATTGTCTTGTTGGCAATGCAGGCCTCACTGAGCCATCAGATTTCATCCAAAAGACTTTAAATTGTTTTTCGAAGTTGAACGAAGGTCTTACGGGTGTGGAACAAGATGAGGGTGAGTAATTAATGACAGAATTTTTTGGGTGAACTAACTCTTTAATACACACACTGCAGGGACCGTGAGGAGCGTTTGGCTGCTCTCAGTGCTGCTCAGCAGGAGGCAATGGAGGAACTACAGAAGAAAATCCAGATGAAGGTAAACTATCATAAGTAATCTAATTTCTGACACCATTTTCAGTGTTTATCCGAAAACCATATATCTTGGACAATACTGCTAGCATGTTGAACGTGTTTTCAGCATGACGAGAGCAGCCGCAGACACATGGAGCAGATCGAGCAGAGGAAAGAGAAGGCCGCCGAGCTGAGCAGCGGAAGACACGCCAACACAGACTACGCCCCCAAGCTCACCCCTTATGAACGGAAGAAGCAATGCTCACTCTGTAACGTTGTGGTAGGTGCTGCATTATGGGTTTCTTTCTGATCACTTTGATTAGAATTAGGACCGTCGACGTGTGGGTGGCTTGGAATACTGTCCCAGGTACATCTGGGGCACTCCAGACTGATTCCTACAAGGATGGACAGTCTGTCTTTGTTGCTTTGCCAGGCAGAGTACATAAAATCGCAGACTACAAGGTGATTCAGAGGATTTTCATAGAGAATGCATGTAAATGAGAATTTAACTGCATTAATTAAACATGAACTCTAGGCAGAGATTAATAGCTGGGCATGATTATGCTTTTCAAGCGACAGGCAACAAATCTTTGAGTGGCCGCATTTATCTCTGACGCTCCCAGCTTTTACTGCAACTGGGGCCAGACACCTTGGAGCTTCAAACTGACATCAGATTAAGCGCTGGGGAGAATGAAATCTTGTTAAAAATGTCAGATGACCTTGGCCAGGCTCTGACACCAGAGATCATCTTTAGGTCAGCGGGAAGCACTCTAGCTAATGACATTATACACAGAATGTCCTGTGTGGGCTCAACTCCAGGACTCAAAGGAGACAAACAACACAAGCATCCAGATACTGTTGTCCTCACCTGCCATAGGAAAAACTTTCCTACTTTTCAGTTTAATTCTGCAAAATTTTTCACTTAGGTCGCTTTCATGCAAAGCCACTTTTCAGGTTCAGTCTCCTTGGAGTAACATAAGGTTAAAGGGAAAGGAAAAGTCATGTTGTTTCAAACGTGTGAATTTCTTTCTTATACAGAACACAAAAAAGATTTTTAAAAAGTTACCATTCAGTTCATATAGATTAATTTCTCCCTGCCTTTGTTCTTTTTGCCGTTTGAAAGCTTTGGACCCCATTGACTTTCATAATATGGACAAAAAATTATTTTTTTTCCACAGAAGAAAGTTGTAAGTGTTTTTAAACAATATGAAGGCAAGTAAATTGTTTTTTGGTGTTTTTCCTTTAAATGTTTTAATCATGGGCACTAGTGATGGTTTCTTTTAGTTCAACTTTTTTGAGGTTTGAACCCACAACCCTTTTAGGTTATTGGAAAATTTCACCTCAAATCGAAAATTGTCATTTACTCAACCTCTTATAATTGCAAACCTGTATGCTGTTTATCTTCTACAGAATACAAAAAAAGTAGCTTGTGAATGGAAAGTGATCACCTTTTCTAGGGTTTGAACCCACAACCTTTTCGGTTATCTGAAAAGTTCACTGATTTCAAATTACCTTTATGTAATTTTGGGTCCCATTAGTAAAAAATGGGTTCATAATCCGACAAAAATTCTTCAAAATATCATCCATTTTGTTCCACAGGAAAAGTCTCACAGGTTTTTTAAATATATACACATATCACAATATGAAAGTGAATTGTTTTTTTGGTGAACAATTCCTTTAACTGTCTTGATCAGATGCACAAAACTGATCACCTTTTCTAGGGTTTGAACCTACAACCTTTTAGGTTATTTGAAAAGTTCACTCAAAATGAAAATTGTTGTCATTTACTTAACCTCACATCATTGCAAACCTGTATGATGTTTATCTTCTACGGAATACAAAATAAAGGTAGAGAAATATGTCCATTCAGCTCGTGTAGATTGATTTCAAACTACCTTTATGTCATTTTTGGGTCCCATTAGTCAATAATGGGTTCAAAATATGGACAAAACCAAAACATTCTTCAAAATATCATCTGTTTTGTTCCACAGAAAAAGTCATAGGTTTTTTAACAATGTGAAAGTGAGTGAATTATTATTATTATTATTATTTTATTTTATTTTATTATAATTATTATTTTTTTGGTGAACCTTCAACTGTTTTGATCAAATGCACAAAAGTACAAAACCACAACCTTTTCGGTTATCTGAAAAGTTCACTCAGAAATGAAAATTCTGTCATTTACTCACCCTCATGTAGTTCAAAACCCCTTTTTTTTTTTTTTTTTTTTTTTTTTTTTTTTTTAGTGTGGAACACAAAAAGAGATGTTTTAATGGTGGTAGTTCAAGATCAGGTTTGAACTGTCAACCTTTTGCTTACCAGCTCAGATCTTTCAACACTAGGCTACACCACCCTGGTTTCTCATGGCGAACAGAACCATTACATGAATAATAGAGACATTCAATGGGGTAGAAGTCTTATATGCTTTTCACATGACCTCTTGAGTTTTCAGGACAGGTGAGCTGCTCTACAAACTCAAGAGGTGATATTTGAGCTGGTAAAAACAGTGCTTGGGGCACCGATGCATTCAAAACTAAGGTGTCAAAGCTCTTTGGTCATTTTAGTTATCAGTTATTTGTCAGTGTTTTCTGATTTTCTAGCTCTTATGAGATGTGTCTGTCTGCTCTGCAGATGTCTGTCAGGATCAAGAGATCATATTTAGCTTTAAAGGGTTGGAACATATGTCTTGACACCTGAGAACTGTCAGTCCATGAATGATGGCGAAACGTATTGTGTGGTAGATTGGTATGTTTCAGGTCCATGGCTGTATATTTGGCAAAATGCCTCACATGATCTCCGGCCTCTGTGTTTGTGTTGCAGATCACTTCTGAGGTCCACCTGTTCAGTCACATTAAGGGCAAGAGGCACCAGCAGGCAGTGCGGGACAGCAGCAGCATTCAAGGGCGGGAGCTGTCAGACGAGGAGGTGGTGAGTTTCCCTCACTAAAAAACACTGAGGAAACTTATGGTTTCCCATAAGAGTTCATAGTGAAACTGCAGAGAGTTTTGATGCAAATAATGTACATCTTAATAAATATATAATAAAAATTAAATAATAAAATGTCAAATTGAGTTAGATATTTTAAAATTAATAAAGTTTTAAATAAATTTTTAAATTTAAATTTTAAATAAATATAAAATAATATTTTTTATTATTTAATGTGTATGTTTTATTATTTAATATATATATATATATATATATATATATATATATATATATATATAAAAAATTAATTTAATTAATTATAGTAAATTATAAATTGCATGTACATTTTAATAAATATAATAAAAATTAAATAGTCAAATTGAGTTAGATTTTTTTTTTCAAAATTAAAAAGTAAACTTTTAAATAAATTAATTCTATTTATTATTTAATATATATATAATACATATACATAATTACAAATTAAATGTATAAATTACATGACATTTTAATAAATATATAATAAAATTAAATAATAAAATGTCAAATTGAGTTAGATATTTTAAAATTAATAAAGTTTTTTAAAAAAAAATTTAATTTAAATTTTAAATATATATAAAATAATAATTTTTATTATTTTGTGTGTGTGTGTGTGTATGTGTGTGTATGTATATGTATGTATGTATGTATATATGTATGTATGTATATATATATATATATATATATATATATATATAATATAATGTATGTGTGTATATATATGTATATATGTATATGTATATATATATATATATATATATATATCATGTAATTTTTACATTTAATTTGTTATATATATTTATATACAGATTAAGTGTATAAATGTACATTTTAATAAATATATAATAAAAATTAAATAATTATGTCAATGTGTTAGATATATTAAAAATATATTTTAAATAAATATAAAAATTATATATTTTTATTTTATATTTAATAATAACATGCCAAATTAAAATTTATTTGAATTTTTTTTTTTAATTTTGCAAGTTTACAAGGTAAAAAAATAATGAAATTGGTAGTTTCTGTGTAAATTCTACATATTTTTAACAGTAATTCTGGATTGAATAGGCTTATTTTTAATTATTTTCATTTTTTTTACCCCAAAATGTCAGTATTTTTAATAAAAAATTAAATTATACCAATAATTATTATTTATTTGTAAAATAAAAACAAAATATAGGCCCAACACTTAATTCTAATCTTGTATACAAATATGAATTGCTACATTTATTATTCATTATATTTATTAAAAAGGTTAAAACATTACTTGAAAATGTACTTACATGTAAATTATTTCACTCTTGCTCATGTTTCTCTCAGACACACAAACCGCGCACACACACATTCAACTTCATTTTTAGGGTATACATTTCATTTTATGATTTTGCACATCATTTTTCATATCTGTAAAGGTTGAGAGGATCAACACCAACTTTCCCATATTTCCCCTGGTTTGTGGGACCATAAAAGGCTACGAGCGAATCAACACTAATAGTGTTTGTGTATATGGCGTGGGGTGAGATCACCCTGCCTTGTCTCTGGGCTTGACAGAGTGCCTCTCCCCTGAACGCGGCTCGTTAAATGCGGGATCTCTCACCGCAATATGAGATTGGCTTTCACACTAGGCTTCTTTGTACGGCTGACAACTGTTGGTGCTATATGTTGCACCTTTGGCCCCTGGACCTCCTTCATTCGAACCTTTTTTTTCAGCGAGTAATATTTAAACCCCCAGTGCTACCTCTAAATCATTAGCCTTGGCCACAGCCAACTATTTCTCTGCCTGACAGTGTGATAAACACACAGTCAAGCCACCGCGGCACGTCTTGCAACCGTGCAACGCGCGTCAGGTGCAGCTGACTTAATGAGGCCTGTCTGAATTGTGGAGCTTGATGTATTTAATTGAATTAACTGTTCACATGGAACTACTTTTTAAACAGCATTCATTTGGTTTACGTAAAAAAGGAAACCGATTACCTGTGATTTATACGACACAATCTGTAACAGTCAGCAAAATTAGCAAAATGGGAAATTCAGGGTGTCTAAACTGTAAATTTGTCCTAGAGTTCATTACGGTGTCCTTGGCTCTTATTGGAAAAGAACAGACTACTTTTTCTTCTATAGGAGTTTATAAGCAATATATGTCAAAATGTGCAATTTTGGTAATTCGTTCGCAGTTGCTGCATTTTAAGGAAACCTGGCCACAGGACTTGTTTGGATAGTCTTGCCATGGACGCCCCGGTGCTCCTTATTTATGTCTCTGCTCATTTTGGTGTGCAGTATTTCATTCACGCAACCGCCAACTATTTTCCAGTCGGCACTTCCATAATTCTTGCCGTTATGAAAGATTTTTAATTAAAACTAAGATGGTTGGCTGAACTGTGCAAAGGTCACAATGTAGTTTTTCAGCAGAAGCGGGTCCAGAGCCTCCGTCTGTCCTCATATTTAGTCATATTTCGCTATTTAAAAGACTCTGGAGTTAAATTGAAAATACAGCGATTATCAACAGCAATGGATCAGTGTGGCTGCAAGACACTTGGATTGCCTCTTGGACACTCTATATTATCCTTTATTGGTTGTCATCTGTTCTGGTTTAATGTGATATATCGCCGCTCTAGGCCCCTTGTGTTTGACACATTGGAGCTTTATTTATTCTCAACCTTTGACGCCAGATCAAGAAACACAGCTGAATGTTGAGTTATTCCAGCTAAAATATCACACAGTTTTTCAGTCGTGGCCTAGTGGTTGGCACACAAGTGCTCATGGATTTAATTCCAGACTTGTGTTGTATATTTTATATATAAATATATTCTGTGTGTGTGTATGTGTGTATGTGTGTGTGTGTGTATGTGTATATATATATATATGAAATGGGTCATTGACAAATAAGGTTTTTAAAAGTGTAAAAAAAACAAAAAAAACTAATGAAGATAGAATTAAAGTTTTAATAAGTGTTAACAATCAGATTATGTGGTTTTTATAATCAATTAACACTGCTTTTGTTTTTTTTTTGTTTTTTTTGTTTTTATACAAGATGGATAAAATTTGTCAGCAAAAAAGTAATTCAGTTGAACCAAAATCTCAGTTTTACCGAATTTTATTTTTTTACCGACACTTTTGGTTATACCGAATGATGATATTTTCAAACAGTGCTAACAGACTGATATCTAAAAGGACAATCAAACATTTTATATTTAGTACAAGTTTTTTTTTTTTTTTTAAATATTACAACATTTTCCATGTTTTATAGCAGTTGTACCGAATGACCTGATGTTTGGGGACATGCGTATGAGCAAGTGAAAACATTAATTTTTCAAATGGTTAAAAGAGAGTTAGTTACTTTGCTTCATGACCATGTGGTCCTTTGCAGGTGTCTGAATGATGTCACATCCTGTCACATGATATTGACCGCATGACTTGATCCAAGTCATGGTATTGGTTTAGGACATCAATCAAATTTTTCCGGACATTCTTTCTTATAACAAAGCAACGACTTCTACACATTATTTTAATACCATTTTGCACTATGTTGATATATGATGTTATAAAATGTAATAAATGTATATATTTTTTATTCTGGCATGATTTTAAGATATTTTATTCACAAATGAAATGGCTGTATTGGCATTTAGACGACCTTTTGACACTTCAAAATCTTTAAAATATCTTTATATGTAGCAAAATATAATTAAAACCTTTTGGATTCAATAAAAGAGATCTAGTTGTAATACCTCACATACTTTGGATGTCATCTCTTTGTTTTTTTTTATTATTATTAAGGCCTTTGGACAAAAAAAAAAAAAATGACCAAAATGACATTGACATTGACTGAGTTGTGAGAAAATACTGCAGGATGCATGTCAGATCCACGTCATGTGCATCAGGTCTTATGAGTGACAGCAGCCTAATAAACCTGCTGCTGTCTTTTCATTATTGTTAATCAAAGAATAAAAGACAAAGAGAAAATCACTGCTCTTGACTAAATCACTTTTGTAGCTTTAATAAGAATGAGTCTATATTCAATTTATAATTTATGCAGCGAGGATTGTGCAGTGTTTATTAACTGCACACACTCTAAAAAATGCTGGGTTAAATATGGACAAACCCCGGGATTGGGTTGTTTTCACCCAACCATTTTTTTTTTCAACCAATTTTGGGTTTGTTTTAAGACAGCCATATAGTAATATAGTAAGCGGCATGTTTTTGCTCACCCCCATATTTTTAGCTGAAACTTCAGACACTTGACCAGACCAGAGACTTATATTACACCTTGTGAAAGAGGGCATAATAGGTGCCCTTTAACCCAACCTGATGGGTTTGTCCATTTTTAACCCAGCATTTTGTACAGAAATTATTCAAGAAATTATTCAATCTCTGTTTATTTACCTGTTAAACCTACCTGAAAATCTTAAAGCACTGTTTACAAGGTTATATGGGTTAAAAACAACGAAAACAGTAACTTTTCCTTTTGTGCATTTTGGCAGGCCTGAACCAGCCTCACTGGGCCAGTAGGAGAAAACCCTTAGCGTTGAGCCCTGATATATTAAAGGCACAGCTAAATGTGACATTTATTACAATGGGTTTATGTGAAGATTGTTTTAAGTTCACTTAAATTAAAAGCTGTTATATATATTTTTTTTAAAGCCTATTAAATGTTAAAAAATGATAGCTTTCAATTATGTAATGTTGAATGGTTATAATTAATGGCTAAAATTGAGAAAAAAATCCATATATAGAGATATCAGTATCAGTATTGGTATCAGTGATACTGGCTTTCATTTAGGGTTTAGTAAAAAGATGCCATTAATAATATTTACTGCTCTTTAATAGATCATTACAAATATTTAAAATATACTGTCTTTATGTTGTTTCTAAATTAATTTGGAGATTCAATGTTTAAGTATTACAATATAAAAATATATTAAAAACTTTAATGTTAGATGCGGTTAAACACGATTAATTAGAGAAAAAATTGTGATTTAATTTGTTAATTTTTTTTAATCGATTGACAGCACTGTGTGTGTGTGTGTGTGTATACTTTTATTAATAATAATAATGTTGTTGTTGTTTTATTTATACCTCTAAAACGTCAAAGTAGAGCTGATTAGTTTGTATATTACTCAAAATATAACAGTCCTTTCCCTCTGTGTTGTAATTAACACAAATTGTTTTGTCGTCCTCAGAACTTTCAAAACAAAGACGTCACATCACATGATGCTTCCAAGGTTAAAATGTAATCCTGCAAGGGATGTACAAGTCAAGTTTTTGTATGGGTCGTTGGTTAGTTACCTTATACCTTCTGTCTTTACATTGTATCTGAATGACAAACAGCTGTCTGTTTCACATTGGGGGAAAGCCATCTTTTGCCGGCTCTTTTGTGTCGCACAAAAGAGTGGAGGATGGGACATGTATCAGTGTGACAGTGAGCGCTTCATCATGGCCCCTGAGCATCGGCAGAGGTGTGATGTTTTGAGTTGTCTCTCATTACACCCCACAGAGAGCACTGTGGGTTTTTTTCGGGTGTTCTAGCCCACGGGCTGGTCTCTGTCACTTTTTATATCTCTCAGGTCTCCTATTATCACCTGTCCATCGAATTTGATAGGTCGTCATATGCCACATTGTCCTTTTTCTAGAGCATACATTTTTTATGTAGTTTGTCGTTCTAAGAAAAACATCACTATTTATATTGCTGATGCTGTAATCTGACGATTTCCACCTATTTGCACTGAATTTGCACTTCCACCTGTTTGCACTTAAAGGATTAGTTCAGAATTAAAATTTACTCTTAATTTCCTCTCCCCCATGTCATCCAAGATGTTTATAGGGGCTTTCGCACCGGAGGAACCTTTTCATAGTTCCTAGAACTATTGGCAGGATTGTGTTCTTTTCTCCGCCTTGATGATATGTAATACTGAAAGTTGTCGTAGGAGATTTCGTCTCTTAGCCCCACTTTTTGCTCTTTTTTTTAGTCGCTTAAATTATGCTTTTACATTCCATCTCCTTTATCACAAAACCCACAACACACAACAAACACAGCTCAGATCACGGCATCCTCCACTCACTGGTTTTTAGCATTTGTAAATGCCATGCTTAAAAACGCAGCTGTCGGCCACTTCAGAGTTCCTATTCCCGGTGCGAATGCAAGACATTAGTTCTCAGAGAACTGTCCTATTGGCGAGTTCCGAGAACTATTTGGTGCGAAAGCCTCTTATGTCTTTCTTTCTTCAGTCGAAAAAAATTAAGGTTTTTGAGGGAAACATTCCAGGATTTTTCTCCATATAGTGGACTTCAACAGGTTGAAGGTCCAAATTGCAGTTTTAGTGCAGCTTCAAAGGGCTCTACATGATCCCAGATGAGGAATAAGGGTCTTGTCTAGCAAAACGATTGGTCATTTTCTTAAAAAAATAAATACAAATGTATATACTTTTTAACCACAAATGCTCATCTTGCACTAGCTCTGCAATGTGCCACACTAATTACTTCATCGCATTAGGTCATGCGTGATGTAAGCGGAAGTACCGTGGTAGGGCGAAAATCTCCTCCAACTTCAAAGTCGTCCAGCATCATTGTTTTATCTTTTTCTTTGAAAAGGCCGTTTGACTTTTAGTCTTTGCATGCTTGCTTCGTAAACACTTGCTCTGTACTTCCACCTACATCACGCGTGACCTTTCCAACATGATTACATAATGCGTGGCGCATCGCAGAGCTAGTGCAAGATGAGCATTTGTGGTTAAAAAGTATATACATTTTTATTTATTTTTTTTTAGAAAATGGCAGATCGTTTCGCTATGATTCTCAGCTGGGATCATATAGAGCCCTTTGAAGCTGCATTGAAACTGCAATTTGGACCTTCAACCCGTTGAACCCTGTTGAAGTCCACTATATGGAGAAAAATTTGGATGGCATTGGGGTGAGTAAATTATCAGGAAATTTTAATTCTGAAGTGAACTAATCCTTTAAATTCTGTTTAAGTCTCAGACTGTTGAAGCCATTGACTATTGCTATAATGGTTTACCGTACTTCGGTTCACTTGCACGTTATGAGCTTAGCCCCAGCCCTGGTTTCCTCACAGATCTGTTTTTGTGGTGCTCCCCTCTCCTCCAAAGCCCTCTTTATAATCTCAAGATGGTGCACGTCTTTGAGGTGTTATAGAAACAATCCCATTAAGTGAACGGCAGGCGAAGTAGATCGCCTTTCAGAGAGATTACTCAACAGATGCCTCTCTGGCCACAGGGAGGCAATGGTTATGACTGCAGGGCTCGACTCCTGTTCCCGAGGGACACGGGGGAGATGCCCCCTCAAGCACACACACACACCATCACTCATCCATTTGAAACACTATATGATGCAAATGTACAGATTTCAAACGGAGGTCCGTATGGCAATTTGTCACATTTGTCTCAAACTAATTCATTAAGGACAGGTGTCTAGCATTCGAGGCTGTGTTGCGCTGTGGTCGTTAAAACTTTCTTATTGTTCGCTTTGTTATTGTTCAAACTTAATGGACCCTGTGAAGAGCTGTTGGAAGAAATGGAGAGCTGGTGTTTGTGCAAATGTTTAGTTCCCTCCACCTCCTTATTAGTTATTTACTCCTCCTTATTGAGTACATAACTTGTCCCTCACCGTTGAACCTAGACATGAATGATGCCAATCTGACATGGACGATAAAACGGGTTAAAAGTCCCATAGTTTACCCAGAAATTAAAATTCTGTCATTATTTACTCACCCTCAATGTTGTTTCAAACCTATGACTTATTTTTATGGAGGCCAAATCAATGTTGGACACCACTGACTTTCATTGTATGTACAAAAATGAAACAACTGTTCTGTTCCACAGAAGATCGAAGGTCATACAGGAATGACATGAGGGTGAGTAAATAATGACGGAGTTTTAATTTTTGTATGAATGATCAGTTTACGTATGTTTACATACGCCATTGTAATCAAGCTACTCTGGCATTAAATACATGTTATGTGTGTTTTTTGAAGCGGCCAAGGCCAATTATAGTCCGATTCATGTATATACATGCTGGACAAAGCCAAGCAGCAGTTGCATTATCTGTTAAGGTGTGGTCACATTTACCCTAATTCTGTATATTATTACAGACTAAATTCAGTGGGAATTGCCCAATCAGGATATTACTCACTTAGATTTCATAACAGGTTCAAGTTGGTCACCAGTATTAATTTTGACAGCAAATTTTGATTTAGTCATAGTCTTTTGACTAAAATGCCATTCAGATTGTCATATTTTAATTATCTGAATTTTTACGTTAATCCTTTTTAAGTAAGCAAAAATGTACAAGAGGCTGTGCTGTATCGTGAATAAGTCACAGCTGAAGGGTTCACTCCACTTCACGTCGTGCCTAACAACGCCCTTCAGCCGTGACTTATACAGCACTAGCCTCGAGTACCTTATTGCTTTTATAAAACGGTTACCACACAATACAAATATTAAAGCCAAAAATATGTATCAATGCAACTTTCATAAAGTAAACTTTCATTAAAAGCCTTCCTTCCGCTAGAAAAAATAGTCCCTGACCGTGAACAGCAACAGAAGTTACATTATTACGCCATTAGATGGTGGCAAAGACTGTCTATGAGTGTGTCAGTCAGTAGCGAAGACTTTTACATTGAAAAGACTGAATTGTTGTGAACACGGAACAAGACACAACTGACAAATGCTTTGACAAGCGCTGTCAGTCACAGGAAAACCCCTTAACTGTTAAAAGGACAAGATAATACATCGGACATTTAAATAGATCTTTTGTTATGAACATAGGACTGACCTGAAGGAAAATGCTAAATCTGAATGCAGGTAATAAACTCGCTCACTCGATCTCTTTCTCACAATACTCTTCTACATAATACAGTAAGCTTCAATGAACAATATCAAGTGAGAACAGTTTACGTTGCTAAGAGTGGTTGCCAAGGGTGTTGTGTAGTGATACACAGAACTGTTGAGTGAAGCGATCATAGCTGTGTTTCATCGTGAATAAAACGCCGCTATTGACCAATCAGAATCAAGGACAGGAAATAACCATTTTATAAAAGCTATTAAAGAGCAGTGAATGATTTTCTGTTTTTTGTTGTTTGATTAATATTAGTGTTAATTCGCCCAAAAATGAAATTTCTGCCATTAATTACTCACCCTCATGTCTTTCCAAACCCGTAAGACCTTCGTTCATCTTCAGAACACAAATTAAGATATTTTTTTTTATCTCCCACAAAATTACCACATTCAAGGTCCAGAGACGTTGTTAAAATAGTCATTGTGGTCTGATTTCATCTAAAATAAATTAATTTGTCTTATGAAGATGAATGAAGGTCTTACCGGTTTGTAACGTCATGAGGGTGAGTACTTGATAACAGAAATTTCATTTTTGGGTGAATTAATGCTTTAAGGGCACAGATGGCAGCAGGTTTATTAGGCTGCTGTCACTTTAAGACTGAATACTGGGATCCAACTGATGCACATCCGATATTCTCACAATGGTTTAAGTTTTCTTAAGACAAAACTGACTGTGTTTACATGAATACTCTCCAGAATGGACATTTTGACATAATGTTGTGTGTATTTGTCCGTTCAGGAGCGAAAAGATGCGAAAGATGGCTTAATTCAGTACTTGCACGTTGTCTGAGAGGCGGATTTCTGTGTGTGCACTCAGAAAACCGTACCGAATAGAGCTCTCTTTTGTGCCACTTTTTCAGATCTATCCATATGTCTGCTCTTCTCTTTCTCCCAGACGTTTACATTTTAGAACATTTTATGAGACATGCAGCAAGTGTAAGCCAACTTATGTCCCGCTGGGTAGGTTAACATGTTACAATTCAAATGTGCACATCTACCATGCAGAACATCATTCTGACTGGATCTCATCCCAAACCATTTTCATCTTGTTTTTTTCCTTGACGAAAATGTCAATAGATTTCCGTCATAGATTTTGTCATTCAAAACTGGTTTTTATTTAGTTATTGTCTCATTTTCGTCTGTGAAAAAATATTGTTGACGAAAATGACTAAATTAACACTGTCACACGGATTGACTCGATTGTTTTAATGTTACTTCTGCGTGAGCTTTTTTTCATACATCGCTAGACTATTGACAAGAGTCAAGGGACTCCCAACATCGCAAAGATCAGTCAGTGTAAACTGTTTAAGTGGCATTTTAAAAAGTTGTTGCTTTAGTCTGACTAAAACCAAACTTTCAAAGTGCTTCGAAATGCACTTCACGACTAGATATATTACGGTAAGGTCTACATTTGTAACTGTAACTTGAATGAGAAACCAAGATACATATTTGTGTTTTGGAGAGCTCCAAAATCAACCTAGTAGGTTTTTGGCCCCCATCCTCCGTTAACATACGGCCTCTGAAGTATCGACTCTGAGTGGGAACTCTTATCTATCTCACCCGCTGCTCCCATCCTCTGAGGTGCCGGATGACAGAATAATTGGATAATTGCTTTCTGGCACATGCATCACGTCGTCCGAAATTAAGTTACATCCGTCTTTCTTCCCATGGAAATATCGGCATCATCAGAAAGAGACGGAAAGCTATACCTCTCTCCCCCCTCCGCACTTCCGCCGTCTTAATGCCAGCAGCGAATGGAGGAGATGCCTTCATAATTGCGGAGCACAATGCCTGGGCCGGGAGGACTCTACATGCCACACAAAGAGCTTCACACCTGGTCTTTCAATAGAGGTGCTCCACTTTACATCCTAGTGTGGGAGTTGAAGCCCTGCCTTTGGACATGTGCTATGTGGAGAGGTCCTGTGAAATTGACGTTTTGATCTTTGCTCTTGTCACTCTGTTCCGACACACCCATGTGTCGTCATTCCATTGTCCTGTAGGGACTTTTCTAGATGCACGTGGCTTTGAACTGAGGTCTCTCTGTGGAGCTATAACGAATCTAATGTGCATTTTTGACAAAAATATGAGCTAGTTAAAGCAAACTTTGATTAAACCATCTCATCCTACCACCTCATACCTTTGAGCACACTTGGTATGTTCACTTCCAAATGTATATTGTGAGTCAAAACTCAAATTTGATTTATATGCCCTTTCCCTGTCTTCAAGTTAACTAAAACTATCATAAATAATTTTTAATAAAATTAAAACTAAAATAAATATTGGATGAAATGTTGCAATGGAAACTAACTGAAAGTTTAAGCTAAAGTACTAAAATTATTAAAGCAAGAAATATTTAAAAAAAAAAAAAAAAAGGTAATAAAAAGATGAACAAATAACAGAATTACTAAAACTTGAACTAAAGCTAAAATGAAAACTATTAATATAAAAAGGAAAAGCTAATTAAAAATATGAATACATTTTATAGCAGTATATAAATAATACTAATACTGGTGAGCGCACACATTCAGAAGCTGTGCTTGGCAATTAATACCTTTTTAAAAAGTAATGTTACGTATAGTATTACTCTTAAACCTGCCATATTGTGTCTTTTGAAGGGAAGGTAATGTACGGAGCCCCTAAAGGGACATGGTGGTGGAAAAATATGAGATGGGGAAATAATAATACCTTTTGCATTCTCTCACAAATGTTTTGCATTCCCCTGAGAAACTTGCAAACCCTTTTGAGCTCTAACGTAAAGTTTCTCAGCGGAACGCAAACGTTTTTGCGAGCAAACACGTTTCTTGGGGAGCGCAAAGTTTCTCAGCCAAGCGCAAATGTTTTTATGAGCGAACGCAGAGTTTCTCTCTTTTTTTTATTTTTTATTTTTTTATTAGATCAAGACAATGAGACAAACAACGGAAATATAACGTAAAAAAGATGGACATTAACGGTAAAGTACAGATAAATTGGAGATTAACATAAGTACACAACAAAAACACCATTTACATGTAATTATATGAATGCATGAGTTATGTGTATATATATGTATAATATACCTCTCTATTGAGAGAAATAGGCAGGAAAGAAAAAATAATAATAAATTAAATTATTATAATAATAACAATAATACAAAAAAAGTTTTTTGTGAATGAACGCAAAGTTTCTCGGGGAAACACAAAACATTTGCGAGAGAACGCAAAAGCATTGACAGATACTTTTTCCTCCATCTGTTACGTGTTACCCCCAACAATGTTTAGAAAACACTTTTCACACTAGTCTAAAAAAAAAAAAAAAAAAAAATGCAATAAAAGCTCTAATATGAAAGCATTTACATATTTTAATTGTCATTTGTTTTTGTTTTCTCAGGAACATCTGTCTCAAAAAAAGTACATTGTGGACATTGTGACCGACAGCAGCGTGCCCTCCGACAGTGCAAAAGATGGAGAAGAGAGACAGAAAGCTCGGAAAAAGGCCAAGAAACTGCGGGCACGCATGAACTCAAGGTGATGCGATCACATTCTCCTCTCTCTTTCTTCTCTTAATCTCTATCTCTCTCTCCCTCCCTCACTGTGGCTAAAGTGTGGTGTTGTTGCTTATAAGAGCTTTATGAGTGACAAGGAGATGGAGAGCAGAGGCGATGTGCATCCTGGCTGTCCACACGGCAACACTGATGAGCTTAATTTATGGCCACTCTCTGTGATTGGGGAGGAAAAAGTGAGAATCGATCTGTTAGCCCCTCCCCACCACTCCCCCACTTTCACCTGTTAAGAGCTTTTCTCCTAATTGGTTGCCACCACGCTGCCAAAACTGAAGGCTTCTCTACTGTACAATAGTATGTTAAAGTATGTGTAAAGCATGCCTGTTTTTCTCTCTTCCAACTATTGATTTTTAAATGAAGTATCAAAGAAAATCAATAGTAATCAACAAATAGGAGCGAACGCGTCTCCGTGTCAGATCCTAGACCTGGGCCCTATCAATTTTGCCTCCTGTCACAACTGTTAGTATGTGTGTGTGTTTGTGTCTTGGTGTAAGTATGAGAGTTAATGTGGTATGTTTGTTTGTCAGTAAGGCTAAAAATGAAATTAATGTTTTCAGAGATGGTTTGAGTTTGTTCAGTGTACTATACTAAAGAGCCAGGGAATCTTTTACAAAACTTCTCCCTGGATGGATGTATAGTCTAATTGCATATTGAAATGTATTCTCTAAGGTTTTTATTTAGTGACATTCTTGATTTTAAAGGGTTAGTTCACCCAAAAATTCTGTTAGAAGCTTAGAAACTTAATGAATTACATCAAAAATATCTTAATTTTCAATACATTAATACATTTTGATGAAATTGTTCATAAGTTATAATCCATCCATTCCTCCATCCATTCTCAAAATCGCTTGTCTTATGTAGAGTCGCAGGAGTTAAATGGTTATTTTGTTATAGTGCTTCATGAAATTTCTGCATTTGTAAGTTGTAATAATTGATACACGGAAAGTAATGATAATTGTAAGTTGTAGTAATTACAACATTGACTAAAGTTGAAATTTAATTCCAACTTATGCATGCTTAAATTTAATTAACCTACAATATTATACTATGTTTATAAGTTGCGATTGTAATGAAATTTCTGCATATCTAAATTATAATAACATTTCAGGCTTTCATAAATTTGCATACATTTCATAAGAAACACGAAACGGTTATCAAGATTTGATTATTGTAAGGTGTAATTGTTACATCCCTAGTGGCCTTACAGTAACACTCTCTCTCTCATTCTCTCAGTCTCTCTATGTAATGTCTACTAACAGTCTGTTAACTTGCAGTATAGAGGAGACCAACAGTCTGCCCTGCTTCTGAGCTCATTAATATAGAGGTAGCTCAGAGGGCAGAAAACAGTTCTGAGCTTTGGCTGGGAGAGTGACAACATGAGCCTCCTCTGTTCTCTGTCACTCCTGTACTGAGCCCTGCAACACTCACGCTGCAAGGGAAAGAGGGTAAGGAGGAAAAATGAAAGGGAGAGAACAGGCGCTACACGCTCATAAATCACGGCCGCCCACAGCCCTGGCTTGCTGAGGTTGGCGGCTCCACCACGGGGTGGAAATGAGCCGTTTTATAGGAGCACAGTGTGGTATTTGTAAAACGCTAGAGAGCTTTTCTCAGCCCTCCCAGGTTGCCCTGTCCCCCAATGTCATTGTTAAGCCCGCTCAGTCCCCATCAGAGCCGTGGCATGGAAAAAGGCTGTTTAATTTCCTTAGCTGGACCCTGATTTATTCTTCAGATATATGGCTTGTTCTTCGTGTGCAAACATGTGTGGTTTTAATTACCATGAAAGTAGCATGTCCGACCGTGACAGCACTGGATGTGGGCTTTAAACTTTCAGAGTATCTCACTCTTAACTCTTTCCTTCTCTCTCTGATGGCCCTTTCTCTCATGTATGATGTTTGGCAGGTTGCATTACTTGTCTTTTCCCCAGGCTTGAGAACAGAGTGTTCAGTGTGTTGGTGTACCTCAGAGTGGGCGGCACACAAAAGACCCCCTGTTCAGCACTCCCAGAGTCCATCACTTTTTTTCAGAAAAAAAGTTCCCTAGGGGAGAACAGGAGGGAATGGAGGAGCTACAAGGAAACAAGAGATGGCTCTTGGAGTGTCTGTTGATTGGTCAAACGCATGTCAAACACTGGCACCCAGCATTTTTAAAAAGTCGTGTAAACATATTTACTTCACGAACATGGGAAACAGCGATACCTGCATTTACCTGTCGTCTGCAGGATTGTGTTCTTTTCTCCGCCTCGGTGATATGTAATACTGAAAGTTGTCATAGGAGATTTCGTCTCTTAGCCCCACTTTTTGTTCTTTCAGTCACGTAAATTATGTGTTTACATTCCATCTCCGTTATCACGAAACCCACGGCACACAACAAACACAGCTCCGATTACGGCATTCTCCATCCACCGGTTTTTATCATTTGTAAATGCCGCACTTAAAGACGCAGCTTCAGAGTTCCTATTCCCAGTGAAAATGCAACCAGGAACATGGCCCGGGGGAGAAATTAGTTCTCGGGGAACTATCCTAGTGGCTAGTTCCTAGAACTATTCGGTACAAAAGCCCCTGTTGTGACGGTAGCCACTTACTTGCATTATTTGAATCACCAAGGACCACAGTTTCAGCTAAAAATCTTCTGTGAAAGTGACATGTGAAGGCCAAGTATAATAAGCCACGGAATTTGTCCCCTACATTTAACCCATCCAGTTAGTGCACACATTTGGAGTAGTGAGTAGTGAACACGCACACCCGGTGCAGTGGGTAGCCATTTTTGCTGTGGCGCCCGAGAATTGGGGCCTTGCTCAAGGGCACCTCAGTCATTTCCTGCTGATATTGAGAATCGAACCCGCAACCTTCGGGTTATCAGTTATCACTACCACAAGCCTGCAAGGTCACTAAGTGCAGCGTCTGAACTCTTGCCACCCTCGTCTGTTGAGTAGTCACCTGCTGTTATGGCACCAAGATGTGGACTTTATGTAGTTTATGTAGCATTAAGTCCGTACAAGTGCGATCTTTGCAAAAGGCAAAATCAAGGACACCTTGCGGCCACGACAAGGGTGTTTGTGGGCACCCTTCTGAATAATAAAATGACACATGGGACACCTTACAATCTTTTGAACTTCAGGGATACTTGCGAGGGAAGGGCTTTAGATGACAAGTCATCATCACGTGTTCCATTTGGGACGGGGCCAATGTGTCTGAGCATGTGTAGTTGCCGCTAAACCACGGTTCAGATAACTTCAACTTTTTAAGACACTTGGACCCTGCTAACCTCAGACCTTTATTTGCCATCAGGTGCATGTAAATCTTTTCTGTCTCAGGATGTATCCAATATTTATTCTACATATAACCCCTCATATACATTTTTTGAATTTATAGATGGATCCAGCTTCATTCCTCTCAGTGGATATGTTCCACAGGTCACATTTTTCCCTCCCTTTTCCTCGTCCTTTTATCCATCATCAGTCAAATTGTCTTCCATTTGATTGAGAGCCTCTCAAATCCATTATTAAATATTGCACCACTGCCTGACCAAAGCCTGACCAAATGTTCTCTGTAATTGGGAGTGCCTGAGTCTCCCATAGTACATTTAAAACGGATACACTGTATTTGTTTTTTTTGAATCCGTCCGAAGGCATTGACGGTTTTACAGTTGACTGGGGGAGGGAGCCGTCTGTGTCCAGCTTGGGCGGAGGTGAATAGTGGGGCACATCGTGATGAATTGATGATTAGCTCTGCATTGTAGCTTTGTAGCTGCCCCCCCACTTATAGCTGGTTACTAATATTTATGGTGCCCGGCCCGTTTAATGGGGCCTGCCGCGTTCTGAGATTGATGGTCCCGCGATTGCCCCTCTGTTTAACCCGTGCAGGCGTAAAGCTGTCAAAGAGGAATATTGTAATCTGGAGGATGAGGACGAGGCCAGGTACGGTTCACAATCTTTCTTTAAACGCATGAGTCTCTGCTTTGGCAGGATTGTTTCACTCCTTCGAAACAGAACACTTTGAAATCAGTCTTCAGAATTCTTAAATAATGCTATGCTACCCCAAAGGTGGTGGAGTCAAACCTAATTGTGTTTATAGTCAATTTATTGTAAAGTGTCTTAATAGTCAAGGGTTAGGGTTAAAGGTGCAGTATGTATTATTGACAGCTAGTGGTTGAAATGGGTACTGCAGTCCAAATTCAAAATATTGGAGAGAGTTGTTTCTCCCGCCCCCCTCCTCGACTTGATGCTCACGCGGGGTTGCCAGATTGAAGACACGCAACAGGAGCAAGCACAATTGACAGTGGAAGGCAAGGAGACTTGAGGCCTGTTAACACTAAGAATGATAACTATACAGATAACTATATTTGCATCCACACTAACGAAGGATAAGGGTCTGTTTATTCTAAGCTCACGCGTTGCAGTTTCAAAGTGTGTACCACATGTTTTTGCTGTTTTTGTTGCATTTACATGTATTTAACCAGCAGATGTCCACAGCATGCAATGTTTCGAGTGAATAACTAGTGTAATCGATCTAATCTAACAGAGTTTAGCTGACGTAGTCAATATAGTGGAATAAAAACAACGCCTAGTCTTTTTCACTGCAACTTCAAAGGAAGCAAGACAATGTTGTCGAAACTAGCGCTGGATACCTGAGGTAATTTTATGTCACACTGTTTGCTAGCCTAGCATAATGATCTTTTTGTTAATACTTCTCACCATTTATTCCGAGTGTATGACCGATTGTTTTACATATCCTTTTTCTTTAAAGTATCCTTGAAAAGGGGGTTTGACTTGTCAAACAGTGATTGCTTTTTCTGGACCTCGGCAGTTAACTTTTCTGCAATGTCGTCTGCCATTTGAAATGCACAAGCCCTTAAATTAGAACAGATTCTGATTGGCTGTCAGTATTTTATCATTCAACAGCTGGAAAAAAATTATGAAAGTGATCCCAACTATATAATTTCTCTGTCCACACCACAGCTATAACAATAATGATATAGCTGTGGTGTGGACTGTGCTATTCTTTTATATTTATAAAGATTTTTAGAACTTTAACGTTATCTTTATAGTTATCGATCTTGGTGTGAAAGCCTTTACCATAGACAGCAATTTAACCACCACTTTCATGGCCCAGAAAGGTACTAAAGACATCGTTAAAACAGTCCACATGACTGCAGTAGTTCAAACTTAATTTTATGAAGCGACGAGAATACTTTTTGTGCACAAAAATAATGACTTTATTCAACAATTTCTTCTCTACTGTGTCATTCTCCTATGCTGTTTACGTTTAGCACTTCCGGGTTCTGTCAGAACGGCGACTTGTTATTGGCCGGCTCCTCCGTCAGCATCACACGCATGTGTTGTGCTGCTCACGTGAACAGCGTCGGCCATTACTGAGCTGGCGTTTTGATGTAAAATATCTTAATTTGTGTTACGAAGATGATGGAACGACATGATGAGGGTGAGTAATTAATGACAGAATTTTAATTTTTGGGTGAACTAACTGTCCTCTATGACACATTAACAAATTCATTTAAAGTCCGTGCGATATTTAATAAAAGGTTATAGTTATTCAACCAGTCTAAATATACAGAGCTTCCTTAAGACCGAAACGTTTTTGAGAATATGTTGATTGGCAATTACATTTCTATATTATTTAGCAACACATGCCTATTCCAGTTGGGCTAAACCCAGGCTACTTTGTAATTTCAACTCAAACCCAGATTAAAAGTCTTGTGACCACTCAACTCTGACGTTCTCTTCCGGAAAGAGATGTCTGAGTTTATCAGTCCCTGAACATCCATCCATCAAGCTTTTTTTCACGAGCTAATCGATCATCCTTATCTGACGGAATGGGATGTGTGATTGTCAGGAATTTTGCTCGTTGGACCACACCAATGTACTAGAGCTGACTGACAGCAATTAAAAAAAAAAAAAAAAAAAATTTCCTCTGTGACCCATGAGGGGACTAATTCACACCCTTCAGCCAATCACCTTATTTATTTTGAATTTCTCTACTTAAATAGTGTGGCTGTTGGAGAGTTCAGTATTCCCTGCTGTGAAACAACATCCTCTGCTGTGATACCTCTCTGAAGACTGAGTGTTTGTGACTCGTCCATGCTTGTTAGTTTGTGATTGCTGCTAGTGTGGCCCAAAGACTAAATAAACAGTTTGAGGCTCAGCTTGACCTCTTGACATTTTCTTTGTTCAGTATGTCGTCTTATCTCCTCATGTCTTCAGGCTGACAGCCGTCGGACTCCTCTGTTGCTCTCTGTCTGTCTTTCTCTCTCCGTCTCTTTCTGACAGACTTGTTTGTCTTTCTTTTTCAGGGCTAAGGAGTATGAGACATGCATGGAAGCCAAGTCCCAGACCCCCGACTCCCCTTACAAGGCAAAGTAAGCTCCCCGCTCCACTTTTAAGGATCATATACCCAACCTGAGGTCTTCTACTAAGTACTCATGTCTTAATGCTGTCTTTTAAATCCGAGCTTTAGAAATTATGCCAGCACTGGACCTTCGTTAATCAAACCTTTATAGTCTTGCCCATTAGTAATACTATGCAATACTGTTATCCAAGCTTTGTTGTCAGGGATCTCATCATACAGTCTATAATTCTTGCTATTTTGCATTGTGCAAAAGAACAAAACCTGATCCACACAATGATAGTAAAAACCTGAAAGCACCTACAACTGTGTGGCATTCCAGCATTCCCTGAAAACAGAATAATATATTATTTAAAAAAAAAAAATTATATATATATATATATATATAATATATATAAAAGGACTATGGTTAAGGTATAGCAAATATGATTGGATAAAACATGCAGGTCATATTCAGTGTTGTCAGTGTTAACTAAAAATTGTTTTCTTTAATTGAAATAAAGCTGAAGAAAAAAAGGGGGAAAAAAACATATTGCCTTGGCAACTAACTGAAAATGAGAAATAAAATGACTAAAATAAAAAAAATAAATAAAGCTAATTAGAATAAAAAAAAAAAAATGACAGAAGCTAAATTAATTAAACTAAAATTAAAATGAAAACTGGAAAACATGAAAAATAAAAGCTAATTTAAAAAAAAAAATTTAAAAACACTTATTTTATATAAATAACACACATACATCTTGAGATATATATATATATATATATATATATATATATATATATATATATATATATATATATATATATATATATATATATATATATATATTATATATATATATATAATATATATATTAGATATCAAGATGTGTGTGTATACACAAAAGTTTGGGATCGGTAAGATTTTTAATGTTTTTAAAAGAAGTTTCTTCTGCTCACCAAGGCTGCATTTATTTAATTAAAAATACAGTAAAAACAGTAATATTGTGAAATATTATTACAATTTAAAATAACTGTTTTCTATTTGAATATATTTTACAAAGTAATTTATTCCTGTGATCAAAGCTGAATTTTCAGCATCATTACTCCAGTTTTCAATGTCACATGATCCTTCAGAAATCATTCTAATATGCTGATCTGCTGCTCAAGAAACATTTATGATTATTATCAATGTTGAAAACAGTTGTGTACTTTTTTCTTCAGGATTCCTTGATGAATAGAAAGTTCAAAAGAACAGCATTTATCTGAAATACTAAGCTTTTTTAACATTATACACTACCGTTCAGAAGTTTGGGGTCAGTAAGAATTTTTATTTTTTATTTTTTTGAAAAGAAATGAAAGAAATTAATACTTTTGTTCAGCAAGGATGCATTAAATCGATCAAAAGTGACAGTAAAGACATTTATAATGTTACAAAAGATTATATTTCAAATAAATGCTGTTCTTTTGAACTTTCTATTCATCAAAGAATCCTGAAGAAAAAAAAATATTGTACACAAATATTTTGTACAATTGTACACAATAAATGTTTCTTGAGCAGCAGATCAGCATATTAGAATGATTTCTGAAGGATCATGTGACATTGAAGACTGGAGTAATGATGCTGAAAATTCAGCTTTGCATTACAGAAATAAATTACTTTATAAAATATATTCAAACAGAAAATAGTTATTTTAAATTGTAATATTTCACAATATTACTGTTTTTACTGTATTTTTAATTAAATAAATGCAGCCTTGGTGAGCAGATGAATCTTCTTTTAAAAACATTAAACATCTTGCCGATCCCAAACTTTTCACTGGTAGTGTATACACACACACACACACACACACACACACAGTAATTTTTGTTTTATTTTTTTTTTAAGTAAAATTTTGTTTTTAAAGGTAAATGAAAATATTTTAAAGGCAGTACACAAAATACCTTAATATATAAATATATAAATGCTTTACAGTAATGAGAATTGGGCAGCAGAAATGTGGTTAATTATCATGAAAAAAATGCAAAACTAAAATTAGGCTCCTTTTTAAAATGATTTTTTTTTTTTTTTATAATTATTATTGGAGTTGTTATAACCCATACATGTTATAACAGGTTTTTGACCTAAGTAGGTTGAAATAAAAATGTACAAGTCAATGGGAAGTCCCCCACCGTGACATGAATTTTTTTTTTTTTTTTTGTATTTATGGTTGTTTTGAATGTGTGCATGTGTTTGTTTTTCTTCCAGGCTCCAGCGTCTGGTAAAGGACCTGGTAAAGCAGCAGCAGGGGCAGGACAGTGGCCAGTGGGCCAGTAACAAAGTGTCTGGCCTGGACAGAACCCTGGGAGAAATTTCCCGCATTCTGGAGAAACAGGTTTGTATACATATCTCTTATTGTCCATCTGATAGGGACATGCCCTCTAAACTCCAGAACTTCACAGAGTGCAGTGGACTTTCCTGACTGGGCAAAGCTAGAAATACCAGTAATGACTGAATGGATATATGGTATCTGTTGTTTAAATTGCTGTTTATCTGTCCATCTTTACTACTGCACAGTCACACCACCAGGGTTCTTCTGGAACTGTAAGCATCTGAGCAATGTTTAGACCAGTCTATGTCAGTGGCTTGGGGGCTTTATTGTCTGAAGTCTAGTCTATGTGGATTTAAATGTGTATTTGTGTGTGCGTGTATAAGTAAAGGAAGGGATTTGACTTGAAGATAAGCCTCTAGGCTGCTCTCAACACCAGCTCCACTGAACCGCCGGCTTTGGCTGCCGTCCTCCCCGTCTCGCAGTCTATGCAGAGTATCGCTTTCCATCCCTAACTCTCTGCCCTCGGTTATTTGCTAATGAGGGCCAGGTTAGGTGCTTGTTTTCATTGCCGCAGATGTTATTAATTGGCGGAGATCCCCGTTTGTCAAACAGGCGAACATGTTTCAGAGCGTTTGGCTTGCTACTGTTGTGCATTTTGGCTTTTGAACAAAAATATGTTGGTTTTTCAAAAGTAAATATAATCCAAATAACTTGAGGTGACAAAGGCAGGGAAGCTTTTGAAGATGTATACTTAGCTTGGCATGTCACCACGCACCACGAAAGAGCTCTACTAATATCCCACAATTCAGTATGAGCTGTGAGATTACATCCATCAATTATAGATTAAAAGCTGAGTTGTTTTTGATAACTTTTTTTTTTTAAAGATGCTTGATAGAGCTGTTCTGAAGTTCAGTTCCAATTGTTAATTTTCAGAATCACTATGGTGATATTATATGATATTAACAATGATTGTGTTTACAGATCACAAAATTTACTCTTGTAAACCATTGTGTAATGTTATCTTATAGTTAGTAAAGTGCCTGAATTTAGTTTTTGTCTCCTTTTCCAAAGCAGCTAGTTTGGGGGTTGCCTAAATGTAGTTGACTGATCAGTCTTAACTCGAACCCCTGTATAATTAGACTGGTTTCAGGTTCACCTGACCCTAATTGAACCTTAGGGGCTGTTTACATAAGATGCATTTTTGCATTCAAAATGGCTAAAAACGCAAAACGTTTCTTGTCTCCTTAAATTCAGTTATTAATCATTAATCATATAATTTAAATAAAAGCATGTTTTCAATTCAAAACAGCAAAATTTCATAAAAATGTTGAGTAGTTTGCATCACTGGATATTACCGTTGGTCGCTAAATATTTAAATCATAAAACAGTCATCAAATATTAAATGTTTAGCTACTTACTCGCCGCATACTTTTTCACTGCTAAAACGAAAGCACCACATTAAAATTCACACTCGTCTTTTGTGAACAGTAAGCCTTGCCTTCTTTAATTTGATTGGCCAGCTCACTCATTCTGATCGTATTAGCGATGTTAAGGCAGGAACACACCAAGCCGACGGTCGGCCGTCGGGCAGTTTTTGTTCATCGGCCGACTATTTTTTCCCAGTGTGTTCCGCATCGTCGGCTAAAGTTGGTCCTCGTCTGCTTTTTTTCGGCCAATTCAACATGTTGAATCGGCATCGGAGCTCGCCGGGCCATCTGATCATTCTGATTGGCTGTTCAGCTACTGCCACCTGCTGGTACGGAAAGGCATTTCATCTTATGCAGGCGCAGAACGGACGTGCTACTTGGCCGTCGGCTGTCGAGAGTCGGTTTGGTGTGTCAGGCCAACTTTGGACCCAGACGTGAGCAAACCCCGCAGTCTGCTTTCGTCGCCAGTAGTTCGTCGGCTTAGTGTGTTCCTGCCTTTAGACCACTGAAGCAGACCAAACTAAAAATGTAACTTTTAAAACTTTTTTTTTGTCATCCTAACAACAACAGAGTGGTACATAATGGAGTACAGCAGAGCAGCATCAATATTATCAAATATTACCAATTTGGCCATTTCTAATTATTGGGGGGCTTGTTCCCCTCAATGTCTATGGTGGTTACGGCCCTGTACTATATATCTCTAGATCAATAAAGGGGAAATGGATTGGTGACATCTCACATTTTGGTAATGAAACGGTTTCTGTAATACACTCATCAAATGAAGGGATGTGTGGTTTGGTGTGTGTGTGTTTGTGGGTGGATGCATGGTGTATTGATGGTGTGCCTGTATTGACCAGTGGGAGGAGATGTGGGTTGTTAATGGTCTTTCAGGAGGGAGAGGAAAAATGTAAGAGACTGAAGAGGGTGGTAAAGCTGAGCTAATGGGCGTGGAGGAGGGCCGAGGGAGGAGAGGAAAGCATAAGCTGCTAGAGAGGAGTGAAGGGGATGTAACAATCAGCCATAAACCCAAAATTTCTACTCATTTGGTTTCAAACAGAATCAGTCAACTCATAAGTGACTGTTTTGGACTTGATTTATAGTTAATTTCAATACAGATATCATGGCAGTGCATTCCGGGATGCCACCAGTGAAGTCAGTAGATATTAAGTTGAAATTAACCCTGCACTATTCTTTTAAAATTTACACAATATAGCAAGGCAGGTCTGAAGTAACATAACACTGTTAATATAACCAACATGCTCCACATTCCCTTCAACAGATTTTCTCAGATCAGACCTTGTCATCTCATTACCCTCTCCAGGCCCTGTTCTTCTTAGAAATGTCTCTGAATGACAGTTTCTATCAAGAACATGAGTACATTTCTTGTGTACTGTCCCCAAGGCCTCCTACACAAACTCGTTCTGGAGTTTTCCACAGAGACCTTGCTTTAAAGAACTCACGCCGTTTTTGTTTTTGTAAGTTGCTGGAACGGTGAAGTGCTTGTGGAAATGTCAGCTCCTCAGGCTCTTTCTTGTAGCCTTTTGGGAATAAGACTCTACAGTACAGTATCTGGACCTCATTTAGACTGTCAGTCACATCTGTGGATTCCTCCATTGCCTTCCTGCCAGTGTTAATTTTGTTGACGAATAATTTTCGTCAACGACATTTTTTTTATGGACGAAAACAAGACGATGACTAAATAAAAATGCATTTTGAATGACTAAAACTATGACTAAAATCTACTCTCATTTTTGTCAATGGATAAAAATGAAACGAAAATGATAGAGAGGGACGATTTAGGATGATATCTAGTCAGGACTGCTGTCCTGTGTGGAAGATGCGCACATTTGAAGTGTAACGTGCTGATCTAACCGCGGGAAAACGTGGCGCTGTTGTGCGCTCTACAAGCTCACCCAGCAGCACTTCAGACTGCTTCGCAATTAATGAATAGCGCACATTTATGCCAAGCGATTGTTTACAAGATAATGTTGATGAATTATGACAATGTTTACTACATGATGTTTATATGGTAATGTGTTTAGAAGGTTGTAAGAATGCATATTTTATCTCCCTCATCTGAACGTAAATGAGCAGCCTGCTACAGTGCAGACTGCAGACATTTCAGAATAAGAGTCACTGTGTATACGGGATGGTTTATAATTATTTTTTTCCTGGTCATTATTATTTTGTTTACACATCAAACTGTATTTAACCTAATTTAATTTCTATTTAATTCATAGTAAACTACTGTATCTTCTGTCACAGGAAGGAAAGACTAAGAACATTATTTGACACATTATTCAATATATTTTACAAGTATAAGGGTTATTATAGTTAAACCTAAAACCATAAAAAAATCCTTATTAGTTGAAATAAACATTAACTGAAATAAATTTTATTTCATCTAGATTCCAAGCTTACAGGAAAAAAAACGAAAAAAAAAAAAAAAAAACTAGAATGACATTTAAAAGCAAAAATTAAGAGACAAACACAAAAAATTACTAAAACTTAACTAAAATTACAATAAAAGCAGAAAAACTAAAAAGCAAATCTAATCAAAAATTTTTTATTTTTTTATTTTTTTTACAAAAACTATAATACTACCTCAATGATAAGTGTGTCAATCCCTGAATAGCACTGAATTTAGCTCTAAATTTTGGCATATAAAGTACAGTTGGTTGTCTTAAGTGAACATAAACAGTTTGGAGAATATCAGATGTATATCAGTGTTATTGGATCTGTGTATTGTTAGAGAAATGCTTACTTAATGCATTACAATTTAAATAAATTAGATTTTAGTCGACTAAGTCTACTGTAGGTCTGCATGCCAACAAACTGAGCAAGTCTGTGAACCCTGGTTGTCGAGGCAGTTCCGCCTCTAATCCCAGGACAAAGTCAAATAAATATCCTTCATTGGGAGTCTGCGTACACCCCTTCCCCCTCGGCATCACCTCAAGTCAAGAACGTTTAGATTATTTGACCTAACAAGCATCTCTCATGTCACTGACTCACCTACAGATTTGTTTTTTTTCTCATACCCATATCTGATTCAGTCTCCACTTTCTCCACTAATTCCTCGAACAACACCAGACTTTCCGCACCCCTTCTAGCCCCTCAAGCAGTGCAGCCTCCCCCACTCCACTTTCCTTGTGCTGACTTTGCTCGGGCACAGTCTCCGACCTTTGCCCGCCTCTCCCTCTGAGCCCTCTAATGGTTTATTTTGTGTCAAACCAGGTTTCAGTTTGTCTCCGGGAGAACTGGCTGATCGAAGAGCCTTTTTTCCCTTCTTGTCGTTCAGGAATATTCAGGGGAGTTTCTTGTTCTTCTGATCTGCGCTCTCTTACCTTAGCAGAATGAGCTCACATATTTACATTCTGCCAGGGAGTGTTTGTCACTGCTTTCAAATAAAGACCAGGCCGAGATCAACTGCCTTTATGACACTTGAGGGACTGTCAGGAACATTCTGGGCCTGCTGGGCTAGCCAGTATTTACATTTTCATTTGCCAGCTGTCAGAGGTTGGCTTCCCTTGGTGGCCAACTGGTGGCTAGCTATACCTGATCAAGAGGCCCAAGTCTGTGGAAAAAGGCACCAAGGGGCCCTTCCAACATTGTGCTTGTCTTCAATCCATGTTTGATGACTTGGGGTGGAGAAAGGGTCCAGCGAATGAAGCTTTGGTTGAGAGTGGAGAAGAACATTAGCGATTGACTGTGTTAGTGTTGCTTTAACGTTGTTAAACAAGAGGTGAAGTCTGATTTCCGATCCACTAGGTGGCCAGTCTTTTTAGCTCTTGCCATATGTTTGGCTGATTGTCCATAGCAGAGGTTCCCCACCCTGGTCCCAGAGTACCCCTCAACACTGCACCTTTTAGATGTTTCCCTAATCAAACACACCTGATTCAACTCAGCAGCTCATTAGAAGAAACTCCAAGACAAGAAATGGGTGTGTAAGATAAAGATGATGATGTGAGTGTTTGGGGGTACTCGAGGACTAGGGTTGGGAGCCACTGGTCTATAACCTTCATTTATGAACATTTTTTAGTCTTTGTTCTCTTGTCAGTTTGTTTTTGAGGTTGTAGTTTGTTGGTTTTAGGATCATTGACATGCATGACAAGAACCACATTTTTCAACAAGCCTCTTCATAAAGATGTGCGAGGTGATTGGGTGTTGCCTCTCTGCTGCTGAGGGACAGGTCGAGCTTTAGGAATTAGCTAGCTAGTTTAAAAAAAAAAAAAAAAAAAAAAAAAAAAAAATATATATATATATATATATATATGGACATAGTTTTTGCATTCCTTCACCATGTGCTGTCAGTAAGGTAATTTTTAAATCCTAATTGCCTAGTAATTCTTTTGTTCCACTTGGCTGTTACTTGTGACTGTAAGAGAGTAAAGGATTCATGTTTCCCCTCAGGTGCATGTTTGAAGGGGCACGAAGACAGCTATTAGAAGAGTCAGAAATCCGTAGTGGAAAGAATTGCCCTTGGGTGGTTGATTTTTGGATATCGGCTTGATATTTGAAATTATAATGTTGTGTGGCTTTTCCATATTCTCGGTCAGAGGTTAAAAGAATCACACCATGAGTGAACTTGGCTTCATGAGTCTGGCATGCAACTGTTTTCTTGCTAATTTTGGGTTACGTAGTATGTACTGTGGTTCCAGTTTGTAACTGACTTTTCTTTAAAAATTCCCAAGGTTCCTTTTGATTATACTCCCTTGTTTCCAGTGAACAGTTTGTTCCTATTGTTATCCTAAAACTGAACACTTCCTCCATAAATGTTTCTTGCTTGAAAGGAGCAAGATTATCAGAAGCAAATTATCTTCCAGTGTGTACTTAAATATGTGCTATTAACTTGTAAAAACTAACTTATTTCTTTACTGTCTATAGTACTCTTGATGGGGTTTACAGCTCTTTTCCTTTCTTGTAATGTCAGCACAGGCCTCTTCACTAAATAGAAACTGTGTTTATGCTTCTTTGTGTATTTCTATTCTACTTCTTGAGAATAAAACACAGAGCTGTACCCTGTGTGCATGCCAGCACTATATTCATTCTGAGATTTGGAGTTGTCCCTGTAACCGGAGGGGGCATGTTTACATCACTGCGCCACTTGCCAAAAGATGGATGGGCCTAAGACGGAACCTTGGTGAACCCCTCCATCAATGAACACCCCAGCCAGTTGTTCTCCATCTGTTGCAGGAAGGGGGATGCAGCATTGTAGGAGCACTCCCCTCCCCCTGACTTTTCATGTTTGCTAATTAGAGTGGTTTGTAGGAGGTGAACACACAGACACATCCAGCCCTCCCTCCCACTTAACGTGAACCCCACACCCGTACCCCTTGTCCTGGCCGACCAGTGGGAAGTGCAGCTGCCTGGCCCTTTGATTAGCCTTGCCTAAAATGGCCACTCTTGTTAGTAATTGGATAAGATTGCTCAAGCCGTATAATTTAGATTTACTCTGGCCCCTCCCTCCTCTCTAACCATCTGATCTGTCTTCAGGTCTTCTGTTTGAATCCCCTATTAGAAAAACGCAGGCCCACGTCTTATTATAGTATCACTAGAGTATTTGTTGAAGGAGGGTGGCACACTAGGCAAATCCAACAGCAGTCTCACAAGTGCTGATTTTTATATTCATTAAGCACTTTGAATATTTAAGCGGGATTTAAAAAAAAAAATTGTCTGTATTGTTTGTAGTGGCATTGAAATGTTTATGTTGCCAGAAAATTGCACAAGTGAAACACAGTCCCTCCTTAGTTATGTTGAGATACAAATGGCATGTTAACACATTATTCCTGCTGTTGTAGAGGCATGCTGGTTGCAAATAAATACACTTTTTTGGTCTCTTCTGACGTGGCCTGCTGAAAAGGCATATCAATGCCAGATGACTGTATTGAGAATGGGAAGCCCCTGGCAGCATGTTGAAGTTGGATTTTTGGTAAAAATGTGCAGAAGTTCACAACAGCGCATGTCCTATATAGTTTAATATTGCTGCACAGGCTTTTCAGTTTACACTAGGTCTGATGTTTTATTTTGCCTAGATGTAGCAGAATCAGAAAGGTGTTTAATTTATAGCTTGAAATTAGATTTTTCTGAGGGACATTTTTACCTTTGATTGCCACTTGTTGCCAGCGGTGCAAAGTACTTGAGTATTTGTACTTTTTTATTAATATTAATATTTTATTAATATTATTTGATTACTATTAAAACTGAATACTTGTACTTTTATGAGTGCGTGTTTACCATGGTGTAGCATCTGCTCTTCTTTTCAAAACAGTTTGAAGACGTCTGGTCATCGAGGTTATGAGTTTCAGGAGTTTTGGTGTTGAAATTTGGTCCCATTCTTGCCTGATGTAGGTTTCCAGCTGCTGAAGAGATCATGGTTGTCTTTGACATATTTTTCAGCATCTGGTCTCTTCTACGATGAAACCATGCTGTTGTAATATCAGCGTTCAGTTCAAAAGACCACATACTGCAGCTAACATGCCGGAAGGTCTCCTTCCTCTTTAGCCCAGAGGACACAGCGTCTGTAATTTCCAACAAGAATGTCAAATTTGGACTCATCTGACCATAGAACACTTTTCCACTTTGAAAAATTCCATTTGGCCCAAAGGACATGACTGTACTTCTGGCCCATGTTCACATATGGCTTCCTTTTTGCATGATAGAGCTTTAGTTGGCATCTGCAGATGGCACAGCGGATTGTGTTTACCGACAGTGGTTTCTGGAAATATTACTGGGCCCATTTAGTAATGTCATTGACACAATCATGCCAATGAGTGATGCAGTGTCATCTGAGGGCCCGAAGACCACCGCATCCAATAAGTCTTCAGTCTTATCCCTTACGCAGAGAGATTTCTCCAGTTTCTCTGAATCTTTTGATGATGTTATGAACTGTAGATGTTTTTTGTAGATGCAATTTGATGTTGAGGAACATTGTTTTTAAAGTATTCCACAATCTTTTTACGCACTCTCACAGCTCTGCCCATCTTTACTTCTAAGAGACTCTGCCTCTCTAAGACATCCCTTTTATAGCTAATCATGTTACAGACCTGATATCAATTAACTTAATTAGTTGCTAGATGTTCTCCCAGCTGAATCTTTTCAAAATATCTTGCTTTTTAAGCCATTTGTTGCCCTGTGACAACTTTTTTGAGACCTGTAGCAGGCATCAAATTTGAAATGAACTCATTTAGTGGATTAAAAGTGTAAATAATTTAGGTTATATATGTTCTATTGTGAATAAAATATTGGCTCATGTGATTTGAAAGTCTTTTAGTTTTTTGTTTTATTCAAATTTAAAAACAATCCCAACATTTCTGGAATTCGGGCTGTATATATTTGGTACAGTTACTCAAGTAACTAGGCTGGGTACTTTGACTCTTGACATGCTACCCATACTTAACATTAAGTATAAATAAACCTAATTATATTTCTCAGCACTTTTCACAACTCTCTGTTGCCCAAACAAGGCCTTTCTCCTTTCTTTCCATATTGTATTAATTAGAGCCCTTGCTAAGCACGCATGTCATTAAACTCTTTGTATCTTTATAATCTGATGTTTATCATCTCATCTTCAATCCCTTTCCTGAACTCCTCCAGATTCCAGGTACTTTGCTCAGTATGAGGATCTGTCAATAAGCCAGACAGGGCAAGGTTGAGACACCTCCCTCTGGACTGAGTTCCACACGCCATCACAGTACAGGCCCTAGCTAACCCCTCCAAATGCCTCCTAAATAGGCCACCATGAGTGGCCAACCCTCCAGCCTCTGAACCATTTGACACGGCTGTGCTGATGCTGTAAACCCACTCGATTTACTGTTGCAACCTGGGTTTGTCGTCACGATATAGGCAGTGAGGCACCGCATCCGTCTTCACAGAGCTGTCAGTGAGCTTTTCTTAATCCCAGCCGCTGTTTGAGCGCGTTCCACCTTTCGTGTACCTGACAACAAGCTTGTTCCAATCTCTTAACCCTGGCAGGGGTTCAACCTTCTCTTTGCCACCGGATCTCCAGGAATGACTCTTTGGCGGCACCTGTGATTGACAGGAGAGGAGCTTATATGTAATTTTGCAAAGCGCTTCCTCTGTTTGCTGCTCAATATGTTCAGGCTTGTTGGCAGCCCCCGCCATACCATGAACAAAAACATCTCGAAGTGCCTGACTTTGAGTGCTGTCACATAGCGACCTCATTATATGAAGTAGGTGCAACGTTCTCTTCTCCTCTTCTTTGCTCTTCAATCCTGCAAGTAAATGACTCAACTGCTATCAATTTCAAATTCACAGTTGTTGATTTATGTGTTGTTTTGTGCCAACATTGGGGTCGAACTCATCGGCAACCTCCGAGGCACTTACTTCCTTTACTCAAAGAAAGGGAGCTGTGGAATTTTGACTCTAAACCATATGACTCATTTAAAGGGGTTCCACTTTGAACTTTAAAGAATTTTATGATGCAAGTAAAAATGTCCCCTCTGTAAACAGTTTGATTTGAGAAGCACGTCAGTTAAATGACTGTTTTATGTCTCTTCTTTCTCAAAGACGCTCATTCGCTCCGTATGAGTTTCAGGCACAGTTTGGTTGACCCCCTCTTAAAAGTTTTACGGCTGGTATCTATGATAACCAACGACTGAAGGTTGCATTTGAACCTTCCCTCTCCTTAAAATTTCAAAATCCTGAAATAACTTCAGATTTAATGACATAAAGAAAGAAAGAAAGAAAGAAAGAGAAAGAAAGAAAGAGAGAAAGAAAGAGAGAAAGAAAGAGAGAAAGAAAGAGAGAGAGAGAGAAAGAAAGGAAAAAAAAGAATCATAGACAGGAGCCCTGCAGACCCTCATGACTGCTCCAAGTTTGTGACAAGGTAAGGTTAATTTTAGGTTTTGGAAACGTCATGTGGTGCAACTTCCCAAAAATTAACTGATATTACTGAATTAATAATTCATGATATTTGTAAAATAATTTAACTTTTAACTTTTTTATTTAAAAGAATGTATTAAAATATTTTTTCTCCAAGTAAAAAGTAGTAATGTTTTTCTTGTCAGTATACACATGTGATTGTACATGTTAATTATTATAAAATATTTTAATACATTCTTTCAAATAAAAAAGTTAAATTATTTTACAAATATCATGAATTATTAATTCAATAATATCAGTTAATATAATATAATATAATGAATATGAAGTTGTGTTTCAAGATTGAGGATGATACAACAAAAATATGAGGTTCCTGCAAGGTTTTTTTTCTCTGACTAGTGCCTTTTTGAAAAATGGCCACTTGGTAACAAAATGATCTGAGAGCTAAAGAAAGCTTTTACAGTTACTTTTAGTATGTGTGCCACATATACTTGAGTTTTTAAACAGGAATGCAAAGAGGACATTTCTAAGAACTTTGCACATGTATTTTAAACTAGAATTTTTAAGATTTTTGTGTCATCAACACTGTATATGTAAAAAAAAAAAAAAAAAAAAATCTTGTCTAGTAAAAATCTTTTAATCATTCTGTGTATTCCCTAAGCTCTTTTGTCAAACCAGACCACTTCTGCTTTGTGTGCAGATATGTGCGTTTGTTGTCCTGCATTGGTTTTTGGTTGCTGTGGGGGGTTGGGAGGGGTTGTGCACTTTTGAGATTTAGCAGGAATTCTTTGGGGATCACTTTGTTTCGAATTTCACTCCAGCTCCCCTCTAGAAAGCAGAAGGTGGGCAATGAGAGGATGCCTCCAATGCAAAAATAATGTGATACTTGAGTCTGCTTGCCTCTCCATGTTTGTGACTGTTTCTTTCTCTCTTCCCTCCATCTCTCTTTTTCAGAATAATGCAGATCAGGTAGCGTTTCAGGTAGGAGGAGGTTTGACTGCTCTGGAACAGATCCTACAGGTTGTCACTGCGGCCTCCAGTCCCACTGCGGTCCCCCGTATTCCTCACAAGTGAGTACCGACTTAAAGATACACAGGCTCACCTTCACATAATGTTGTTTTAAATGTTTATAATGATATGGCATCTTAAAAATCGTAGTGTTTAACAGTGAGAGACCATTAAATGGGCAGAATTTTTTTCTGCCACTAATATAATGTCTTAAAGTTGGCACGTAATGGAAATTGAGATTGAGTCTTTTCTTCCCCATTGTGACGTATATCCGAGTGAAATTGCTTCTCTAACAAGAAAAAATTTAGGGTGGGACTTGATTTTGTCCTTTGGGAATTGATTGGATGGTTGTGGTTTGCTATTGGCCGATCTCATGTGAGTGACAGGTTGTCTCACCCTCGCGCCATTAGAGAAGAGATTTAAAGATTATGAGGACACATGAATTTTATAAAAAGAATGATGTACACAGATAAATCATTTGTAATAAATACTGCAATATTCTGTAAAAAAATAAATAAATAAAAATAATTATTTGATGATGACTTTAAATTATCTTAATTTACTGCCCATTTTCAGCAAATATTGTGCATCATCTAAAAGTGTTTTCCTTAGAAATCATATTTTTGGCCTTTTACCACATTCATTGTTGGTAATAGTCAGAAAAGCACAGGAAATGATGATGAAAATTGGCAGGATTGGGATCAGGAAACTGATAGGCCACAGCTCTGACTTGTTAAATCATTTTTGTTTAACTCTTTATTGTGCTCTTTTTTTTTTTTTTTCTTTTCCTTGCTTACAAATATTTTGTCATTTTCTGATCATGATTTGTGGTCTCCTTCCAATCCCACAAAGTGACTCCGGCTCAGCTGTGAAGTCATTTCCCTTCTTTGTAGTGCTCTGCATCACAATAAATTTATAATGGATAAGAATGTTCCTTGTTTAGAAAATAAAAAGCATTGCTTTTGAATCATCCATTTTACAGTCTTCCTCAGCCCCTCGCTGGTATACAGAAAGCACATTTGTCCTATCCGTCACTTGGAAATGGGAGTCTGGTTTGAATAGTGGGTCTGGAGCTAGTGGCGTTGGCCAGTAGATAACCTCAGAGAGCGGCTATTTTCACTAGAGAGAGCTCCTAATGGACTTCAATAGCCTCTTTGCCTTCCTCATTAGCATTTGCTGTTTTCCAAATCTTCCTTAATGGAGAAATGCTACTTATATTTATAATGCTTTTACAGGCCATCTAGTGTTTATTGATTTTTCTCTGTCATACTCTCACTCTCATACTCTGCGCCTCCTTGTCGTTCAGCCATTAATTCCAGAAAATTTCAAGTGGGCTATAATATTATAATGAATTTTTATGAACTTCAGTTTTTGAAGAGGTTGAAACTGCATTGTATTTGATTATAGGATTAGTTCACTAAAAATAAAATTTTGTCATTATTTACATACTAATGTCATTTCAAACCCAAATTTCTTTCTTCCAGAGAGGAGATTTTTTTTTATTATTTTTTTTTTTTTTTAATAACAAACTGGCCGCTCTGTTCCATGCATTTACAGTGAATGGGGACTGGAGATTTCATGCTTATAAATTTATGTTTTATATTTTATAATCTATTATATTTTATACTACTATTGTATGGAAACTTGTTTTCGCCATGAAATAAAGGCCATGTTCACACTGTACGTTTTGAGGATTGACAACCGCTTAACCGTATTAAGGACTCAAATACAGGACTGACAACCGTATTCTGTGTAAACGTGGCCAAAAAATAAAATGGGTAATTGCGACTCTTTCTCAAAAATGCGATATATAACGTCACAATTGCAATATAAAAAAAAGAATTTTGAGAAAGTCAGAATTGTGAGATAAAAACTTATAAGACAAATGCAATTCTGACTTTATATTTCACAATTCTGACTTTTATAAGATGCAATTGTAAGTTTATATCACGCAACTCTGACTTTATATCTCACAATTCTGACTTTATAATTTGCAATTAAGTTTATCTCGCAATTCTGAGAAAAAGTCAGAATTGCATGATGATAACTCGAAATTGCGAGAAAAAAGTCAGAATCTTTACTGTATAACTCGCTATTGCGAGTTTAAATATCACAATTCTGAGAAAAAAAAACCTCAGAATTGTGAGAAGTCGCAATTACCTTTTTTTTTTTTTTTTTTTTTTTTTTTTTTTATTTAGTGGCGGAAACAAGCTTCCATACTATTGCACTATATTCCAAGTAATCTAAAGTTGTACAATAGCTTCTCATGAGGAACAGATGAAAATTGATATCATTATTAAAATTTAGATCAGATTTTGTGTAATTCGAGTTGGATCTTTTGAATGAATCGGTTGATCCGGTTCACAAAACCTTAATGATTTGTTCACTAATCAGACTGATCCAGTCGTAGCAGTTTTTTTTTTTTTTTTTTTTTTTTTATTTGTTCCTCGCATAATTTTATCACATTTCCAAAGACTTAATAGTGTGCATATGAACAAATTTTGAAAATCCTTTATGGTTGTTTTGCATCCTTTTTGAAGTGTGAAAGCTTCATTCCACATTCATTGTACTGTAATTGCATGGAAAAGCAGCATGTTTTTAAGATTGTCTCCTTTTGTTATCAGTAGAAGAAAGAAACTCATATGGTTTGGAACAACATGAGGGTGAGTAAATGATGAATATTTTGTGAACTGTTACTTTAACCTGTGTGAGTGTGTGTTTGTGGCATGTTGGGTCAGGCTGTGCAAACACATATACTGCTATCCTCCTCTCTTGTTTTGAAAGATCCACTTGACACGCTCAGGAGGAGGTAAAGATCTCTGAGGCATTTCTGTCATTCTCACGTGTCCTGTCCAATCAAACGCTGAAGTGGTCCCCCTCTGAGGATAAAAGAGTAGCCTCACTTTCGTGACAGAGGTTCTGCCCTGTCTTGACTTGTTGAAAAGTCTCTCTGCTAAGCATGAAGCCAAATACAGTAATAGTAAATAAGTGTAAATAAGTGTTTTATTCTCTAATGCCTCATGCTTTGCCAGTGCAAGCTTTTATGAAAAAAAAAATATATATATATTTTCTAATTCAACTGTACATCAATCAGTCTGGGAAATATAGATATAATTTTTTAATATGGCTCAATATGTTTCTGCTTTATGTCTTGATGTTTGTGTTTGATTGATAGAATTTTAATGGGCCCTATCATACACAGGCAAGTGTTTTTTGCTAGTTTTAGCCCGACGCAGTTATCATTTTCACATCCTGTGCCACAATGTTTAAATAGCAAATGCTTTTGCACCCATTCGTGGGTGTGCTGGTCTGAAAATAAGGTGTGTTCAGGCACATTGTTGGCGTGTTGCTATTTTGAGGCAACTGAAAACAACTGCGCCATTGACCAACTGAAACCTGGTCTAAAGTCAATTTTTTTTGTTATTTAAAGCGCGTTGGTAATATGTGCCTATATATGGTTGCACAACGCATGTACACTCTGCTTATTACACACAGCAGCACACAAACATGCCAAATATTAAAAAAAAAAAAAAAAAAGGATTACAATGTAAAAAATTATTATTGTGTGCATAAAGATAAAAATGCTTTGGTGGAATTCGGCTTTTCTCTTAGAACTCGTACGCTTTAACCTCACGCACGAGCAGATCCGTTTCTTCGCTAGAGAAGCGTTCAGTTTTTCCACTTGCAAATTCTGCCATGGCGTGAGCGCAACTGGCTTTTAAAGGGAGTGGGAGATGAGACTCTGATTAGTTTATTGCATGTTACGCCCAAAACACACCCATTACTCATTAAGAGAATAGGGACAACCCTTATCAATGTTGAAAAATTTACAGTTGTGTACATTTTTTTTTTTTTTTTAATAGGATTCTTTGGTGAATAGAAAGTTTAAAAAAACAGCATTTATTTGAAATAGAATCTAACATTATAACTGTCTTTACTGTCACTTTTGATCAATTTAATGCATCCTTCCTAAATAAAAGTATTAAATTCTTTCATTTCCCCCCCCCCAAAAAAATCTTACTGAACCCAAACTATTGAACGGTAGTATATAATGTTACAAAAGCTTTCTGTTTCAGATAAATGCTGTTCTTTTGAACTTTCTATTTATCAAACCCTGAAAAAATAAAAAATTAAATACACAACTTTTTTTTTTTTTTTTAATATATATATAATGTGTGTGTGTGTGTAATAAATAAATATATATATATATATATATATATATATATATATATATATAATATATATATATATATAATATATATATATATATATATATATATATATATATATATATATATATATATATATATATATATGTGTATGTATATATGTGTGTGTTTCCTTGCAGTTTTTCACTAAATAAACACAAGAAGTGTTAGGGTTAGGGTAATATATTCTATAATATATAGGGTTAATATATTCTTTATCATTCCCCCAAAATAACAATAAACAGCAATGTTTAGCAATATTATTATGATTATTATTAAATTTAAAATAAAAATATTTACTTTTTTAATCAATCCTTGCTTAGGGTTGTTTGACGAAAAAGTTCAAAAGAGCAGCATTTCTTTTAAATAGAAGTCAGTTGCAACAATGTAAGTTTATTGCATCCTTGCCGAATAAAAGTATTAAATTTTATGTCTGTATGTATATGTATATATGTATATGTACAGTCAAACCAAAAAATTATTCAGACATTTTTTTAAAATATTTTTGGTGTATTTTTACTAGCGGGTGCAGGACACTATAGTTCATTTATGTAAGTGAGGATGGCAAAATAAAGTAAAGTGTGACATATAATACCCAAAAATTTTTCATACAGTGGACTACCAGTAAAACTGATAAAAATTCGGAACCAAGAATTATTCAGATGCTTTGACCTGACCATGTTTTGCTTAAGTGTTATCTGACATAATTAAGATTAATTTTTTCTGACACAGTTTAACTCTGAGATCTTGTCATATTTTATTACCTTTTTTTTTTTTTTTAACTATAGTGAATAAACTGTATTAATGAATGAAATGTTAAAGGTGTCTGAATAAATTTTGGTTTGACTGTATATGTGTGTGTGTGTGTGTGTGTGTGTGTGTGTGTGTGTGTGTGTGTGTGTGTGTGTGTGTGTGTGTGTGTGTGTGTGTGTGTGTGTGTAAAATATATATATAATATATAATGTAATATTAGGGGTGGGAATCTTTAGTCACCTCACTATCCGATCTGATTCCGATTCTGGGAGGCACGATTCGGTTCCAAAACGATTCTTAATCTTTTTTTCTTATTAATTAATTAGTTTACTGACTTGAAAATCTTAAAATCCTTACATTTACATATTCTTACATTAGTAATTATAAGTAGCCTACTTTTACTTTTTAAAATAATTACAAATTGAAAAAATTACTAAATTAAAACAATTATTTTAAACTAAACATACAAGCAAGTAGAAAATAATAAAGAGGAACAAAGAAATCTATTACGTTATATAATAAACATAATACGTATAACATATTAAGTATGAACGTTTTCCATTCAAGAACTATGAGTGGTTTTTCTTTCTCATCTTTACTGTTGTTTGATTGTTACTATGACAACATAGACGGCGGGAGCTCTAATAAGCTGCATTCACGCACGGATCTCTTTTGAAATATAAGAAGTAATGTGGTTTGTCCTGTCCGTTTAATCCCTTAAGACATAACCAGCTCTGTTTACATTAATTTTGCATCATAAAACCATTTTGAGACGCAAATGCATTAAACCACTTACACTGAGTCGTGCACAGCCGCATGCGCGAGCACTCTTCACAAAAGCGCATGTCAGCGTTTGAAATTGAAAGCAGCCTTCTAAGTTTCAAATTTTAAATTTATGAGTCCACTGCATTCCAAACGACATAAATGATTACTTGTAGAGCATTTGTAAGGAAAATACTGGCGGGTGAGACCACGCACTGCATGTGTAACATCAAGCAAAGCGCACGTCTCTCACAGCACATCCTGTGCAATGAAGCCAGCGAATGTCCTTTGCAATTCGCTTCAACCTTTCCTAACTTTATGAATGATTATTTTGCGGAAGGTTGGAGTGGTGTATGTGAGTGAGGAATTGGAAGCAAGCAGAATCCGGGTGTTTCTAAAGCACACTCAGCATCATGACGCATCTAGTTAAAAACTATAAGCTCAGAATCGATTCTGAAATTCTCAGAATTGATCCAGAATCGTTGGATGGATCTTTTTTCTTTTCTTTTTTTTTGTCTCCCACCCCAAATAAATAAATAAATTTTATATATATATATATATATATAGGATTACACTATTTGATATATTGCCCTGTTTTACATATCAAATATTGTCAGATCAGTGGCACAGTGGTTAGCACACAGCAAGTTTGAGTAGATAATGTGTCTTTTGTTGTTTTGTTTTTTTCTTTGTTGTGAAATTCTGTTTCTCCTGCCTTAATCACTGCATCTCTACCCTTATCACTGTCTATGTGCCCTAAGGCCATTTGGTGCTGAACCTGTGATAACCTTTAGGAGGTCAGATTATTCCTGCATGTTTCCACCAGCTTCTCAAAGACCTGAGTGGAGCTCCAGGTGGCTGTAAACCCAAACTTGCCCTGGTGTTGATATCCCTGCCTGGCTGGTCCCTCTGGGATATAGGGGAAAGTGTCCAAAAATCATCCACATCATTGTTAGCAAGTTCTGGGAAATTTCATGAACGAAGAGCCACAAAAATGCTCTTAAATACCAGATGTGCAATTTTGCATATAATTGATTAAATTTCCACTAAAATTGCAAGCTTAGACAATTCACTGGAAGACAATCTGTCTCCATGAGTTCTTGTCAGCAGTGACTTTTGCTATGGCACCAGGTGTCTGCGAAGGGCACGCCACAAGCAAATACGCGCTAATCGTTCCCCCTCATCTGTGCGCTATAATGGTTGGCTCAGACGCTAACCCTTACAGCAGCACTAGTTTATCTATTTACTGTAATGCTGCATATCGATCGCCCCCTTTCAGATAAGCTGAGTGATTTACAAAAAAGAACAACTACGGAGATGCCGCTGTAATATTACCCCCATGGGAAAAGGATTCCATCTTGTTAGCATTACATTAATGGGCTAATTCCACAGTGAGGCTCCGTTAATGTCCCTGTGCAACCCTGCGGCTTGGAGCTGAGTGTTTTGGAGGGAATCAACGGCTAAGAAGGAAATGGGGTCGGATGTCTAGAGCAGGAAGGCCATTTTGTTTGCATGAGTAAACCAAGGATAGTGAGCCGCCCCAGGAAGCTCATGCAACAACCTGAACATTAAGCCACTCACTAGCTTTTAAATATTATGATTTTTACATAAAGAGGTGCATTAAATGGTCAGGTCGGTCAGTGCTTGTGTATCTGATGTATTCATGCTGAATTTGCTTGTTTATAAAATTTGAGTTGTTGTTTTTAAACTATAATTAGAAGATAATTTAATTATTGAATATAATATTTTAGAAGTGAAATTATTAAAATTAGTTCAAATTAAAATAGTTTAAAGTTTTTTTGGGGGAAATTGGAATCCCCATAACTGATTTCTTTGTTTAGAAAAACCTCAGTATGTACGTGCCTTGGGAAAAAATAAATAAATAAATATATATATATGTCCGTCTCTGCTTAGCAATATGAGGAAGCATTTATGTTCATGAAAACAAGTGGACTTGTGACTTATGGCTTGACCACGTAATTAAAAATTTCTTTGAGTAATACAAATCATTTGAATTTGTCACTGTTACATAATATTTATGTGCAGTTTAATTAATAATGTTATGTTGTTTATAATGTAAGGTGAACATATTTATTGACTTAATTTACCTTATTAAATTAACTATTTGCTCTACAAAGTGCACTCAAAAAAATAACTTGTACAAATGCAATTGAATTGAGAGTAGGAATTCCATCCTATACATGCATATATGAGCGCTCACAGGCGCCACTCTTCTGCATAATGTTAACCACAAAGTTCAAAAACATTACAGAAACTCCTCTAAATGTCTAACATAACTGAACATTAAACACTAACATAAACTAACAACATCTTTCTTTTTACTGAAAAACACATAAAATAACACTAATCCCTAAAAATACTCTCCTAATGCAGTCCCTTGCAAAGCATGCTGGGAACTACGGATCCACTGCCCAGTTAGTTATGTCAACATTAATTTGTGTTTCTCACTTAGCAATGTTAAGTGGACTGAACAAACACTTATTAAGTAAAGCTGGCAATACTCATTTTTAGTAGAAAACTCAGTTCAATTAAGTTCATGTAGTTACATGAGATTTTAAAGTAATGTGAAAAAGGGTGGTTTGAGTGAAACTAACAACAGTGAAAGTTAATTTTTTTGAGTGTGTTTAGAGGTCAAATTGGTCTATGATGTCATTGCAAACAATGCATTTAGTGACATTTCAACCTTTAAATTAGTAAAAGATTATGCCCTAAGCATTGCTTCTGAAATGTTAACAGAGACCAATTTCAGAATTCTCACTTGCTGTTAGAACTAGATGAATGCTTATGTTACTGTATTGCATCTGGCTGCCACAATGCTGCTGTGTTTAGATTACATGTAAAAATTAATTGCAGAATTAAGACTCAAAACTCTGTTTGTCTGGGACACTTTGGTCAGGGTCATTATTACTAAGAATTTTATTTACTCTCAGTATTTATAAAGCTTGTGAATGAATCCAGGAAAATACAAGTCCCTTGTCTCCCAGTAGGGGCCACTGCTGAGGAGGAGAGGGAGAAGTCAATGCTGGACCAGACTGCTGTTAGTGCACAGACCTCTCTCTTACAGAGCTTAATCCAGTCACACCTATCCCTAGAGCCTCACACACACTCACAAGTCCACAGGTCACTTCTAAATGAGTTTCACAAATGACTTTTAGGAAAACTACTCCTTCTGAACAGCAACAGGAAATCACAGAGGTCTTGCACACATCAGTGAAATTTCTGAGCACTTTTTGATTGCCCGACTCCGTTCGACTCCGGCTGTCTCACTTCTCTAAGTGGAAGTGTACGCATTGACGCGCCACTGCCTGTCACCTCAACCTCCGTGTCACATGATGACTAAATGTGCCCAGTGAAAGCTTCTCACAAGCTCTCTCCAAGTGGTTTCATTTCAGGATGCCATTATGTGGCATGTCTATCTGCGCGCATGTGTGTGCATGCCGTGTGGTGCGTGACAGCTCGCCAAGACTTTTGCCCCAGCTTATGGCCAGCCTTTTGTGAAATGGCGGGCGGAATGGATGTCTTGGAATCATTCAGGATATCAGGAAAGATCAACGGCAGAATCAAATTAAATGTCATTTGGATTGCAGTGAAAGGAAGGATTGTTTGACAGGCCTTTGGAAAACAGATTTGCTCGTCACCTTTTCTCATCGGCTCCAGATCCCTTTTCTGTCCCTCAATGTTTTTTTTTTTTAACCACTTCCTGTTGAAAAGCAGGTTAGACTTGCAGTCAAAGATTTACCTTACCTTATACTAGGGGTGTCCAATCCTGCTCCTAGAGGGCTACCTTCCTGCAAAGTTTAGCTAAAACCTAGTAAAACACATCTGAACATCTCATCAAGGTCTTCAGGATCACTAGAAGCTTCCAGGCAGATGTATTGGAGCTAAACTCTGCAGGAAAGTGGTCCACTAGGAGCAGGATTGGAGATCCCTACTTTACATTTTGTAAGGCGTGTCAAAATGTATTGTGTGGCACAAGAATATTGATAAAACTTGAATGCACGGTCAGTCGCTTTGAATAAAAGCATGAAATGCAAATATAGGGATTATACTGACATATTTGGAAATGTGAGCTACAGGCCCAAGTGAGGGCATTTTCCTGGTTGAGAACCAATTTACATGGATGACACTCAGAGACCTACATATTCACTGTCACTAAGCACCTTGGGAACACCTGCAATGCTTGATCGACATTTTAAAAACCATATCAAAGTGACACAACATAAAGGTAAAATAAAGAAACTGTGCTCAAGAGGTGGCATTGTAAATACATTGGGTAGACCAGTGGTTCTCAAACCAGTCCTGGGGGGACCCCCTACCACTACACGTTTTGTATGTCTTCCTCATCAAACACACCCAACTCAGCTCTTGCAGTTTCTACTAATGAGCTGATGACTTGAATCAGGTGTGTTAGATGAGGGTGACATGCAAAATGTGCAGTGGTGGGGGTTCCCAAGGACAGGTTTGTAAACAAGGCACCTGTCACCCTCTTCGTGCAATTTACTATAACTATTTGGGTTAGGGCAGAAAATTAGTTTAGGTGCCACAACTTAAAGGGGACCTATTATGCCCCTTTTCACAAGATGTAATATAAGTCTCCGGTGTCCCCAGAATGTGTCTGTGAGGTTTCAGCTCAAAAAAAACTCCACAGATCATTTATTATAGCTTGACAAATTTGCCCCTATTTGGGCGTGAGCAAAAACACACTGTTTTTGTGTGTCCCTTTAAACGCATTTCCAGCCCGCTTTCCAGAAGAGGGCGAAGCTTTAACAACTTGTGTTTTGGTTGCTCAACAACAACAAAGCTGGAAAATTTCACGCAGCCAAAATGACGATTGTCAGTATCGGTGTTCAGCCTTACATTGTTCAAACTGGAGTCGGACACTGATGGAGAGAATTACAACTTTTAGAATGCATCTGGACGTTTCTGAACGGTTAGTGGATAAATTTATGTAGTTGCTGTGGAGTTGATTCAACTCATCGACTAGCATGTGCCGTCATGTTAATCTTTTGTGCAAATCTAGGATTGAACTACTACTACTTTACTACTCTTCCTCTTCTCTAAAGCAGCCCAACATGGCCTCACCCCCCTTTTGTTGTGTGTTTTGCCATGGTGTTAGAACTGGTACACCGTTGTCGCTTGCATAAGATCCCCTTCCTACATCACTAGGGGAGCGAAATCTGAGCATGTTGGTTTTTCACATGCTTGCAGAGAAAGGCGTACCAAAACAAAGTTACTGGGTTGTCCTTTTTCACATTTTCTGGGTTGGTAGATGCACCGGGGACCCGATTATAGCACTTAAACACAGAAAAAGTCAGATTTTCATGTTAATGTCTAAAAGATACCTGATTGACAGAGAATAACCACAAGATGGACCTGGATGGATACACCCTTATTAGAGTGGATTGGGACAATAGCACAGAGGGAAAATCAATTAGCGGTGAACTGAATTTTTGATGATAACTGGGCAACACAATATAAAATATTGGACAAGAGTTGCACCCTCGATTATGAGATCATCTCGGTTACAATAATATTTTACCCAGAGAGTCTGGGCAGATTACGGTGATTCTTGTCTATGTGCCGGGACCAAAAAATACTAAAGCAGCTAACAAAATTTCAAAATGTTTCATTGACGCTTTGGAGAAGTCTCTGGACCAGCTAGTGTTTATTCTCGGGGACTTTAATACTTGTGATATATTGCTGAAGAGCTGGAAGATGTGCAGACGTATCACATGCCTGATGTGCTCGACGCGTATCTTGGACAAATGCTTTGGGAATATTTTAGATGCGTATAAAGCATTTTCGAGACCTGCCCTAGGAAAATCAGATCATAATGTTATTATGGCAGGTCCAAGGTTGTTTTTTATGCGTAAACCGAAGACTTTTGATGTTAGTCAGTCTGTTTTGGAAATGGTATATAAGTCATGTTGAGAGTGTTTTAATGTTTAATATTACACCCTGTTAAGATAATTTAGGATTAGGAAAAAGAATAAGTTGCAAAAGATAGTGAGAATGGCAGAAAAAAAAAATAGAACACCAGCAAATACAGTTTATCAATACACAAAAATGCAACAAGGGTTGTATCTAACTCCACACACCTACTTAACTCTGAGTTTGTAATGTTTCCATCTGGAAGAAGGTATAAGGTCCCAAAATTTCTTAAAAAAATTTGTATAAACATTCTTATATACCAGTGGCAATTATGGCAATATTAAATCAAAGGTAAGCAATTCTTTATGAGAATAACGTTTGCTTTGTTTATTGCGTAGGTGTATAATTGCGTTTTTATGAGAAGCCAAAGGATAATTTCCACACTGGTTGACAATAAAATAAATTTCTAACTAATTATGACACCATTTGTGTTACTGGCCATATGAAGGGTGTGTCCGTGCATTCCTCCAAAATTCTTAACTTGCTACCTTCACCTTCTTAAAGAACATTAATTTTGCTCTCCGAGGACAAGATTGTGCCAACTTTTATTGCAGAGAAACGTCAACTTTAGGCCAGACAGACAGTCTAGGGGTGCTCTCCCCCTCATCTCGAGTTCTTGTTAGCCATCTGCTTCCCTGTCTCTGAGCTAGCCTTTGGATTTCAGAATGGGTTAAATGGCCTTAATTCAGTTCCAGAGGTCAGTCCAATGACCCCCATCCAGTCCAGAGGCCACCCAAGCTGATGAGCAACCCTCAGGGGGTGAGGTGAATGGGAATAGAGAAAGGCAAGGTGTAGAGGACGGAGCCCTGTGGCATACCTTAAGCAAGTCTGCACCGCTTGTGTCCATTGACTAATCAGAGGGCCGGATTTTCATGGTTAGCTCGGGTTAAGCCAGTTTGAGTAGGTGAGGAGATCATGGTGCTTATTATCTGCAGCTCTCTAGTGGTTATCTCTTGCCATCTAGCATGCTCTTTCTCTCTGTGGCCCCTCTTTTCCTCTCCTATGCAATACAGCGCTATAGAGACCATCTCCACTGGCAAGCTCAGCAACTTAATCCTATGTCTACAAGATAAAGCTTCATTATGGGCAGATTAACAATATGCCTGTTGTTTATAGACCTGGCTGCGGTCTGGTGGCCTGTGGCAGAGCTCACATGGAGCAGCCTGCCGATGTCAAAACGCAGCTCCTGACAGGGAATCTCGGATCCGCTCAGGTAGAGGAATGCCGCATGCTCACAGTGGCGACCTGGCACATGTGGGTCAGTGTTACATACTCCTCGAGTAACCTGAGACGGACTACAATAGCACTTCACCAAATTGCTCCTCAAAATCTTTGACGCAAGCTGTCATCGTCAAGGGGAGAGATAGGCAGAGACCGTGCACGGTGGGCCGGTGTTGGATGTCATGCTAATCATCGTCAATTAGAGGAGAGCGAGCTGGAAAAGCACCCCGGTTTATGGCTGGCAGTGGGCTGGGGTGTAAGGATATCATTTCAAGCAGGACAGTGACAGCTTCTAAGTATTTAACCGGATGATGGATGGCTTGAAAAAAAACAAAGAAAAAAACAAAAAACTTCCCATTACTCAAACAGAAGCAGCACATAGTGTTGAACACAGCCAATTTAGGAGGTAGATAAAGTGAGGTGTCTACATGAAAGCTGACAAAGTTCGTATAAAAAAACGAAAGAAAACGAATGAGCCCTGACCACAACACCACAACTGCTGTTTGATTTCACGCTCAATTAATCGTCAAAAGCTGCAGAATACCTTAGTTGTGTCTATACTTGTGTAGCATGGAAGGATAACTTGGATATTTATTTGGTTGAATACCCAACAATAGGCAACATATCAAACAAATAGCTGTGGCTAATTCTGGTTCAGTTAACCATCAAAAGCAACAGAAATTTCACTGTAACATCTACACTATTCTAGTATGAAGAACATCTAGTACTGAATGCTATCAAAAGCATCTGAAAATGAACAAGCACTAGAGAGAGGTACTTGTTTAAAATCTCAGTTAATATCTTGTCGCATTTTTGTCACTTAACAATAAACAGAGATATCAAAGAAGTAGCTATGGGTTAGTACTCATTAATTTCAGAACTTGTGTTTTTTGTCATACTGCACAAGTTAAGATGTTACCAAGTAATTTTGAGAATTTTTGGACCAATTAGACATTACTCCAACTTTTGTCAAATAACTGCAAGATATGGCAAACAATAGCTGCCGTTAATGCAAATTTGTTTTCACACTGTATGTTTAACACTTTAATAACAGTTACAAACTGTGTGGTTGTGGTTGTTGTTGTTGTTGTGGTTGTTGTTGTTTGTTGTTGTGGTTGTTGTTGTTTGTTGTTGGTTCATACTAGTTGGGTTTAATTGTTTTTGATGGGTTTAAATGTTCAGTTTCTAACACTTAGACTAGACAGATTTAGGGGCCGTTCACATATCATGTCTAAAAATGCATGGAAAGCGCGGCTACATCGCTTTCTCCTTCTTTCCAAAGCATTTGCGCTTCCGTGGCGCCTGTCGTTGCTATGCAACCATGAACCGCACTCTCCACGAGGACGAGGAAGTATCAGCAAAGGATAAATTGATTTCTATCCCTTGTATTAGCTTTACTACTAGATATATTCATGGAGGTGAGGTATAAAAACCACCCTGTACAGCTATGATCAGCTGTTCAGCTAAGCTTTCAATGTTTTGTTACGGAAAAGCTGAAGCTGATCGGTTGGTTCTGGTCACATGACCTGCGGTGTGCCTGCGGCATTCTAAAAAAAAAAAAGTTGAATTTTTCATCTTCATGCGCCTGGAAAACGCACGACGCATGATGAATTTGGGCGCGCAAAATACGCGATATGTGAACAGCCCCTTACTTGCTTGAATTCAAGTCAGAAACAGTTTGGATGTTGTATATTGTCATGTTTTTGTCACTTGACTACAAATAGTCGTCAAACCAGTAGCTACCAGTAGCGCTCATTTATTGTCAGATATCATCACATTAACCAAAATTGTGTTTTTCCATTATACTGCGCAAGTTAATTTATTTTGTGCTTTTTTTGACAAATTAGAAAATAACTAGATATAGCAAACAGTATCTGTCGTTAATGCTAACTGTAATAAAGTAGGTTTATCACTTTAGTTAGAAACATACTAGACAGATTTAAATGTTTTTGTCTAATTATCTGACAAATCGCTACAAGCAGTTGTGTGAAAAAAAAAAAAAAAAAAAATTTTTTAATTTTTTTTTCCCCCTCATTATTAATACTGATGATTATCCAAGTGAGATATCCAACATTATCTGTTGTTAGTGTTCATTCTTCGTGACAAACTCGTATTCTGGAACTTCATATGTAGGTGCATTTTGCAATGAACTAAAACTAGCTGCAGCAACTTGTTTGATATCTTCCCTGATACCTTAGTAACGTCTAAACCTGTATAGCATTTTCCTGTCGTTCTGCTCCCTTTTTTTTTTTTTTTTTTTTTAACCCCAAATGCTCTTATTTGTTTCATACTTGAGTTTCGGTTCAAGCACTGGGGGTTGGTGTTGAGATTTGGCTAGTCGACAGCTGTTTTACACTTTAATAAGATTAGTGCAAAGAAATTAGTTGTGTGCTCTATAATCTGCCGTTTAACCATGCGAGCCACCTGGGGCTGCCCCACCCCCACTGCTCACATTCCTCCCCACGCGTTATTGGACAGGCATCATATGGCCTCGGTCGTACCTTCAAAACCCCGTGAACGTGCACCTAAGATCAGGTTAACCGTGAATCTTTCATGAGCTCATATGAGTTTGTAGCTCATTAACGCAAAAGTAGTCTAAATTGGGTACATTTTTAAGAATAGTTTTATGTAAGTACTTTGTAGCTTAGTTGGTTTAATTTAAATATTGAAAAAAATATATATATACATTTTCTAATAATAAATTTGATTTATACTCCCACTTTATATTTTATGATTTGGAGAATTTATATACACTTTAATAAAACTATATATAGATAAGCTCATTAACAATCTGAGCAATTGTTTTTCACACTTGTTAGCACAATTTCAGTTGCCGGTTAATGTATAGTACTACAATAATGTGATAATCTTGTGCTTAAGCCCTCAATCCACTGTTTATATTTGAGAAGCCAAAGTGAACCTTGACACTGAGGCCTGTCATTCAATCCTCGCCTGGACATTTGACACTTATCCTTTAAAAACTTGCCTAGAAACAATATGGATACCTCAAATTCCATGACAAACACAGATGCGACATAATTTCCTAACGCAGCCCTATCTAAAACTGCGAAGAACGGATGGTATAGACCTTGGTAAAATTCATGAGCGATATTTTTTCATTTAGCCAAGAACTGCTCACCTCAACAATTCACTTTGAGAATATTTCAACATTTAATGTAAAGAAAGAAGAAAATGCCGTTCGAAGTTAAGAATTGAAGCTCTGGTGGAAAATCAGTGTGGCTGGTCCGCTGCCCAGAGTGCACAGGTTGGAGGTGATCTCACGTTTCCCTTCCCTGACTGAACAGAGCCTGGTGTATCACTCCACTCACCCATGACCATCCGTCCTTCCTTTCCTCCTCCTTTCGCCCCCAAGCTCCGGTATCCTTCTATCAATACAAAAGAAAGACTTCACCATTTACGCTTTGGTGAATCAATGTTCCGTTGGCTGTTGCGTATTAATCGAACAAGACCTCTTTCGACACCCTTGTCAATTGCGTTTATCGTCCGCTTGGACGAGGTGAAAACTTGTCGATTAATAACGGCATACATAAAAACGGCTACACACGATTTTTATAATGGGTCACGATCGAGCGGCTTTGAAAGTGCAAAGCTTCAAGGCGTGCGGGGAATACTTGGATCCTTTCCCAGCAGACCAGGCACAATGTTTTCCCTGCGGTCTCATACTGCATGTCTGACGCTTTTACACCGCTATGTCAATATTCGCACCGCTATCTCCCTGATCAGCCCGCCAGTGGGTAAAATATACACTGGTGTTTTTGTCAGTCGGGTGGAAGTTATTGACAGGCCTAGGCCTTCGAGGCTCGTGCTATTTTTATAACGAGTGCCAATACGGTTTGGCTGAAAATGCTGAACAGATGGTGAAGGTTGCAGTGGATATCAAAATGTTTACGGCTGGAAATAAACATGGCCTGGTTTAAAAAAGAAAAGTCAGATTCCATTTGTCCGTACGGCAGATAGGGCCCCGCCACTCTGCTTTGGGATAAAATATACAGTTGTCAGAAAATATTAACTAATGAAGGGGTGGTTGGGAAGAGGGATGGATGGGGGGTCTGGAGTGGGAGCGGACTGACTGGTCAGTTATCAGTTACATTAATCTCCTCTTGGGCTGGTGTGGAACAGACAAAATACAGAGGCCTGACTGACTGACAGTGGCTTGCTGGCCCGAAGGCGCTGACGGCTAGACTCTTATCTGAGCCAAGAGAAAACGAGTTGGGGATAGAGATGGTGGAAACGAGAAAGCAAAGAAGGGGCCATGCAGATGTTCGGTATCCAGTTCTTCTCCATTTCATCTAATTTAGCCGATTGAAAGATCCCTTAAAAATAAAGAACTCTGGCAGTACCTTGGTAAAGTGAGAATACCTTAGTGTGTATGTGTATATTAGGGGTGTAACGGTATACAAACATAATTACTGTCATAACTTGTTTTCAATGCAAATTTATTTAAACATATTAAATAATTAAGACATTACCAACAGTTAAAGGAAATATCATGAATATATAAGCTAATATAGTGCATATATTTAGTGAAATGCCCCCCTCAAGAGTTAATTTCTCTTGTGAACTAACATGCTGTGGACACTAAATGACTTGCATGAGGTAAATGTAATGCTATGTGAGATATTATTCTCAAGCTGTTTTATTGATGCGTTTCTGCGGTTGAAACACTGGTTGAGGGATTACATTTAAACATATCTATGCATAGATTTTTTCCTTTTGTGGCTATTAGCAAACAGCGTTGCATTACCGCATTGCATTCTGGATTGGAGTGTGGATCGCCTGTGACCGACGATTGTATTCGTCGTCTGACTATATGCACCAAACTGTGATACCTGTACTGTGACGGTTTGGGATGAATACATGTACCGTTACACCCCTAGTGTATATGCATGTTGTTGGTATTTTATATACTGTATGTATGTATTATTTTAAAATAATTTGCTGAATTTTCAGCAACCATTACTCTAGTGTTGTGTTGTATTGTTTTGTTTTTGGTTTGCATCAGAGTATTAGTACTTTAGACATCTTTACTGTGGTACTATGGTATTACCATCATGGTTGTGTCAGAAAATGCGGTATTACCATGGTACCTTGTCCCAAAATACCACAGTACTTCCAATACTTCTTTTTTTGTAAGTGATTAAGCTCTCATCGGTGCACATCTCATGTTTTCTCTTCAACATTACGTAAGGAGCTGTTCCTGAGAGAAAATCCCTTGAGCGTAATATTCCAAGTGTTGTCATGCTTCTTGGATTGCGTGTGATGTTCACACTCTGAGCTTTAAGTGTCAGTTTCCTCAGATAACCTTACTGTATTACGGCAAAGAACCCAACTCATCTGATTGGCAATCTTTTACACTGCGAGTCGGTGTAGCCCTGAAATGTTTATATGGGGCCTGCTTTGTATCCTGATCATTTAGATGAAAAACTCAAAACAGGAGAAGCTGTCGGCTTTTGAAAACTAATCCCCCCTCTCTTTCTCTTTTAGGTCCCTCTGTGCTGCCGTGAACACGTATTACCTGTCCTGTGCGCACTGCCACAACAACTGCTCCTATGTTCTCTACAGCAACAAAATTACTTTTCTCATGGACCTACTCCTCCATCAGTTAACAGTGAGTATTATGAGCTCAAGCTACGTGAGTTTGCCTAATCCTGCTGTTTTGGGGTCTTTGTGCCATAAATCCAAAAAGGGATGGTTCACCCTAAAATAAAATTCAGTTATTATTTTCTCACCCTCATATTGTTTCAGACATATATAACTTAGTTTCTTCTTTGACCAAAATTAAGGCTTATTAAATGAAAATTCACCCAAGCTCTTGACTGGATCATAAGTTGATCCAGTTTGCAACACCCATATGAATGATTTGTTCACCAATCTGACTGATCTGGTTCTAAAGTTCAACTCACTGACTCAATCCAGTTGATTATTAGTGAATGACAACTAAAATCTCACAAAGGTATCGAATGACTTCAAAAGACTTCAAACTTTTTGAGGCTTGACAGCTTCAGTCCCCATTCATTATAACTGCATGGAAAGGAGCAACCAATGCATTGTTTAAAATGTCTCCTTTTGTATTCCACAGGAGAAAGTAAGTCATACGGGTTTGGAGCTACATGAATATGAGGGGAAAAATGACAGAATTTTTATTTTTTGGTGAACTAATACTTTTAGGATGCGACTTCCACTTCAGCTTTTAAAGGCCTGAAGTGCTGTTTTGTCATGTTTAAAGGGTCGTTTCTGTCTTGTTCATCTTGCCAGAGCATATGTAGCTCATCTACCAGTTTAAAGCAAGCGCCAAAATGGATTTTAATACATACAACATTGCTCTTGTTTATATGACTCACTGAATCATCTTAAGTTCTGGGAAAGCTCCACTGCTGAATCACATTTCGCATTGCTTCTGTCCCTTATTTTTTGTCTGTATTTCGGCATCTCCCCCCCCCCCCCCCCCCCCAATCCTTCTCTCCCGCCCTTTGATTTTTGGCAAGGGGGTTTTAGAACCAAGCTCACGCAATGCTTCAAACTTTTTAAGATGTCATTGAGACAAAGTATGGAAAGACACACAAATGTCAGTAGGGTTGTGTTTACATAAGCTCCTCAGTGTTGGGGAAAAAAAACAAAACAATAAACACACATGTATAGTAGATCTAAATTTCACATAATTGGCTGTATTTTCAGAACATATCCCATATCATATTTGTCACCCTGACATAAGACTTAATGGGTTAGTTCACCCAAAAATGAAATTTCTGTCATTAATTACTCACCTCATGTTGTTCCACACCCGTAAGACCTTCGTTCATCTTCGGATTACAAATTAAGATATTTTTTTATGAAATCCGATGGCTCAGTGAGGCTACTAAAGACATATTTAAAACAGTTCATGTGACTACAGTGGTTCAACCTTGATGTTATAAAGCGACAAAAATACATTTTGTGCACCAAAAAAAAAAAAAAAAAAAAATAACGACTTTATTCAACACTATCTAGTGATGGGCGATTTCAAAACACTGCTTCATGAAGCTTCAAAGCTTAACGAATCTTTTGTTTCGAATCAGTGGTTTGGAGCGTGAATCAAGCCAAAGTCACGCCCCCCAGTGGTGAGCCACTGAAATTTTGAAACACTTATGACGTAACAAAGATGACATAGCCATCGGATTTTATCAAAAATATCTTTATGTATTCCGACGATGAACAAAGCTCTAGGTTTGGCAAATCATTAAGCCCCAATCAGTGTGCGTCCCAGTCTAGAGACGTAATATTTCCTGGGGGCACAGGGGGTTTATTTCAAAACTCAACACAACGGTGAGTCAGCCCACTGATTATTTGACATGTGACTGATGTAAATTGACAGAATAGTCACCCAAGTGAACTGAAAATGTCAGTAAAGAGCAATATTATAAAGTTATAAAGTGTGTGTGTGTGTGTGTGTGTGTGTGTGTGTCAGTGTGGCCAGTATTGGCGTCCACCCTTCCCTTCCCTGTAATTAGATTTGTGGAGAATGTAGCTGGTTTTGCCTGCTCTCTCAGTATACTAACCAACTCCTCTGTAAAAACTGTCATTTTAACATGGGCTGTACCTGTGCTAAAATCTGTATATATTTCTTGTCTTTAACCAATGACATCTGACTAGTCTAATACCACCTTAATGCATTTAACCTATACAGTATATGACACATTAAAGTGTTCTCTATAGCAAAAGCCAAAATGGTCATGTTTTGGGAAATTATTAATTAAGTGACAGAATTGTATGAATTTATTTTAAATATAAATGTATTTTATATACAAGCATTTTTTTTTTTCACATTTATTTATATGTATTTGAATGAACGGAGTATATGCAGACTATAAATACATTTTTTGAAAATTTGAAAAGAAACATATTCTTAGGCAAGAACTTGAACACATTTAAACTGTCGCTCTTTTGTGAAAATAGTTGACGTGAAAAACATGATCATAGAAAAAGATGGTTTACGTTAATGCCCTTGCAAACCTTACTCTTTATACAAACTTTAACTGAAAAAAAAAAAAATAGTTATGTCCCTATCCTTGCCCCCAAGGAGCATTCTCGTTACCAGTCATGACCAGTCTTTCCCAACACTGGCAGTGGATCCTGCCAACGGGAATACCTTGCAGAGTTCTCGTATGCCCGCCATTGGCACACCACCAGGGACAATGTCGCTTCAAGTTGTAACTACCAATTTATAACCCAGGGCTGATGAATAATAGAGCAGCGCCCTTGTAGTTATTTATGCACTAGAGGATCAGGATTCCAACCAAAGATTAATGGCTTATGCGTGGAAACAAAAGAGGACAGGATCCTTTTTATTTGCACCCTCTGCTTTAATTGGACATGTTTTATAATGCAAGCTGAGGTTTAAATGACCCTGTCTATTGTTCAACAGTGCTGGGCGGATATTGAGACCAGCACGGACCATTGTTGAGTGATCTCAGATGTCCGTCAGTGCCAAGATTGGTGTAAGAGACAATCATCAGTCAACTGAGCAAGTGTTTGCAAATTTAAAAAGGACCTTTCCAAATCAGTTTCAACCAGAGTTTGCTTAGAGTACTGTACATCTTGTAGAGATGCAATTAATAGGATTGTGTTTTTCCTAAACTGCATCAAAAGAAGGATTTGCAGCAGTACAAACAACAATAATGGTAACACTGTATCAAAGCTCCAAACAGAGTTTAAAGAAAATGCCTACAGTTGTTTGAACATGACTGTAGTTTTAGACCTTCCCATCTTTGACACGCTTGTAGACATGTTGAGAGTCGTTGACAAAGATGTTTCATCTGTAGCTCTAGATGAAACCTGAAAGCTCCAACATGTCTAGACACTATTGTCTTGCTTCTTGGTAGTCTCAGGGTAGTGACTACAGTTCAACTGACAATGACTTTGTTTTATCTCTTTCCACCAATGATGACTAACACATCTATACCTGTTTCTGTAGCTCTTCGTGCCTGATGAGGACAAGTCCATCTTTGGGCGCAGTGTCAATAAGCAAATCTTTGAGGGTTTGACCACAGGACTTCTGCAGACAGTCGCCACAGTGCTGGGACAGTTGCACCCACCTAATTTGAATGGAGATGCTCCACGTATATGCAGTCCAGATGCCAAAAGCAGACCTGCCGCCAGTGAGAACTTCAACACACGTACTCAAGACCTTATCAGGTTATTCCTTTATACATTTTCTTTCCATGACTCTTCCTGATCCAGCATCTTGAATACTAATCTTATGTCCTTTGTTGGAGCAACACATAACAATTGACATTATCATGTTCATTTTTGGACATAACAAAATTAACTGTTTATGTTTTGCTATTTATTTACCCCTACCATTCTCAAAGAGAAGGGTCCTGGGTTAATTGAGTAGTAGTAACACGATAGTAATACATTACTTTACAGTAACAGAGTAACGTAAATTTAAATTGTAAAATGTACAATAGCTGGGTTTCCATTCAAACATGAAGCGAATATTTTCAAAGCAAAAAAAAAAGTGATTTAGGTGCATTTCCATCAAGTTGTTTGAGTGGAATGACGGTGGTATTGGTAACCTAGTAACCAACAATAAATAAAACACCATCAGCGGAAACAGCCAATTAGTCACATGGTTTAACATTCGCTACATCAGAATTTATTTGGCAAATGCGTTTCCATCTCCCATTATTTACACTAGCTAGGTTTCCATCCAAACGTGAAGCAAATCTTTTCAAAGTGCGTAAAAAAGTTAAAGACAAGAAAACAAAAACAAATGCGAATTAGGTGCGTTTCTATCAAGTTGTTCAAGTGGATGACGGTTGTAACCCGCGGAAAAACACAAGACATTCTCCATTTGTTTTATCAAAAAAACAGAAAAGTAAGCATCTTAGTTCATTGCGATCTCACAAAGTTCTGTTATAATAAACATAGCTGACTGCACTATGAATTTCTTATTTACATCTACACTGTACTTATTTTGTTATAATGAGAGGATTTTGCAAGCATGGAGAACTCCAAATCCACTCACCACTCAAAACACCTGAGTTTTTGTTCAGTGCTAACTTAAACACCTCTGATTGGCCATTGAGTTCAAGAAATCAACAGATATCTTTGTGATTGGCTACATTGCTCAACACTGCAAAACACATTGTAAATAGAAACCTTACGCACTGTATTGTTTGCCAAACCAATGTGCTATTATTACAGAGAAGAAAACTGATCCTAGATCAGCAGTTATAGGCAGCTTTTCCCAGTAGTTTGACTGAGAAAATTCCACGCTAGTCTCAATGTATTTGCAGTCCGTGTTTTTCAAATCAGTACGCAGAGTAATCTAAACGTCCTCTCTCTGGTTTTTATTTGTGATGGTCGCTATTCTTTGCATTCTTAAAACTTCCTTTTTCTTTACCTTTTCCACACCTCTCGTCCAGCTCATCAGGCAAATGGAGGCAGGGAAACATTTTCTCTAATATTAGAAAGCTAAGCATTTTCCCAGCTGTGGTGAAAACAAATACTCTGACGCTTCTGTTGGGTTCACACTAACCACATATACCATACAACTGTATGGAGTGACATGGCTTTTGTTAGCAACAATATTTTTTGCAGTGTGAAATACACACGAGTTTAAGTCTTGATAGAAGGAATGATATCCCTTGAGCAGGGAATGACCTCTTGGAAAGGATCCAGAGGTTATCCCAGTCAGACAATTTGGGAAATTTGTTTAAAAGACTACTCCATTTTAATGACATCATAGTCTTGTACACATCAGATCTGGCTTTCTGCACTTCATTTTGGTACAGTATGGTCTTGGATGCACCATCCCTTTCCTAACTTAGCCAGTAACTCCTTCACAAATCTGTGCTCTAAACCTAAGTTTTTAGTCTCCACATCGGCCAAAATTCCCCTCTGGAAGTGCACGACTTGAAGTTGAACTCGGCATGAGAGTAGGGCAGTGCGGAGGAGAGCGCTAGTGCTGGGCTTTCTCCTGCTCTCTGAGGAAAGGCAGACAGCCTGGCCTGCTAAGAATCCCAAGCTTCCCACAATCCCTCAGTGTTCCCTCCCATGATTTGTTTGACACGAGCAGTCTCAAGCCCAGTGCAGTGACCGCAGAGTGACCTTACAGACATGGCCGGAACAGGCCAAGTTGTGGCTGGATCACCAAAAATAAACCTGCAGCGAAGAAATAAAGTAGAGCCTTTTTTAATTTAGCAAATTTGAATTTGAAACCAAAAAGAGGACAATAATTTTTTTTTTTTTTTTTTTTTTTTTTAAAGATTGTTTAAAAACAGTCTTGTTTCAGTTTTGTGAATATTGCTACTTTTATTGACTGCAAAAGTAAAGAGGAAACAGAATTTTGGGGGAAATAGATGTGGCACTTGACAAAGGCCAGATTCAAACCAGCATTTCCCACATGAGCAGCAAGACTCAATGTAGGCTTTAACAACTGGCCTTGGATCCAACAAAATTGTCACATTTCTTTCAGTATCTGTCAAATGTAAAGATAAAAATGTAAACCAAATAATGAATTTCATATGATGTAAGAGGATAAACTCTCTGAATGAGTCGCATACAGTTCCGCTAGACCTTTGGCTGGGCTATCTGATCATGACTGATAACTTTGGCTCTTGTTGCCCGGATGAAGCGTCTGAGAGGCTGCACAATGGTGTGTGGAAAGCCGCTTTCTACTTGAGCCAAACCCAAGAGGAGGATAAAGCCATAACAAGGGGCTTTAGTTCAGGTGATGGCCGACCTATTGAGAAGGGGGAGGGAGGAATTGTAATTATCTTTATTGAGTGCACACACATTTGACTGACAGCCGTAACAAAAGGAGGTATGAGGGAAGTAGAAAAGGAGAGCGTAAGGGTAAAAAGATACAGATTTGTGGAGACTGGGAAACATAGGCTAAACTGATGCGGATCTGCAACTGAGTCAGCTCTTTGCTGCACTGGAGCCACAAAACGCTGGCCCAGACTTCACTGGGAGGTCCAGTGATTGACTGCCAGGAGACTTTAGGCAGTGCTGGAGGCAGAAGAGGGTGGAGGGACGGAATACCTGAGCCATGAGGGAAGAAGGGGGGCTTTTCTCCTTTTCTAGGTCTGAGCTGGCACACGGAGACACAGCCATCCACTAATACTGTAATTAGGCCTGATTTGTAGCCAGGAGGGTGCGGACCAACACGGTCATGGGACCTTTCATTTAACCAGACAAATTAGAGATATAGACATAATAGGCAGGAGCTGTGGACTCAGATGAGAGCTCAGATTTCAGACCAAGAGCGTTCTAGATTGCAGTGGCCTTCATGACCACGAGCTGCCTACCTAGGCAGCATTTAAGGCATCATCGGTGTGCTCCCAGTGTGAAGCCTGTTACAGAAATTCCAAAACTATATGCTGCTTTTGAAATGCCTAATTTTGGCCCAATTTTTAGACACCTTTGCATATATCCCAGAGAAGGCAATCCCATGTATTGCGGCAGACTTGGTAGAAAATTAATCAAAAATGGTGGATATGGGAAAAGAAATGTTGACTATAAATTTAGCCTGAGTCAAATTGATGTTCCACTCAAGAAAATGAGCATGATTAATGTGACTGTCATCCAAAGGTTTTCATATGTGTTTTTAACTCTGACGCGTTTTGGCTTGTTTCCCTCAGCTATGTGGTGAACATGGGCTTGATTGACAAGCTGTACGGCTGTTTCCTGTCCATACAAGGGCCGATCGACGAGAGTCCCAAAATGTCTGCTTTTCTGGAGCAAGCCACTGCTTTCCTCCATGGGATGTGCAAGTTGTGTTTTGCCGTGACTGGACGGTGAGTGGTTTCTAATGTTACTTTACTCCATTTGTCTCCAATGTCGTCTTCCTTTATTTGACATGACCCTCCAGTCCACGTACAAAAAACCATGGTATGCACTGGGACTTGTATCATTATAGTGGTATTCTTTGAATAACCTTGAAGTACCATATATAGCTATGTTATTTGGTAATTATTTAGTAGCATCTGGAAAGTTAAATCATACCACTATACTTTGTGAAGGCCAAGTATGGTAACCCATACTCTGAGTTTGTCCTCTGCATTTAACCCATCCAGTTAGTACACACACATTAGTAGTAGTGAGTAGTGAACACACTGCAAACCGTGGGCACACGCCCAGAATAGTGGGCATCCATTTTTGCTGTCGCCCCTGGGGAGTGATTGGGGGTTAGGTGCCTTGCTCAAGGGCACCTCAGTCATTTCCTGCCGGTATTGAGACTCAAACCCACAACCTTCGGGTTACCAGTCTGTCTGTCTAACCATTAGGCCACGACTAATGGTACCATGGTACTCATACCATGATACCTCCACAGTATCTATTTTTTAGTGGTTGCACCCTTCCCAAACATCCCCAGACAAGCATTCCTATCTAAATGAATAGGTGAAGTCCACTGTAGTTTTGTTGTTCTGGTGTCTGAGGAGGTGCAGACCAGAGACAGCAGTCCCATCAATCAGCAGCTCATTTCCCAGTGTCTGACGTTAGTCCTGCAGAGCCTGTGCTGATAGTCATCTAGCGGCCCCGTAGCTCTGTCTCCCCGCACTGTAAACTCCTGCCTGCAGCCCACCCACGTGTGTGTCGGAGTGCATTTTGTGCATGCACAACTGCTGACAGAGGCTAACCACACAGTCACAGCTTGTGATATCCCGCCTTTGACCCCTGACCCTGACTTGCAGAAAAGACAGATCACTGTGATGCTGCACTGTTGCCTTCTACATACTTTAAATTGCACTGTAAACATTTTAGAAGTTTGCAGATTCCGTCTGGGCCTGATAGAAAAGAAAGTGCTACTGATGTGTTTCTTCATGTGTTTCAATTTGAATTAAATTATCTTTTATGTCCCAAGCTATAGTCTAAATGTAAAATTTGTGCAAATGCAAAGATTCATTACACTTGGATTTTGGAGTTTCTTCAAAGGTCATAGTTCCACCTCAATTGGCTAGCTATGTTCTATTCCAGCTGTTGCATGCTATGACGCCATCCAGCTGGTTGTGACAACTCCAGTGTCTCTCCCAACATCCTTTGGCTTCTGACACTGAATATCTGTGAGAAACTCCAGTGCCATTTCTTCTCTTTAATAGTCCTGCTCAGTGGTGAAATCAACATCGTTCATAATCGAGTCAACGTTCCATTCCGTCATTCTTCACTATGCTGAAGGCCAGGAAGTTGTCCCTTTGTGGGTCGTGTTAGACATTTCCGAGTTGCTCTACTCTCTTGCAGTTGCCAGACTCTGGGATTTGTTCTTACAGCGAGTGCTTTGTATTTCTGTCACCGGCTACCAGTGTATTTGTTGGGATTAAATTTTGATAGTCATCAATGTCCAATAAAAGTCAAGGAGCGCTTGTGCTGAGGTAATGATGACGTGCAGAAGCGAGACTTGGCACTCTTGGTGTAGAGTGACAGGAAGGTATATTATGGAGAGAGACCATGAAAAGGATCGGGAAATGGCACAGGACATTTTCGGATGCTGACCCCATTCCCTCTGAGCACCCTGACTCTATGCGCTAACCACAGGATATCATGGCTCCAGCAGAGTTTTAGGAACCTTGACTAATTTAGAAACCTATTTTTACTTGAGTCGTTAAATTGCCCTTTTCCGTCAAGGAAATTGTTTCATGGTAAATCAAAGTTCCAGATATATTTCATCTCGTCCTTTCTAAATCGAGTAGACGCTAACAGCATTACCACAGGTTTAGCTGTAAGCATGGATTAATCAGACGATGCTGATTTGGGGTCAGTAGGTAGACTCAAATTGCCTCTGTCAGGCCTTTCACTTTCATCCCACTCTGCTGTCTCCTGTTTCAGGGTCAGGAGATGTGAAGTACGTCATGCATAGTCACTCTGTGAGAACCAAGTCTTTGTTCCCTCGTGTAGACACTCATCATGACTGTCGGTGGATGCTGCCCTTCTCCTCTGACCTGAGACCAGCTCTGGGGATTTTCTTACGCCGGTTAAGGTTAAACGTGGGTGAGGAGCACAGAGCTGAGATCAGTCGAACAAGGTGGCTTCCACCCGGAAGCTTATTCCGAGTAGCTGATCTCTTGCACTTGCTGTGATCTCCTTGTCGGAGTGAGGTTGGAGTGAAGTTTCCCCCTCACCAAGCTTGACACTCCTTTCCCCCCTTGACTTACCAAAAGGTCTATTTCCCCTCCAGTGCTCTTAGTGTAGTGTTCACAGATGTATCCTCAACTGCAATGTGACACCTTGTAGAACCTGCCCCTTTTGTGCTGTTTAGGGATCAGCCCTTGATACCAATAGCCAGACTCTTGCCGTTGCGACGGTAACAGAAGTTCTTGTCTCAGATCAGCTTAAGGACCGCTTCTGCTCATACCCTCAGGGGTATGAAGTTACCAATCCTGCTAATCCTGCAGGGTGTTGTCCTGACTAAGACACACAAACATGCTGCTGTAAATCTGGTAAGATGGGCCTTAATTAAATGTGCTGCAACACAAGATGGCCAGAGAGTAAGGTGAGTTTGCATAGTTGTGGAGCCAGAGCTATTGGCTGACAGATGGTTGTCCAAGTTCCAAGGCTTCCTCTACTTTGGCTCTACTGTTGCTGTGTGGAGCGCTCCAGTATGGTCATTGGTGTATGAGATGTTTGGACAGTCAGTTTTATTGCTTAGAGGTTAAACTTCCCCAAGACACACTTGATCAGTCTGTGGTTTGTCACATTTATAGATCCCGTCCTTACCTTGCCTCTACATCTATCTTTCTCTATATTCTAGACATTCATTCTGTTTATCTGTCAGTTACATTCTGTCCACCTCTTCATTCTTTGCATTCATTCTATCTATATGTTTGTCACATTCTTTTCATTTCTGTGCATTCCACTTCCTGTCCATCTCACATTATATATTCATTCTATACATCTGTCCACCACATTCTATCCATCTCTATACATTCTATATGTTCATATTTTCTAACACATTCTATCCATCTCCATACATTCCGTGTTTTTACATCTGTCCAACATTCTGTACATTAACTCTATACATCTGTCCACCACATTCTCATTATCTGTACATTCTTAATTCTAAACATCTTCCCCTACCATATTTTCTCTTTCTCTGTACATTCTGCACATTCATTCTATACATTTGTCTTACACATTCTCTCCATCTTTCAGTGTATTCTACATATTTATTCTATATCTCTCCACTACATTCTATGTATTCATGGATTCATCTTTTCTTCAGTGTTCTTCACATTCATTCTATGAATCTGTTGATCTCTCTAATGCATTCTATTCATTCATGTTATACAATGGTCATCACATTCTGTCCTCGCTATACATCCTATATACATCTCGCTATACATTCTATATTCATTTTATGAATCTGTCGACCACATTATAGCAGTCTCTCTGTACATTGTATACATTTGTTTTAATCATCTATCTCTCAGTACATTCAAAGCATTCATTCTTTACATTTATCCATCACCCTCTATCCATTATATACTGTAGCTCACATTGTCCGTCACTTTCTACCTATTTTTCTTCATCTGTCTAACACATTATACCTCTCTCCATACATTCTGTACATTCATTTAATACATCTTTAAGTAGGGCTGCACGATTTATCACAATTTTATCGCACGCGATTTAGCAAAGGCTGCGATTGTTTTATGTGCAGCTTGTCAGAGCTTTACGGCTCTGTGATCAGTAGTAAATGCTTCTCCATCTGAAAGCCAGAGGGCGCTCTCGCGCAGAAACTGCAAATATGCCCTTCTGCTGAAGGAGAACACTTGTCATTCCAGGAAATCCCATACTGTCCCTGTAGCTGAATAAACAGAAGACTGAAACGTTTTGATTGAGTAAACATGACTAATAAACGCACGACTGTCTTATTCTGTGTAAGAAGCCACATCATCTCACAGAAGGACGCTCAACTGTCATATTACGGTCATGTTGTTAAACGTTGTCTTTTGTTGGACAAGATGTTAATAAATGCTTCTCATGTCTGGAAAGATGTTTGACAGGTGTTGCTTTTTCAAATGCACATTATAAGTGATTCAAACTCGCAGTGCTTTCAGATGGATTAGCATTTGACAAGCTGCGCATAAAAAAAAAATCGCACTAAGCCAAATTGTTTAAGCGCGATTTCAATGTTGTTGTTTTTCTAATCGTCCGATTAATCTTGCAGCCCTATCTTTAAGATCCCCATACATTGTTCATGCATTTAAAATCTCGCTATACATTCTATACATATATTCTATCCATCACATTCTATCCACCACTCTACATCATCTTTTTTTGACCCTTTTTCCTTCTCTTGTATCTCTATTTTACTTCACCTCATACTTTGTTTCTTTTCTCTCTGATCTCCAGTCCCTGATCCCAGGCTCAGAAGTGTAAAGTCGTTCCTATCTCTCCTCATATATTTGGCCGCAGCCACCCTCACTGTGCTTTAGTGTTCATTCCTGACTCAGGCAGGGCCAAATGTTACCAGTTAAGCCTATTTGCCCCATAGGCATGCTTCACAGATGGGCTTGCCTTCGTTATTTATATCAGAATGGACAGGCTCTGGTCTGGCGAGTAAATCTAGAATCCGCAGGGAACAGACATCTTGCACGTCCTATATCCTGGGTCTTCGGTTTTTGCGGCTTAAACAAGTAACCAGCACCACATCAGGTTCTGTTACATTCAGACCACACCTTTGGCCACCTTTTGCCACACTTCCCCTGTGCACTATAGAACAGCCCTGTGCACTGCTGACTTTGTTTGAAAGGCCAGTGATTCAGATTGAAAGGTGCATAAACATGAGGAGCGTTATTTCACTGGCCTGATACATTGGATACAATGAGGAACACCTTTAGCCTTGCTAATAGAATTAGTACAGAACAGTATTTCTGACCCTGATTTGTTTTTCATTCCTGGAGTGTCAGTCACTGGTTAACAGTATTACCTGTTGAACAAAGTGGTCTTTTGTCCCACATCATATGTGATTGATCTTGTTTGTTTATATTTTGAGTAAGAGCACATTTCTACACACTTCCTGTGTCTCTTCATTTAGGTTATGTTCAAATTGGCATACTGCCTACTTGTTTTTATTTATATATATATATATATATATAAAAAATAAGTATGCAGTATGTATGCTGTGAAGAGTATGCAGACTATTTTTTTTTTTTGCCAAAAATTAGTTGTTGTTGTTGTTGTTGTTGTTGTTGTTGTTGTTGTTGTTGTTGTTGTTGTTGTTGTTGTTGTTGTTGTTGTTGTTGTTGTTGTTGTTGTTGTTGTTGTTTATGGTTATTATTATTATTATTACAAAAAAACTTTTGGCAGCATGATCAAATTGGTAGATTAGATAGATTTTATATTTTAGTGCTGCCAAAATTAACGCGTTAACGCATGCGATTAATTTAAGTTTAAAGCATTAAAAATATTTAACGCAGTTAACTCAACATCTGTTTTTTTCCTTTATCCTTTAGCTAGAGTTACATTGTATGATCACACTCTTATTCATGCAAATGCTTTTAAGCCATTCAAGTGCAACAAGACATAAGAGAACTCCGTGTGGTACTGGAGCGCTGTCTGTAAATCTGCTGTCAGTGTGACCGACACACACAACTCATGCGCACAGAAAGCTGCTTCAGACAGCGTGCTGGTGTTCTGGTGAATAGACCGATTAGATTGTGCTACCAACACTATATTTTCATTGTTTTAAAGGTAGGTTTAGGGTAGGGGTAGGTAAGGACGTTAAAGGGTTAGTTCACCCAAAAATTATATCATTTATTACTCACCCTCATGTTGTTCCACACCCGTAAGTCCTTCGTTCATCTTCAAAACACAAATTAAGATATTTTTGATGAGATATTTTGATAATCCGATGGCTCAGTGAGGCCTCTATTGCCAGCAAGATAATTAACACTTTCAGATACCCAGAAAGCTACTAAAAACATATTTAAAACAGGTTATGTGAGTACAGTGGTTCAACCTTAATATTATAAAGTGGCGAGGAGAAGAAAAAAAAAACACTGCTTCCAAGCTTTACAAATCTTAATGAATCTTTTGTTTCGAATCAGTGGTTCGAAGCGCCAAAGTCACATGATTTCAGTAAACAAGGCTTTGTTACAGCATAAGTGTTTCGAAGTTTTAATAGTTCACATGACTTTGGCAGTTTTTATACTCGATCCGAACCACTGATTCGAAACAAAAGATTCATGAAGATTTGTAAAGCTTGGAAGCAGTGTTTTGAAATTAGCCATCACTAGATATTGTTGAAAAATCGGTAATTTTTTTTTTTTGTTTGTTTTTTTATTAAGGTTGAAGCACTGTACTCACATGAACTGTTTTAAACATGTTTTTAGTACCTTTCTGGGCATCTGAAAGTGTTAATTATCTTGCTGACAACAGAGGGCCTCACTGAGCCATCGGATTTTATCAAAAATATCTTCATTTATGTTCTGAAGAAGGTCTTACGGGTGTGTAATGACATGAGGGTAAGTATTAAATGACAGAATTTTGATTTTTGGGTGAACTAACCCTTCAACAAAGCCTCAAATCACATGAATATGATCCTGGTAGCAAGTCGATTGTGCTACCTACTAACACCAGCCGCACTGAGTTCTCTTTCGCGCTTGAACGGGCAAAAAACACACAAAATTAAGCCAAAATGCTAGTTTTGTCGAGTATCCTCATAAGCACAGTCTTAAATGAGTTAAACAGTCTTAAATGAGCACAAAGAGTTGTGAGAAAATAGGATGCAGATCGCATCATGTGCGGTACCTCTTAAAGTGACAGCAGCCTAATAAACCTGCTATAGTCTGCCATTAATGTTAATCAAAGAACAAAAGAAAAAGAAAATCACTACTGCTCTTAACTGAATAACTTTTGTAGCTTTAATAAAAATTAATCTATATTTTAATCAAAATTATGCAGTGAAGACTGTGATAACTGCTTTGATTCTGGATATTTCCTGCCTGTTAGATCAAATATTTAAAAAAATTTGTCTTTGTTGTTTCTACATTAATTTGTAGATTAAATGTGGAATTATTACAATATAAAAATATATTAAAAAGCTTAATGTTAGGTGCGATTAATCGCGATTATTTACAGAAAAATGTGAGATTCATTCGTTAATATTTTTTATTGGATTGACAGCACTTATTATTATTATTATTATTATTATTATTATTATTATTATTATATTTGTATTTCATTTTTTACACAAAAGTGGGAAACGCATAACAGTAACCATATTGTAATTCTTTCCCTTTTAATTGTTGTTCTCAGTTCACTGAGTATCTTTGACAACAAGCGTCAGGACCCCACCGGTTTGACGGCCCTCCTGCAGAGCACTGATCTGGTGGGCGTCCTTCACATGCTGTACTGCATCCTGCTCCACAGTGCCCCCCCTGAGCCTCTCTCTGCCAGCCCCGCGGGCCCCCAGGGGCCTTACAGCCCCTCTGTCATTCAGGTGGCCCTCCAGGGTTTACGCTTCCTCAACACCTTCGCCCTTCTGGACCTCTCAGCCTTCCAGGTATTAATTTCCGATGTGGCGCTTGTATGTGATCATACAGTTGAATGTATCAAATGGTATATGGTTGAAAAATTAAAGTATCAATGACAATTTCCGGTGAAATATTAATTTAATTTGTTAGCACATCAAAGTTCTAGGTTTTTTAGGGCCCGATTAAGTACACTAAGAAAAAAGAATCTGGCTCAAGTGTTTTATAGAGTCAAGAAGACCATGTTTACCTTCTGAAAAGTACCGCAGCCATCTGGGTAGCTATGTCTGTCCTGATGGATAACCTTATTGCTCTGGTCCTGTTTACAATCTATGATATCCTGCCTCTTTGATTCAAAGCTCCGCAGAAGGATGCAACCATCTTTTTTGTGGTGTCCATCCTGCTCGTAGTTCAAGCCACCCTGTCTGCTTAAAGTAATGCTGCACAGCTTGTTTTTTCTTCAGAGATTTAAACGCAGCAGTCAGACCACTGGTTTGGCTTTCAGCTAGTGGCAGATATGTGGCCCCATCCTTCAGACAGACGTTCTGAAAAGTGAAGCAATAAAAAGGTCTTGGGCTTTCATTAATGGTTGCGTTGGTACGTCTGCGCATGCAAATGTGGACCGTAAAGACATAACCCTCAAAGCTAATGGTCCAATGCCCTCAGAGCCACTGGTAGGATATCAGTGTTTCTTCACAGAACAATGTTAACCCAGTGGATGTAAGCACACCTGACCTCTGACCCCGGGCCAGCTATGTTGAAAGCTCTGGGTGAGTAATGCGGACAGTGAGTGGCATAACATGCTCAGGCTCCAGTCGTACTTCAGCCGGAATGATAAAGAGACAAGAACAGTATTACTAGGCTAAATCATCATGTAAACACCAAGGCGTGAACGAGGAGGGTCAAAACCCTATGAATTACTTCAGTGTGTTGTTGAAACTCTATTTCTGTTTCCCGCTCCAACTATTCAGAACAGTTGGGAGTCAAGATAATAAATTCTTTGTAATTAAAGTAGTAATAAAGTAACAGTTAATTGATTCATATGTAGTGCCAAGAAATCAGATTAATTTTAGTAAATATTTCACAAAAATCAAATGATGATGAAAATGAGTCTCTGCACATTAGTCCCTGTGTGGGGACTTCTAATCTGCAAAATACAATCATTATATGATTTTCATTCTCACAAACGAACCTTATAATTACACACAGTGATTAGAATTAACTGAATACGTTAACTACAAAAGAATCATAATCACAATTTAATATTTAAATCTATTGATGATCTTTCAATAGTGTTATTAAAATATTCAATAGTAGTATTAAAAATCTTTAAAATCTTAGAAAATCTAAAATCTTGATGTTTAATTTTGGTGAAAAATCATAATGTTGATCAGTACCTCATCAGTGTTCTTTTAGTTTATATTTTAGTTTTATTATAGTTTTTTTATATATATATTTTTTTTAAATTAACTTTTATTTTAGATTTTTCATGTTAATTTTAATTTAATTTTAATTTATATTTATTTTTAAATTTAATTTATTTATTTATTTTATCTTTTATTTATTAGTTTATTATTTATTAGTTTGGGGGGTTTTTTTAGATTGCTATTTAGGTTTTATTTTTATTTCAGTTTTAGTTAGTTTTAGTTATTATTTATTTCCACTTAAAGGGGGTGTATCACACAGTTTCTGCCAATCTCATGTTAATCTTGAGTACATATAGAGTAACAATGCATCCTTCATATCTCTGAAAAGTCTCATATTCATTGTGAGGTATAAAATACTGTAATTTCTTTCTTACGTTGCAATCTAACGGTTAATTTTTTTTAAATGACACGTGTTGATGGGCGTGCTCTTGCTCTTGCTCTGGGTGATGTGTGTGTGCACGCTTGTCAGGGAGAAGTGCCTATACAAGGAATTCCGCTCTCTTTTGACGTCATACAGGCCATACTCGAAAAAACCTTCCGAAACTTGTACCGAAATTGGAAGTAGTATATTTGGCACAGAAATACTCATACGTCCAACTCGTGTTTTTGAAACTTTCCATGTCTAGCATGAGAATGCAACTTTTTAACAGTGTAAATAAGACTAAGTCAGAATGCATGAAATAGCATTATACCCCCCCCCCCCCCCCCCCCCCCCCCCTTCTAATTTTAGTGCTTCAACTTAACCTAAATGAAAATTAGGAGGGTTGCCTTGGCAATTAACTGAAAAAGAGGTAAAAGGGATAGTTCACCCAAAAAAGAAAATTATCCCATGATTTACTCACCCTCAAGACATGTATGATCAAGATATGATCTTCTTTCAGACAAACACAATCAGAGTTATATTAAACAATGTCTTGGCTTTTCCAAGCTTTATAATGGTAGTGAATGGCACTCCTGATTTTGAAGTCCAAAAAAGTGCATCCATCCATCATAAAACATATCCACACGGCTCCAGGGGGTTAATAAAAGCCTTCTTAAGCAAAGCAATGGGTTTTTGTAAGAAAAATATCCATATTTAAATCGTTATGAACTAAAATAACTAGCTTCCGGCAGATGGCCTACACAAATCGGCTTGCTGCGAAAGAGTAACCTCTGACTAGAAGCATGACGTAATGATGAACACGGAAGCTCAGAGGATAGAGCAAAACAAAACACCCGTTGTGAATTAGAAGTCTAAAATTCAAATTTTTTTCTGACATAAGAGGAGCTTGAGTTTGTTGCCCTTGCATATGGATGTTTGTCAGAAGCTGGTTATTATAGTTTTATAAAGTTATGAATTGGATATTTTTCTTACAAAAACCCATCGCTTTGCATCAGAAGGCCTTTATTAACCCCCTGGAGCCATATGGATTACTTTAATGATGGATGGATGCGCTTTTTATGGACTTCAAAATCAGGAGCACCATTCTTTAATATAACTCTGATTGTGTTTGTCTGAAAGAAGATAGTCATGTACACCTAGGATGGCTTGAGTGTGAGTAAATCATGGGATAATTTTCTTTCTTTTTTTTTTCTTTTTTTTAAGTTTTGCATTTAATATTTGTATTTTATTTCAGCTTTATTTCAATTCGCAGAAATGTTTTTAATAGTTTTAGTTGACTAATAACCCTGTACCTCATCTATTTGGTTTAAAAAAAAAAAGTAGTAGCTAATTCTTCAGTAATCCTTCAGTCACGATTCTTGATTCTACATCCTAACAACAGCGATTCAAACAGGCTGTCTGTGGTGATGCAAACCCAGCTTCTTACTCCCATTACATATGCTGAGATTTTCAGGTATTGTTGTTTGTGGTTGTTTAGACTCTCCTTTCAATAACACTCTCCTACCCAGCAGAAACTGTCAGTAGTTTCAGTGCTGACCCTGAGGCGCTCAGTCATGTTGACATGTTTAATAAATACTGTCTCTAGACCAGCAGATAGCATCTCTTTAGTTGAGGGAATTGGGGGGTCTTGTGGTGGGACTACTGATTCCAGAACAAGTTCGTCCTTCACGAGCAAAGTTTCACCTCCTTCTCTTGCGCCACGTGAGAAAAGAGCATGTTGTGAGCACCCTTCTTTCATTCCAAACCTGTATGACTTTCTTTCTTCTGCAAAACAAAAAAGAAGATATTTTGAAAAATGTCTCTGTGTGTTTTTCTCTATACAATAAAAGTCAGTGGTGTTGTTTTGGACCCTACTGACTTTCATTCCACAGATAAAAACGGTTCTCCAAAATATCTTCTTTTATGTTCTGTAGAAGTCATACAGTTCTAGAATGACATGAGGGTGAGTAAATGATTAATCGGTTTTAATTTTTGTGTGATCTATTCCATTAACAAATTACCTATGATGCACAGAAACACTTGTATGCATGTTGTTTTCTAATAGCTGTTCTACAAGTTGCTGACCTGTGTCTGTTGTTTCCAGTGTGTTTTAGGAGCGGAGGGACTCTCTCTGGCCTTTAGACACATTGTGAGTTCTCTGCTGTGGTTCTGCTCTCAACAGAGCTCTGAAGAGCTGCTCCATGAGCTCATCATCTGCGTCGGCTACTTCACTGTCAACCACCCAGACAACCAGGTGGGATTACCTTCACTATTAGTGTTACATGAAAAAATAACGTGCATGCTAACAGGTTTGTTTTATGAATACATACGTTTTCATTATTTATATACTAGTGCTGTCAAAATGAGCGCTTTAATGCATGCGATTATTTTTTTCAGTTTAACACGTTAAAAATATTTAACGCAATTAACGCAGCATCCATTTTTTCCGTCATTATTTGGCTAGCGTTTCATGATATGATCACGCTCTTATTCATGCAAATGCTTTTAAATCATTCAAGCGCCACAAGACAAACAAGAATGTGCTGTCTGTGAATGTTGTGTCTGTCTAAATGAGTGTCAGTGTGCACAAGGTTTGTCATTTGCATAAAACATGCCCACCGTCATTTTAGATTTTTTTGTAGTAATAAAAATAATTTAGTTCAGTTAGAGAACAGACACTAAAATTAAAAACTGAATGCGTCTGCTTAATTCAGCGTGAGCCGAACCAGATTCGCAGCACAGATCAGCAGCAGGAGTCAGTTTTCGCCTCACTCGACTGACAAGACGATGGCAAAAGATTTTGTTTCAACGTGAAATGTAAAAGCGCCTATTTAAAGTTAAAAAAAATGTTCATTAAGAATAACAATGAACCCATCATTCAAGCAATTGCTGCCCCCGAATTGCCGCTAATTCGAAAGCGTAAGTAAAATGTGCATGCCGGACGAGCATTCATAATGGTGCGTGTCCACTGGCGTTGTTGTCACACATCGATTAACTGGTGGAAAAATGTCCTCACTGTCACATCTCTAATGCTTAGACCCAATGATCGGAAGCACTTTTTCCCTCCTTTTGTATCAGTCTGCTCTTATCCAATCAGAATAATAATGATTTTACCTGACTAGTACTTTCTCATGTGCTGATGATATGATTAGTGAAGTGAGGATAGCTGGTCAGTTTGTGCCAGGGTCAAGAAACCGTGAAATTTGGATTTTTGTGATAATTCATTTTTTGGCCAATGACGATTTTGCAATTACTTAATATGCATCACTCTGCACAGTAATCTAGAAACAATGTGAATCAACACTGCAACAACTGAAGCAGCAAACTTTGCAAAACACAAAATGTATCTAAACGAACAGCAATTTGCTAATAGTGCTTCATGCAGTCTCAGAAGTCATATTTAGTACTGTAAAAGATCCTTTCCTCTCTGTCACTGAGGTGTGTATAATGTTTGGTCATCATTAGATCAAGAGCAGGTGTACTTTTCTCCTTACAAACAACCAACACAATAGCAACAAAAGGAGGCTGTTGAATAATGCAGTGACTTTGCCACCTCTGTTGGCTCTGCACTGTGTAGTAGGAACAGACATTGTTATCTGCCGCCTGGCAGTTGGCCCGTTCTTTGTTCAGCCCTGGTGGAGGGGGAAGGGGGCTGAACTAACCTGGCAGTACAGATCACAGATCAGCCTGGCATGAAGAAGTGGGAGTCCCTGATACCGTTTGCATGCTCCGTTTACCTGGAAGCCGGCAACTGCATGGCAGGTGTGACTACACCACACTCGGTCGGGTTTTAGTTATGCGTGCATCACGTGGAAACCTCGTCCGTGACGTCTTAATGTCCCCTCAGGGAACGGGGAAGGGAGGGGTCAGAGTCCTCGCAATTTATGGGCTTCTAATTTAAAACATTTTTGCTCTTAATTAAAGAAACGGCCTCCATTTTTATAGCCGTTCAGTCCTTCTTCGCTGATGCCATCCAATTTAATTATTTTGATGTAGGTAATTAGCATTTGTTGGCCATTGTTGGGTTGATTTGCATATTATATTGGATAATTGAATGAGGGTTGATGATTGAATTAAGGGGGGCGTGACAGATGATTGGGCTTTGTGCTCGCATGGGGGAACTTAAACGACCAGCGAGCTGGGAATAACGCCTCGTGAATATTCATATCTTCCCAGCCCACTTTGCTAATTTGAAAAATGCCAGGCCGCAAAGTCTTTAAACTTGTGACTTCCCTCCAGGACACAAGCTGCTGTTTTATGCTGCCATTTGGCTGCACATCAGGGTTTATTATTAAAAACAGCACCAACACTGGCAGGTGCACTGGAGAGAGGTGGAAAAAATGAAGTGAAGCTATTCAGCTGAGATGCATTTTGGCCAAAATTCTTGCTGGTAGGTTAAATAAATGATCAAAAAATGCACCTTCTACATGTATGCAGCCATAACAAGCTGATGTGATGAATTGAGTTGTGGCATCATTTTACATGGTTAGTTGCCCATTGGTAAGCTAACGTTGAGCTGATGAGTCAGTGCAGTTTCTACCCAGCGTCGCATTTAACCACATTTTCAATTTTTTTTTTTTTCTTGGTAGTTGAGTCGTAACATTTATCAGCATTAATATTGAACGTAACAGTTTTTATAAATGTATATATGTAAACTGGGTATCTTTGGTATTGTAATAGGGTTTTTAACACACACACTTTTGATTACCTTTTATCCTTCACTATTATTATAGGCTCATGATTTTCTTCCATTTATCTTGCATTTGTCTTTAATTTATATATATATATATATATATATATATATATATATATTTATATATAATATAGAATATGAATGTATATGTGCATGTGTGTTTATATTTATTTTTCCTTTTTATATAATTCATTTTAATTTTATATGGGTCATTGACTAATAAGGTTTTTAAAAGTGTAAAAGAACATAATGGAGAGAGAAATAATTTTAAAGTTTTATTCAGTGTTAACAATGAGATTATGTGGTTTTTATAATCAATTAACACTGCTTTTGTCATTTTTTTTTTTTTTTTTTTTTTTTTTACAAGATGGACAAAATTTGTCACCTAAAAATGTCATTCGGTTTAACCAAATTTTCACTTTTACTGAATGACACTGTTATACAAAATGACAATATTTTCAAACAATGCTAACAGGCTGATATGTAGCTTGCGAAAGGACAATCAAGCATTTTGTTTTAAAAACTTGTATTAAATATATTACAACATTTTCCATGTTTTATAGCAGTTGTACCGAATGACCTGATGTTTCGGGACATACGTATGAGCAAGTGAAAACATTAATTTTTCAGATAGTTAAGAGAGACTTAGTTACTTTGCTTTATGACCATGTGATCCTTTGCAGGTGTCTGAATAATGTCACATCCTGTCACATGATATTGACTGCATGACTTGATACAAAATGGTCCCTTTATATTGGTTATTCCGAATGACATCAATGAAATAGATTTTTCCGCACATTCTTCCTCATAACAAAGCAACGACTTCCACACATAATTTTAATACCATTTTGCACTATGTTGATATGATGTTATAAAATCATGCCAGAATAAAAAATATATACATTTATTACATTTTAAGATATTTTAATCACAAATGAAATGGCTGTATTGGCCTTTGGACAGTTAAACCAAATGACCTTTTGACAATTCAAAATCTTTAAAATACCTTTATATGTAGCATATAATTAAATAATAATTAAAACCTTTTGGATTCAATAAAAGAGATCTAGTTGTAATACCTCACATACTTTGGATGTCATATCTTTGTTTTTTATTATTATTAAGGCCTTTGGACAAAAAAATGACCCGTCACTTCATTGACCTGTATATGTATGTACGTTTGTGTGTATATGTATGTATGTACTGTATATATATGTGGTCTTTAACATATTGTTTTTATTTTGATGGAGAAAATGGCAAGGCAGAGAAAAATTACTGCTATGGTTGCCTGCAAAATTTCAAAATCAACCACATTGAGTAATTTTCTCTTCCTTGTTATTTTTCCTATCAACTAAATATACAGTATGCCTGCAGCAACACCAACCAATCGCAAAAAGCACTTCAACACATTTAAACTGAATTAAATGACATAAACATCGGTATAGAACTTGGCATTATGGCCCCGCCCCTCTCCATTCGGATACTTGCCAGTGTCAGGGGCCCTGGTATATATCCACACGGCCCTCGTACAGGATAAATGGAGACTGGAGCGGGAATATTTGACTTTTTCAGACTAATGTAAGCACTGGCAGAAGAGAAAGACTGCGCTGACCCTGGTCTGTCTCGCAGTGTTGTGCTCTGATTCAGCCAGCCTGTGTTTACATGTGTGCATCTGAGAAATAATGCAGCTCATAAAGGAAGGAAAAACTACTGGGGGACATTTGTTCTTTCCACATGGATATTATTCAGACCCTCACCCACAGAGCCATTTAGAGTGTGAGATATGCAGTCATGGCTGATAGGAAGTTTGTTTGTACTCAAGGGGGGCATAAAGGCTTTTGAATAATGGCCAACAGCAAAGAGAAATTCATTTTTAATATGGTTTAAAGTCAACATGAAATCAAAATTGAGCCTGTTTATACTATTTTAACACACATTCCTGGTCTTGTTGTGAACGATTCATCAGAGAATGGTAATACAAATTAAAACATGTCTTTTTAACCTTTCATCAAATAAATTACTTTGTAGTTTTTCTGATGTCAAATAAACTACTGCTCAAATGTTTGGGGTCAGTAAGAGTTTTTTTTGTTTTGTTTTTTTTTTTAAAGAAATGCGTACTATTGTTCAGCAAGGATGAATTGATTTGATCAAAAAAGACTGAAAAGCAAATTTGTGATGTTACACAAAAATTGTATTCCAAATAAATTCTGTTCTTTTGAACTTTCTATTCATCACAGAATCCTGAAAAAATGTATCGCAGTTTCCACAAAAATATTAAACACAACAACTGTTTTCAACAATAATAATAATAGGAAATGTTTCTTGAGTAGCAAATCAGCTTATAGAATGATTTCTGAAGGATCATGTGACACTGAAGACTGGAGTAATGATGCTGAAAATTCAGCTTTACATCACAGGAATAAAATGCATTTTAAAATATAATAAAATAAAAATTTTTATTTTAAATTGTACACAGCAAAACATCCAGTGGTAAATTAAAGGGTTAGTTCACCCAAAAATTAAAATAATGTCATTAATAAGTCGCCCTCATGCCGTTCCACACCCGTAAGACCTTTGTTAATCTTCGGAGCACAAAATAAGACATTTTTGATGAAATCCGAAATACTAAAAACATATTTAAATCAGTTCATGTGAGTACAGTGGTTCAATATTAATAATATAAAGCGACAAGAATATTTTTGGTGCGCAAAAAAAACAAAATAACGACTTGTATAGTGATGGCCGATTTCAAAACTCAGCTTCGGAGCGTTATGTCATTGCTGTCTATGCAGGCCTCACTGAGCCATTGGATTTCAACAAAAAGATCTTAATTTGTGTTCCTAAGATGAACGAAGGTCTTACGGGTGTGGAATGGCATGAGGGTGAGTAATAAATGACATTATTTTCATTTTTGGTCGAACTAACCCTTTTAACACTTCCAGTGTCACCCGGTGTTTATATAATCCAGTGTGGATTATATAAACACTGGCAATGTTAATTTAACACTAACAGTGTTCATTTAACACTGGAGGTTTTACTGTGTAGTAATATTTCACAATATTATTGTATTACTTTAATATAAAATATTGCTTTAATCAAATACTGTAAAAGCAGTCTTGGTAAGCATAAGAGACTTAAAAACCAAAAACCAAAAAAAAAAAAACAATTTTTTACTCATTGTTTTAATGTACTGGTGTAAATCATGGAAAGTTACAAAAACTGCAAATACTTTTTAAAAAAGAATTTATGTTGACTTTAACAGTTGACTTTAATGTAGTTACTTTTTTTTTTTGTTTTGTTTTTTGTTTTTTGTTTTGCTGATCAAACTGTGGACCAACAATTACTTAAAGAGATAGTTCACCCAAAAATGAAAATTCTGAAATCATTTACTCACGCTCAAGTTGTTTCAAGTTTCTTTTTTCTGCTAAACACAAAAGAAGATATTTTGAAGAATATGGGTAACCAAACCGTTGATGGGCCCCATTGACTTCCATAGTATGGGGGGAAAAAATACTATGGAAGTCAATGGGGCCTATCAACTCCCTTTTTTAATGTGCTAATTCAAGTCTAACTAACATAATTAGTTGATTCTGTTCGCTATTGTAAATTGAACAAGGCAAAAAAAATGATTATTTCTAAATTAAAATGGCTTCTGTTTGTTCTGTCCAGACAGCCGTCAAACTTCCTCACTTATAGCTTCTAGGTACTTCCAGGCGAAAATTATTATTATCTATACACTTGGTGTTTTAGCAGTGATAGCAAGGTGAAGGCTAACAACCCTTTTAGCTTGTAGCCCCTACACCTCCAAAAGTGCCAGATTGAGCCAATCCACCACACTCACTTGTCTTATCTTCTCACTCCCTTCTTTTTCTCTCCTTCACGTGTCTGATTCTTCCCTACAAGTTCAGGGCTATCTCCTTTGCCCTCAAGCCCTAGTGTTGTTCCTGGGCTTCTAATCCTGGTTTAACTGTTGTTGAAGCGCCTCCTTCAACAGTCCATTACCCCAGTGATAACCCAACGCTCTTTGATTAGATGGACCAGACCATCATAGGCCAGTGTTATGGAAATTCACCAAACGTCTTTGAGTTTCTTGCAACGTGGCCGGCGGACAGATGTGATTGATTGGCGGTGAGGAATATTTACGCCCTACCAGTCGCCGTCAGGTTGTCTGGATGGATGGTTAAGAGGGGGCGGTAGGCGTTGTTCAGATAAGGCCTTTCAGCCATAACTTCCTCTTCTGAGTGCTCTCTTTGCATCCTCGTATGTAGGCAGACCTCCTGTCTTATCAGCAGCGTGAACATTCTCTCATCCTCTTGGTTTGGTTCATCTTTAAGGCAGAGCCATAGATTTGTAGTTTTGAAAGTGCGGAAATCCCGGGCCCAGTGAAAAATTGCTGAGGTGTCTTGGCAGCATGGGACACTTGCGTCATCTCCTCCCGTTTATACTGAAAAACAACGCTTAGGCCATTTTCACGCTGTAAACCCTAACGCTCAAAGTAATTTATTGGTTTGAGTAGAGCCAACTCAAATTAAACAAATTAGTTAGATCAAATTAACTTTTATGAGTATTTATTTACTTTTGAGTTCACAAAACTGACACATTTTAAGTAATCTGAATTGTTCATTGTTTTGAGTTTCATGAACTTCTTTCTTTCAATTTAGACAAACTTAAATTTAACTGAAACTGGGCTGGGATTTCCATTTCCTAGCATGCTTTGCCATGATACTTAAAAGTGAGAGTAAGTGCTAAAATTAAGTGTTATATAATGTTTTTGGTGCAAGATTAATGTTAAGTGGGAGCATTAGTAGTGTTTAATATTTTATGTTAGTTTAGAAGAGTTTCTGTTGTTTTTGTAGGGTTACAATCATGTTGACGAGTGGAGCGTGATCTTAGTTTGAGTACAGATGTGTTATGTTTTATATTGCTGTACTCATTCAGCAAGTGCTATGCTAATGCTATCAAAGAATTGTTACCAATTATCAAGGTAGCATTTGTTGAATAAGCTAGTTAAAGTTAGCCAAGTTTCCAGATTACATGATCATTTTAAGTTAAATGTATGAATTAGTTTACTCAAATATTTCAAGTTAAGAGCAATTCAAATGTATGAGTACAAAATAAAAATCTGCATGTTCTGCTTACTTAAACTTTAACCCACGGTTTCACAAACAAGGCTTAAGCTAGTCCCAGACTAAAATGCATGTTTGAACTGTTTCAACTGAAAGAAACTTGCTCTGAGATATCTCAAAATATGTCAGTGCAATCGTTTTGTCTCAAGATGCACATCAGTAATATTTTTTTCTAAGACACGTTTATAAATGTTACTTAAATGCCATAATTGAACTAAGGCCTAATCCTGGCTTAGGCTAAGCCCTGTCTGTGAAGCCGGCCCATAATTTCTTAACTTAAAAAAATTGATGTAACTGATTACCTCAAATGTTTTGAGTTTTGCCAACTTATTCGGGTTTACAAGCATCACCGATTTATTTTGATGTCCACACAACTTTCTCATGCACAAGCAATGCTAACACATTGAGTGCTGAGCCTTTTTTATCCTGCTTAACATGTTAAACAATGAAATTATGGATAAAATGCACTATATAAACCTATTTAGCACTATAATACTATGCAATGTAGGTGTTTATAAAACAACTTAAAATAGAGCGAACTGCTCATCCATCGTTTGAAATAAATAAATAAACAAATAATGAATTAAATAAATAAATTAAATAAATAATACACTACATTCTATTTTATTTAATTAGAATAATTGTACTATTTTATATTTCTATAGACATAGTTTTGTTTCTCTTGGGTCAGCTTAATAGAAAGTAAATATTTTCCAGTTAGTATTTTACACACATTTATTTTTATTTTTCACAGTATAAATGGGTCTTTATACATGAAAATATATGGCGGCAAGGTGGTCCATTAGAAGGGACATCATATTTGGGGGCTTTGAAAAATTAAATGAAAATATATTTTGCCCTTTGGCGTTTGGATTCAGTTCCAAGTAGATTTAGTTATCATTTTGATGTAAATGTGACGTCCCTCCTCATGTAAATTAGATTTCATGACAGTCATGTTTGTAATAATTCTCAATGGCCAACTTCAAATAATCATAATTTATTTCCGTTATTATAAGAAATACAGTAACTCAGAAATCATTCAGTTTCCTGGATATAGTCATAATACACTTTTCACAATAGGAGAAAAATATTTCAGATTTGCATTCAGCCCCCATGTCCAGTACAGGATTGAAACATCTTTTACACCAGTCAGTTCTTTTATCTAAAGACTTTTTGTTTTGTTTTTATCACCATGGCTCCACACAACCTAACAGCCATCAATTTTACTGTCGACATTCGTCTCTCCTCCGCCGTCTTATCAAGTGTTCATCAAAGAACAGACCCCTGGCCCACAGGTCTTCTTCCTCTTCACCTTGAGCCGCTCGGAGTGTGCATGTTTGCGTTTCACTGCGTTAACTTTATGCTCCCTTTGTTTTCAGTTGACAGGCTGGGAGTTATGTAATGGGCCGCCCGTAAAAAAGTGGCCCTATATGAAAACTCCAGTGCTCTCTACTTAAGACCAACACTAGACACTAGGCCTTGTCTCTTCCTTTCTTTACGGCCATCTGTGTTAAAGCGGGGGAGGAATCACAAGTTCAAAAGCCTGCCGTTGCTTTTATGGTGTCAATTGCTGAATGGATACCTCTGCAGACACTGGTACAGGAGGACTTGGCCGAGGTCCTAATCCAAGTTTGGGGCCGGTTAGGGGCAGGGTCATCTCTCTCGGCCAGGGAGAGGCGGGTGAGTTCACTGCCTGCGTTGGGGCGGTAGGTAACCTCTGCTCTCTCAGTGCTGTACGTCTCCCCTCAGTGGACACTTAACGGGGGCTCATTGTTTAGTTGTGTGAAGATGAAGCACCGCATGCTGACGGATTATGAGATGGCTGCGTGATCTGTGGGGGTTGTGGTTTTGTGGACATTCCGCCCCACAGATCACGCAGCCATCTCATAATCCGTCAGCATGCGGTGCTTCATCTTCACACAACTAAACAATGAGCCCAATGGACACGCACTCATACTCTCTCACGTTGGGAAAGAATGGTTTCACAAACGATTTACACAAATTTGTTCTGCCCATTGAGTTTATGTTTACAACAAAACAGTCAAGACAGTCTAAAAAAAAAAATTATAAATTCAGATTTTAAGGGGGCAAATCAACATGTTAGCTATGTTTCCATCACCCTGTTTTTATGCGCATTTTGAAGTATCGCATCAGAAATAAGTGATGGAAACGGCAAATTTAGTTACTTAATTCGCGAAAAAGATTTAATGTGAATAATGGGAGATGGAAACAAATTATGGGGAAAAATTCTGACGTAGAGAATATTAAATCCATGTGACTAATCAGCTGTTTCCGTGTTTTCTGTGTTTTATTTACTGTTGGTTACCAATACCATAGGCACCGATTTTATGTTCTTGCTGGCGGGTGCCGACACTGCGATTGTCCGACTAATGATTTCATTACACAAAAGTTGTTCACGTCTCGCGAAGAGAAAAACAAGGACTGCAAAAACATTGAGACTAGCGTAGAATTTTTCCACTCAAACCACTGCCTGCTGCAACTTCTTATTGCTTTTAGAGGGAAAAGCTGCTCATAACTGCTGGTCTAGGATCAGTTTTCTCCATAATAATAGCATATTAGTTTGGCAAACGATCCAGTGCATAGGTTTCTATTTACAACGTGTTTTGCAGCATTGAGCAATGTAGCCAATCACAAAGGTATCTGTTGATTTCTTAAACTCAATGGCCAATCAGAGGTGTTTAAGTTAGCACTGAACAAAAACTCAGGTGTTTTTTGAGTGGCAAGTGGATTTTGAGTTCTCCACGTGCACAAAATCCTCTCATTACAACAGAATAAATAGTGTAGACATTATGTAAATAAGAAATTCATTGTTCAGTCAGCTTAGTTTGTTATAACAGAACTTTGTGAAATCGCGATGAGCTAAGATGAGGGACAGCTTTTTAATGATTATAAAGGAAGCGCTCTGCCCGCTTTTTATGCCAAATCACGCATACGGTATGCTTACTTTTTTTCTCTCTCTTTTTTTTTCCTTAAAATAAAATTAATGGAGAATATCTTGTGTTTTTCTTTTGGTGCTCAGCCACTTTCATGGGTGCTCGGAGTCGGCAAGCGCTTATGATGATCATCCACTCGAACAACTTGATGGAAACACACCTAATTCACCCAATTTTTTTTTTTTTTTTTTGGCGAACTGTGAAAAGATTCGCTTCATATTTGGATGGAAACTCAGCTACTGACAACTCACAAAAAATTTGATTTTGAAATTAACATTGTGTTTGTCAGACGTTTAAAACATTGAATAAGCTGACAGGAAGCTGATAAAGATGTTTACATGCGAAGTGAAACTGGTGAAAATCAACCCCAAATCATATGTATTTACTTTAATATGTATGATGTGTATAATAACTTCCCAATTGATTCCCTGATAAAATATCCTATGAGAAGTTCTTCACATTACCTTACATGTTGTCAGCTTGTTGTATGAGTCCATGGTTCTGAATACCCATTAAAGGTGCCAAGGGTCCATGAGGTAAACGGGTACCCGGTGTGTCTGCAGCATTGTAAATTTTCATGAGTGATTAGAAATACAGCAGTATCTCTACCACTCCCTAGTCTTGTCCAGAACTGATGGGAGAGATTGATTCTGTACTTTCTGTGTTTGGCCGAAAAAAGACCCTCCTTCATCTCACCCACCATTCTGACACTACGCAGCTCCTACGCTGAAAACAACCAGATGTTTTGCACCGTTTGTTCCATAGTAGCAGAGCAAGAGCATTAATTTCAACCCTGCAAAAAGCTTCTGAATCATGCTGTTTGGTCAACTGAGGCCGGACAATCCAGGACTAGTCTACAGTCCAACTCTGAGTACCACTAAAGGGCTCCACTGTGGTTTGTTTTAGTTGTTTTGGTCAGGCATCTTTAAACAGTTCCTAATACAGAGTGGCATGGACCTAAAGCCTTTGAACACTGCTGTAGAACTAGATTTTAAGGCGCTTCACCTTTTAAATGATAAAAGTAGTGAGTTATCGCTTTGTTTGTCAAGCACTTAAACCCTTGAGGGGGATTATTAAAGCGGAGAATGCGATGGAAAGAGTATTGTTAAGAGTATTTTTAAAATCTTGTAAATCCTGGTAATTTATGTCACCCCTCCCTTATGGTTTGCATTTGGGGCCGAGCAGCAATGGACGGATGTGTGTACCTGTAATAGGGACTGTTTAACGCCCCCTCCCTCTCTTCATCTTTCTCCCCCAAATCCCTCTAGTCAGGATTTACTGTGGTGACCTCCCAACTCTCTGGTTCCCTTCCCGGGAGCCGTGCGCCTTCCCAGGCTCTTCAACCAGTCGGAAGCTTGTAGCATTTAGGGGCTATGCCTCTTTTTTTTTTTTTTTTTTTTCTTCCCATCCCAGGCACTGTGTTTAATCAGTCCAGGCCTGTGGTGATTTGGTTTTAATTCTAAGGGGCGGGCTGATTTTGACGGTGTGATTGAAGGCAGTGATAAATGGGAAGGCAGAGAGGGCCATACACCCAGTACGAACACCATTATGGGTATTACTTCATTTATTAAAGTGGAGCTGTGCTTGTTTGCATGTTTTGCACAAGGTTCAACACCAAAACTTGACCCACAAACATGCATTTCAGCATGTTCTAGACCTTAATATAGAACAGATGGTTCTCAAAGGTTGTGACAAGAGGTTGCACTGACATGAACCACAGTGAACAACCAACATTGGTCAATTTCCTGTCGTTTCATCAAACAGTGCACTTCTAACAACCTTCGTTAGATACATATGATGGCCACAATTTTGTGCTTCTAAAACAAAGGTGTACCTCAAAAAACCTTCTGTTGGACAGATTCTAAGGCAGCATCGCATGTATCTTATGTTAATAAAACAATGCTTCAGTGAAAGCTCAGTAAAAAAAATAATACATCCAAAATGGCCGAGATGGGAAAATGTTATATTTCATTCAAAACTGACTTTTGTTGATTAAAAAAATAATAATAATAAGTTCACTATTTTAACCAATATTGGTGTTTTTTTTCTTAATTGTCAAAATATGGAGCTGTTAGCTTAGCAACATGCTAACACCAAGCTCTACCTGCTAAGTCGTGATGTAAGAAATAATGTTTCCAGATCCAGTCCTTTAAGAATGAGAATACTATTTTATCACCTGCTCATGAGCACTATTTATTCATGTCGCATCCTGGACACAAATATTTTAACAGTTCATTAAAGATGAATCGCAGTTTAGCCATATGAGATTTCCGTATGGAGATAAAGGTCTAGATCGTGATTTTTCAGTAGTGTATTTTATTTTCATTTGTTTGGTTTTCGTTTTGCTGGTTTTGGCATCTGAGAGCGATTGGACCCAGAAACAGTGACACATGAGGTCAGACTTAAAGGCACAGTATGTAAGATTTTTGGATTAAAATTCACTAGAACAGTGTTATATATTTTGTTGACTTGTGTACTTACATTATCCCTGATGTTTCCAAGAATGTTTAAATCCAGAGAAATAAGCCATTTTAACCAGGACACGGACCGTGTCTATGCGTCGCCGGAAGCTGGACCCGCTCCCGGCCTGTTTCGGCCCGGTTCAGCCCAGCTCTCTCTTTTTCAATGTGATATCATACCCGCATTGCATTTTGTATTTTTGTAGGAACCATGGAAACGCCAAAGACGCTTTAATATATATTTTTATTAGACAAGGGAACAACTGTTTGGATACATTTATAGACAGAAAACTAACCATTGTTATATAGCTCAACACGTTTAGTCTTATCTCGTTTTCTTGATTATATTAATATGATATTCTAATATCGATCTAGCTCACTTCAGTGTGCAACAAGCATAGTAGTTGCCAAGCGAACACACGTTATAACATCATTTTCAACACACTCAAATATATCTAATATGATAAACGCCGCTGTGTTACCACACATACGCTTAACCAGAAGAAGCAGAAGCGGCCGTCTGCGGCATAATAACGTGTGTCGCGCTCTTCTCTCATTAGCAATCGCTCATGCTCTGCTTCATACTACAATAACATTAATAATCTCATCCACGATTTCTGCCCAAGTCCCGTCGGATTCTTTTCCCCTGGCTGTGAGGTGAAGACAACATCTCCCATGATTCCGCGCTAAATCTCAGCATCATCAAGCTATGCCTTTTGAATAGGCGACCTCTAGCGGCAAAAAATGACATTGTGGCTTTAAAGAGCAGATTGAAATTAGTTGCAAATTAAGTCTCCTTCCTATGCGCAATTTCTGTAGCATGAGTTGCTACCTATATAAAATGTTCCAAATTGGTTACTTAATGTGGTTCTATGTCCATTTCGATGCTGCCTAGGTAGGAAGTGGATAGTGAGACGGCTCACTAGTTTTTGGAACGGAGCTCAAGTGTGTCCTCCCATGGGGCAAATCTGAACCTGTGTGTGTTCAGCGTACATGCTCAGCAGGAGTAGATGAGGCATCCCTGTCTGTGTTTTATGGAGTGTAATTGTGCGCTGGGAGGCACTGCCCTCTATTTCTCCTCTTAATGGCTGTTTGTGTGTTGTTTTAGTGGCAGATTTACGTGTGGGACGGGCAGAGGGGGGCGGGTTGATTTACAGCTGGCTGTGGCTTTGACCTCACTGGTTGCGTGTGTGTGCACTCACTGTCACTGTGTGTGTTCCAGGTGATTGTGCAGTCTGGCCGCCAGCCCAGCGTGTTGCAGAAACTGTGTCAGCTGCCGTTCCAATATTTCAGCCACCCGCGACTCATCAAAGTGCTCTTCCCCTCGCTCATCTGCGCCTGCTACAATAACCTGCAGAACAAGGTCATCCTGCAACAGGAAATGAGCTGTGTGCTGCTGGCCACCTTCATACAGGTAAATCACACCTTCAAAATCAAATCTTGGACCACCTGGGATTGAAACGGTAGTTTATTCGCAATAAACTATTTTTTCACATAAATTTGCAACTTGGATGGACACAAATCCACTTAAGTTTTACTCAAGCAACCTTTACAAATATGTTGCTAATAGATTCATCAATATAATTCAGTATATATTACAAAATAAAAAAAAAATTGAAGTGTATAATTTTTCTATTTCTAACTTTCTCATATCCTAGCGATCATTTAATATATTTTATAAATCATAACACAGTAATTGAATTGGAATCAAACCAAATCATGACCAAATTTCAGATTTCATGCTATATTACATCATTTAGTAAAACATTTACACTTTACATTGTGAACATATTCATTTGGCTTATATACAAAGCGACTTACAGTGCATTTAAGTTACATGTGTATTCCCTGGGAATCAAACCCATGACCTTTCTGTTGCTAGTGCCCCAACACCCCCCTAAAAGAAGCAGCTTCCTTCGCTCAGATGGATGGTTTCCTCTGTCTGTTTGAGTGGATTTACCTGCCACTACTTGAGCCTCCTGTAAACACCCTCTCCCTTCATCTTCTTCCTGACAGCGCTCTCCACACTACACCGCCGCTGCCATTACTTACAGAGAGATTAGCTCTTACTCCAACATGGACAAGGAATCGTCATCTTATTCAAACAGTGGAAAGACTAACGATGTCCTGCACCTTGACATCAGTTGCTGAGAATGACAAAAGCTTTATCCACTTTATCCAAAACTTAATAAAAAGGAAATTTTAAGTAATTTTACCTGAAGTTTGTAATTTCTGCGCCACTTGCATAGCAAAACTTAATGGCAAAAATAATAACCAAAGAGGCTTCTCTGAACACTTCTACCATCTTCCATTGGTCGAAAAAACATAGTCCTCCCCCCAAAATAACCCTATTGGTTCAGCCAGCACACAGTTTCACTTTTCAGGGGAATCATTAATGGTTTACTTTTAGTTGTATGTGAATTATGGAAGCTTGTTTCCACCACAGAATAAAAAAATGTAAAATGATAAATTTTTTTCCCCGATTTACTTTTTTTCTCGGAATTGAGATAACTCGACTTTTTTCCTGCAATTCTGACTTTTCTCGCAATTGTGAGTATATCTCACAGTTCTGACTTTTTTTCTCGCAATTGCGAGTTATGTCGCAATTCTGACTTTTTCTCACAATTGTCAGTTTGTCCTACAATTCTGACTTTTTCTTGCAATTCTTTTTTCTCGCAATTGTGAGTTTATATCCCGCAATTCTGAATTTTCTCGCCAAATTGTGAGTTTATATCCCACAATTCTGACTTTTCTCGCAATTGCAAGTTATCTTGCAATTCTGACTTTTCTCGCAATTTCGAGTTTATATCCCACAATTCTGGCTTTTCGCAATTCTGACTTTTCTCACAATTCTGACTTTTTTTTTTCATAATTGCAAGTTTATATCTCATAATTCTGACTTTTTTTCTCGCAATTCTGACTTTTCTCGTAATTTCGAGTTTATATCCCCCAATTCTGGCTTTTTTTCGCATTTCTGACTTTTTCTTCCGCAATTCTGACTTTTTTAGTGAATATTTATCTGGGATAGGAGAATTTCTTGCTCCGCAAGCGTCACCAAATGGAATAAATAATGAAATCTGTTCATTTTGTGTAATCCAGGACTGTGCCACCAACGAGAACCAATTGGACAGCAAAGCTTCACAGCCAGGTGAGGACTATATTTACCAAATTTGAGGAAAAACAAGTCATTCATATTAAAATCTCAATATATCTTTGCATTCATGACTGACAATTTCCAGCTTTAGACATATATTGAAAATAAGCTTAAATATACATTTTAAATGTGATGAATTGTCATCTTCATTTATATAGCGCTTTTCACAATACATATTGTTTAAAAGCAGCTTCACAGTGACAATAGGAAAATTATTATATTAAAGTTGTTTTTTGATTAAATCACTTCCGTTGTAAAAATTGTTAATTATTACTTTAGGGGCCGCTTAAATGACACCTTTCCTACTTTAAAAAAAAACCCAAATACCTTTCATTCATTCTTGCCGTTCATTTACATGTTTAGTCTATAGGTTTGAGTGTGTATGTGCGCAGAAGCTTGGTCTTTTTTTTTTTTTTTTTTTTTTTTTGTGATATTTGCCAAATTACTTGTCTGGTCCGCATAATACAGAAAAATTTGTTGTGTTTGCAGATCTATGTGAACTGGAATAATTTTGATAACGTTTTATCTATACATAGGGCAAGGAAAGGGAAGGAGGCCTTCGCAGGGGATAATTTAGTTGAAACGTCAGGGCTGCGTTATCATCATGTCTAGATGCAGGTCCTTCATTTCATCTGGATACGGCCTGGATCTGGCAGGCTGCGGCAAACCTCGGGATAAACAGAGAGAGACTAATATTAGCGTAGACGCCGTTCTTCTTATGATGTAGCGAGTACATCAGGTGTTATGGGAAGTGTTCCCGGTTCCGGCTGACCTAATCTATGCAGCCTAACAATTTACATGATTTTACATGAATTGTCTAAATACTTACAATTGTCAAATGGATCCAGAAATCCCCATATTCTGTTCTAAAGTGCATTAGTTAAAAATTAAGGGCTTTATTGCTCACAAAAGGATTCTTCTGTCTGGCATTGATTCAATGCTTTACTTCCTGTGTCGGTCCTAAACCTCTGATCTTTTCTCATCAGAGAAGGGCTGGGCTCCTCTGGACTACTGCGAGCTCTCCAACCGCTTCCCCAGAGACCAGTGGGACTCCGCACTTCAGTTCTTCCTCAAGAAGCAGGAGGAGTGAGTGAATGAGTGCAGTCTTTTACAGAAGCACATTACACACATTGACAATAAAAGGAAATGTATATTCCACAATACAAAACTGTGTTGGAGGTGGTTTAGGGTACAAATGAAGACAGTAATCAGACCTTCATCGAAGCCGTCAATCAGTAGTGAGCCTTTCCTAGTGGTTATCCAGTAACTGTATATTAACATATATGTTAGCACACACTGAGGAAAAAAAACTGACTTGTCACACGTGTTTATAAGCAATAGAATGTTTACAGGATTTTACCTTCAATACACTTTTGGACACATTCACTGATTTTGTGTTTGACAAAAAAGAATCTCTTTCTAAACAGGCGGTTTTCGGATAGATTTGCTTAGTTTAATTGTTGAGTTTGACTGATATTGTATTGTTTTGTAAATAAAAAGATACTGGGGAATGAAGTAGAATAAACAGAAGCCCTCATTTAATTTAGGGAGAATGACGAGTTACCTCATCCGTTGGTTTTCATGTTCCAATTTTTTTTCAGTGCAAAAAGAGGAAGATTTCTTCCCGTAGCTGACATGTTATGATTTTTAATTTTTGATGTTGTGTTTCTTTGCCTGTTTGTTTTTTTATACTGTAATTTATACACAATTTCAACACATTTTTTTCCCTTGTTAACCTGTTTTCTGTCATTTTCTCAGCGTATTGAAGCACCTAAAAAGTTTAATTTAAGAAACGGATGAGTTTAATAAAATATTTAATACTGCACAATCAGAGTTATTCTTTCATTTGTAACCGAGAATTATATATTGTTTACCAGAATATGGTTTTTGGACAAGCAGGGTCCAAAAGTCAAAGAACACTAATGAAATTGCAATTAAATTTTTATTATTATTTTAATACAAATGTTTTTATTTGTCAATATAAGCATTTGTATAAAGAAACTAAACTGAAAATGTACATGAATTTCAGACTATCTTAGTATTTGGTTTGAATCCATTTTGCCTTAATAACATGAAGATTGTCAAACCTGATGATCATTTGATAGATTTGAAATGATCTAAAGAGCATTGTGAGCTTCAATTGCAAGACCATCTGTACAAAGGAGTTCAGGTTTGTTCATATGATTAGAGGCGTATAGAAGCAATGCAGCATCTAAAATATTTTTATAAACTGACATCATTTTTAAATACCTTGTTTATTTCGAGGTTTAAACTACATTTTGAATCTCAGACCCACAATGTGATCTCAGACTTTTGGAGCCCACTGTAAATTCTAAAATATTTACATGAAATATATTTACAATCACACCATTTTACACCACTCCCATGCACAATTGTGATGTTATGTATAAGTGTTGAATAGAACATTTCTCTAACAAAGTTTTAATTGAGAGCTTTTATTGGGGAACTGTCTAATTTATTCGCTGGGAAATGCAGTAGAGCTGGAACCTGAAATGTGGGTTAAACGGCATTGTAAAAGGGTTGTGGCCTCCTACCCAGGGTCCTCGCTGGCCCCGGGGCACCACAAACAGCCCGCTTTCTTCCGTTCCATCCGTCTCTCTCACACACACACACTCAGACTATATACAGTGTTTCTGTCTTTTCTGTACCTGTGTGACTCACTGCAGCTCCGCGCGCTGCCTCTGAGTGAGTCACTCAATACACCGCTGTGTCAACACGCGCTGGAGCCTTTGGGTCAGACTCACTTCCAGTTTCACAAGAACTTTACTTCTAGTTCTACACTACATCTGGAAGTTCAAATGTGGGGGAAAAAAATATCAATTAAGTTCACTTGGATTGCCTGAGACTTCTTTTAAAACACTGCTTTTAGATTCAGTCCTGTAAAATGGATGTATTTTATGTGAGATCTATTTGGTGGGCTTTGAAATTGAAGTGGGTGTATATGTGACAACTTGAGCTGTTTTTATAGACCATTCCGTTATTTGCCATTCCGAAACCATCTGAGATCGACGTTCTCGTGATTTTGGCTGACTGAACTCGAGCAGAGGAACGCTGTGGCCCTTTCTGTCCTGTCAGTTAATAAATTATGTTCGTTTTTAGAAACTGAATTTGTTAAATCTGTTGCCTCTTGCATTCATTGAAATGTTTCTCTTATTTTCTACATTTAATTAAGAAATGCGGCCGTAAAAGTGTGAAGAAGAAGAAGCGGGTTTTAATGATGTAAAAACACAGCATTTAGAGATAATTAACAACCGCAAAAATTAAGAAATACTGATTAACAATGTCATATTTTTTTTTTTTTTTTTTTTTTTTTTTTTTTTTGTGATAAAATGGCGCTTTTTTCCGTGTGGGAATGTGTGTAAAATCAAAAGGTGATTCAGACAATTATTTTATTAGCATTACGGGTTTTTATTCATGATAAAATGCTTCGAGGTTTTTTTTTAAAAGAGCGTTTGTTTAAATGTTTGTTTCGCTAAACAGAATAAAATGAAAATTAGATTTGTGTCGCGTTATTTTGCTTATCCTACCTTAAACTTAATATTGTTACATTTTAATCACTTAAATACCGTTTTAATATTTAATTTTTTTTTCCTACAGTTGACTTTCGTATGCCTTGCCAATTTTAGCTGTTTTTATTAAACACAATTTATGTAAAAATATCAATGTATTTTTAGGCTATTGAATGTTCTTACAACAGGTAAAAACGGAAGAAAAGCTCCGAATGTGTTTGACATCTTTTGCCTGTTGTCAGCATCCAACATACATATTTGGATATAGATCATTTCGTTGTATTTAAAGGTTTGAGCTGGTAAGTTGTCATAGTTTTCTAAATTAATTGTAAGGAATGAATTAAGCTTGAACGTATAAATGACACATTTCCATAAAGGGACATGTATTAGTTGTTTAGTTTAGGAATCAAATGTGTTTTAGGTTGGTTTTTCGATAAATTAGCTAAATACTTTGACATTTTAGATCAAATGACAGGAGAGAGTTGTAATTAGTAAAGGCTTTAAAAGATTTTTTTTATACAAACATGAACTTGGAATAAATGTGCGTTTATTTAATTAGACCTAAATAATTAAATTAGTGGCGGAATTTCAACCAAGATGCGGCTCTTGACCTCTGGCCATGACATCTGAATCGTAATTTCTCCTTAAAGCAGCCATCATAAGCATTGCATGTCGCCAAACCATCGTCCTTCAGAGAAAGAGGTGTTTTATTTTAATCTAATTAAGCTTTCTTAATTTCATTTGATTTAATGGGCTGTAATTCGTATCATATCTGCACACGGTTTAGCAATTAAAAATCAACTTTTTTTTCTTCTTTTTTTTTTTTTTTAAGAATTCTATATTTTACCAGAAGACCTCTGCTTTCTCAAATTACATGACGATATAGTTTGCGTTTCATTTTTTTAAGCTCTAATAAATGCAGTTAGATTTGCATTTTCTGAAGAAAAGTAGTCTACTTTCAAGGCAGCAAACGACGTTTTAGTGGGTATAAGCGGTTTAGGCTTAAGTTTGCCTATGTTTTCATTATTTTTTATTTTTTTATTTTTTTCTAATTTTCTGTCGTATTTGCAAACAGAATCAACACGTTCACACAACGCTTTCTTGCATCGCTTAGCCTGCGCCTCACACCCTCAGTGCTGTAAATAGTTAAATAGATGTAAAAGATGAATGAAAAAGTACTTATCGCAATTCAGTAACTTACGTAAATATTATATTTGCGTATCTAATCGCTGTGAGATTTTGCTTTTAGATTTTGAGTAAAGAGTATTCCAAAAACTCAGTGAAAGCTTTTTAGACATTTAATAGTTTCTTTCCTAAAGACCCTATAAAATCGCGTGACTATATGGCAGTTTTTTGTGTGTGTTTAACGTATTTCCTATTTAATCAGGAAGCTTGAGCCGGACATATGGAAGGCCTTGTTTTGGCAAGTCAAATCATAGCTGCGTCGGAATTCCCATGTTTTCAATGTATTTAGGCCTACTAAATTCGACGAAAAAGTATTTATCCACCATTATTAAAGAATGCTCTTAGGTAGGCTATTGTGTGGTAGCCAACATTGATGAAAATATATGGCAACTGACATACATCCGCCATGTTAGCAATGTCAAGTGAAATACGTAGGTGTTCAGCACTGCAGGTGCTTTTTAGCCGCACATTTAACCTCCATTTAATTCTTTCTTAGTATCTACAACACTTACAGTTAAAAACAAAAAAACAAACGGAAAATAATTGTTGTCACTGTCAATAGCATAGCCTACTGCTTTTCACGTTATATATAGGCCTAGGTATATTATATATATAATCTGAATGATTTGCTACTTGCTAGTCATTTGCCGGCATTGGGGGAGGGGCGTTGTCATTCTAAACAGCATTTGATTGGACAAAAATCTGGAGTGCAGGATGAGTCATCAACCAAGTGAATTTTTTTGTTGTTGTTGTTCCATTTTCAGGAAGAAAGACTATAATATCCACTAAAAGTAAGTTTGTCAACATTGTTGAGCAGAACACTGTTGTCTCAAAGTTTATGAACTGAAAGCCAGGCTATTAAAAGCGTAAAATTTAATATCATTTATTCAAAGAACAACTAGATTATAAATGCGAGAATTAATTGCAGAAAATGAAGAAAAATAAGCGTAGCAACAGAAATTACAACGCTGCCTTACAACTACTTATCCTTCAGAGAGTTTAGTTCTGACAAACAGGATTATCTTCCCAAGATGGCCCGCAGTGATTTTGGTCTGATCTTCTGGTGTCCAGCGGCTATATCTCCTGACTCAGAATGAAAATAAACCCTGGACATGCAAGGGTGCGTTTGCCGAAAGGGAGTCCCGTTAAGAGAGAGGTGGCTTCGGGTTTGTTGTGCTTCCATTCAGTGGATCATTTGCAGGTGATGCCGAGCGTAGATAAGCGGCCGCCGATTCCTGTCCTCCGTCTAGACTCACAGCTTTACGAGCGACACGAGATTGATCACTACTACGGGAAGGGTTAAATTACTCATTCAGTATCCGGTCGGCACGATATTTAGATAGATGAATAGATAGATGTATATTCATTCGAAGCCTCCGTAAAGGGCTGAATGTGACCGATCAGGGATCTGTAATTGTGGTATGGCGTCCATCTATCAATGGATCTTTATTCGTGATTAGCCAGCAGATAAGAGACTTTATTTGTATAATTATCACTTAAGAAAAACGGTCACCTTTTAACGATACAAAAACCTTATTTGCTGCTCAATAGTCTTTATAGGTTTCACAAAGAACCATGATTTGAAAGAGCACCATAAGAAGCTTATTCCCCAAAACCAACATTTTCTGCATAATGCGAATCATCAGTATTAGTTTAAAATATTCCGTCTTAATCTCTATATGTGATAATTTCACATTAAAAAAAAAAAAAAAAAAACAATGCAAAAAAAAAATTATAAAGGTATTTCACATATTTTTAAAAAATAAAATAAAAAACTCTAAACAATAATGCACGTCTGTATTTAAAAGCAAACAAAAATTTCCTTTCAGGATCAATTCAGATATCACGACACTGAAGTTATTCACAATTGAATTTTGTTCACGTTGCTCCTGTACTTTTTTACTAGATCTTTGGACAGTTATTTCCCGTCCTAGCCAGTACCTTTTGTATTGAAAATGAAGTGTCTTTCATCTTGTTATAAAAAGATATGTAAAGGTAACATGATATGGTTGTCTTTTCATGCAGGCTTTCTCAGACATAAACAGCATTTAACGTCGTTTATTTGTAATTTCTCACTTTTTGGTATGGACGGTTGTCCTGACAATAAATAACAATAACTTACTTTTTAAATCGAGGAGTTTATACAATCTGTCATCCATTCGTTAAGATAAAATATTTTACAGCTCAGTTTTATACATCTTCGGAGAGATCATGCGCATTAAGACAAAAAAGTTGATTTTTGTCTCATATGGAAAAAACCACTTGTTCATAAAGCTACACAATGATGGTCTTGAATAAACACTGTTAAGACTGTTGTTTTCGTAAGGTTGACAGTGGTCCATAATCAAAACCAAAATAACGTGTTCATATTCCATTGGACGTCCTGGATATACGGTCCAAATGCTTTAAAAACAGTTTTGTAACACGTCTGGAAACCCCAAAGTCGCTTGGACAGGCTCCTCCGTTTGGCAAACTGTTTAAATCCATCTCGGTTAATCCCTTTTTTCCGTTTGAGGCGGTGAGGTGATGGGTTTTCATGCAGGGCGGGTGAGGGCATGCTGGGGCAGGAGTCTCCGGTGGGCTCTCACGTCTCCACGGGACTGGGCACCATGCTGTTGGGGGTGTCGGGTAACTGCGATGACAGAGAGGTCACATCACTACCAGACGAGTTACCCAGCGAACCCGACTCGGAAAATGACACCTATAGAAGGGTGAGGGGGAGAGTTGGGAATCAGTATAGGTTGATGTTCGACAGCATGCTGAGACTATAGTCTAATATACAGCTTGGAATGGCCCAAATTTGATTAAATGACAAGAGGTTTACATACGATTTGCAGTTGACATTTACATTAGCCTACACAACTGTGTCATGGTGTTAAATAACAGACAAAATAAAGATAATAACCAGTGTGCAAATCAACTTTTAATTTCTGTCAGAAATTTCGCGCGATCTCGTGAGCGTCTTTTCGCGCCCTTTCAACACATTATCAACTGTCATCTAGGCCTATCGTTTTATTTATTTATTTTGTCTTTTTTTTTTTTTTTTTTTTTGTCGTCCACATGCGATACGTAAATTTATAATAAAGTGATAAATAATGACACTAGATTATGTTATGTCGATGTACCGCCCGATATAGGCTAAGATGTCTATTGTTGCTACGGAGTTCGGACAAACTTTTAGCTTAATCTAACTTCACTAGACATTGAAACGTGTAAAAACCCTTAACGAAAAGGCTATACATATAGGTCTAAATGTAGCCTAAAAGCTTTTAAAAACTTAAAAAATGATTGATACATTGCTCATTTGAAACTAGTAGTAGCATACTGCAAAATATCAATTGCCCTAGGCCTATAACAATCGGTAGCCATTTTTTTTTTCTTGAAAAATATTTAAATGATATGATTGATCATTTTTATTAAAGAAAATGAGTCGGCATTGCATGGAGGATCACATAGCCTAGTTGTTAGGCCTTGTAATAAATGTTCCGGGATGGCAGTCCTCACCAGCTGTTGGAAGGCAGGCTGGTCCAGGTCACTCTGTAAGGCAAATTCGCTTAAGGCTTTCCACGGAGGCTGATAGGTTTGAACTTCTACAGGATTTCCCTGGACTGTGGTGTCATGTCTAATCGGGCTGCCTGCCACCAGAGGCGTTCCCGTGAGACCTTGAAGATTCTGCAAAAGGTTGAGGAGAAACCTTAGCGACACAGCCAAGAAGCTTAACACTTTGGGTGGGAATTTCATGTGTTCAAAATCATTTTAAAAAATCACATCAATAATAGATAGATAGATAGATAGATATTAGGCATATATATAAGATATAGGCCTATTACACATCGTTCACATAGGCAATAAATAAATAAATAAATAAAAAATAAAGGACAGAACGAGAACTAGCATGAAACCAGAACGAGAACTAGCCATAGAATACCATAGAAGAACCCGAGATATATACCATAAGAACCCGAAAATTTTGGCTATGTAACTTCAAGAACTATTTAATCTCTTAAGAACCATGAAGTCAGCTCAATTTATAAGGAATATTTTCATTGAAGAAATGTTATAGTCAAAATAAGTTTAAACCTGCTTATCTATTCGTTGATTATCATTAGCCTACTCGTTAGAATTTAGTAGGCTACAAAACAGATATTCCTACCGTTTTGTCGTTGTGTTGCTGTTGTTGTAGTTGTTTCATAAGTATGGACCTCTTCTTGTCTTTGCAGCGTTTGTTTTGGAACCACACTCGTATGACGCGTGGGCTCAGGCCGGTCATTTCCACGAGCTGTTCTTTCATTAGCGCGTCCGGTCGCGGGTTTGCGTTATAACACGTCCGGAGAGTGTGAAGCTGCTTTTCGTTTAATACTGTCCGCACACGCGTGGTCTTCTCAGACTGCTTGTGAACGTGGTTCCGGTGAGGTGGCTGACGAACTGGCACAGGTTCTGCGAATAAAATGCGTGTAAATCACTTTTCGGCTTGAAAGGTCATTTCATTATTTAGACACACTGCAGAAGAGCACGCTTACTTGAAGGTTAAATTGTGCATACACACATCGGTCTGTAGCCAAGTGCGTGTCAGTCAAAACACCTCTTAGGGCCTTCAATATGCTCTCAACTTTGCTGTATGTGCAAAATGTTGAAGGATCGACATGGGATATAAAAGTATAACATGCAATAAGTGCACCATCTTACAGAGCAATAAGGGGGTTAAGTAGTGACATATAATCGAACAGAACATTTGTATGGTTTAATGCTGTTTACGCGTTAAGTCAACTGTCAAAGCATTATTCAGGCTAAACTGTTTGAGTCAAACCAACTAAATGCAGTTTTAGTTCGAAATGAAACGTTAAAAATCAAATTTGATGCATATTTAATCAATAATGTATTTAAGGGGAAAACATTCTGATATCTGATAGACATATCTTACCAATCTAACAGCCAAGAAAATCTTTATTTAAAGATCGCAATATTACAATTTCTTTTTATTTAAAAAAAAAAAAATCGCTGTTTTCAACCATTAAACGGTTTCAGATTAAATTCAGGTCATGATAATTCAATCAGAAATATCCTCAAACAATCTCAGGCAGCTACAAGTAAATGCCATGAGGGATTTAACACGAAAACAAATCTTTAAATTGGACTGAGCAACAGAACACAAGCCACTCGGTAGTCTGTTAACACAATTTCACAAGCTTATTAACTGTAACAGAGAACTAAATTCAGGAATCTCATAATGGCGCTTATAGTAGGCTATTACTTCACAACAACAACTACAATAACTAAATTATTATTAGGCATGTTATTATTGTGATACTTTACATTTGTGTAGGCTACATATTGTAAATACTGTTATTGTTGTTACTAGGGCATCCTAATGAATTATAAATATAGACACAAATTATGTGTAGCCTAACTTGAACACTAGCATTGTTTTTTATTATTATTATTAATAATACTTTTCTTAATTTTTTTTTTATTTTTTATCATTACTACTACTACCTGGGATGTGCAGGGGCCTGTTGGAGTGAATGTTCCCGGGACTGATAGGACTCCCGGCTGAAGCGCGCTCCATTAGCAGCCCGTGATCCGCCCGGCAGAGCAGCTCCTCGTCCCGCAGAGAGAACTCATCTCCCGGGAGCAAATGTCTGCTGCACACCGAGCACCTGAAACACTCCATGTGATACACGTTATCCCGGGCCCTCATCACCAGGTCACTGCTGCAGAAACCGATGTTGCATTTGGCGCATTTAATCCCGAATAATCTGCAATTTCCAGAAGAAACATTTGCTTATTTTACTGTTCGTTTTCAACTTCATTTTACAAGGCCGAGAAACACGGATCGTGATTCGTAAACAAAACTGTAACTCTTTTCTTAAAGCAAGTATAGTCCTATATATAATTAATTAATTATAAATGAATAATAGTAGGCTATACAATACGCATTACATGCATTTATCCTTTTGATGAATAATTGCAAGCAGTTACATTACGCATATATTCAGTAAACAGTCTAGTATAACACATTCAAACACGGTGTTTGACAATTGAATAATAGCCCAGTCTTCACAAATATAAGCTACCAATAAATATGTAATAGTGTATTATAACTGAGTTTTCATATATTTACGAGAGCATAAGCTGTGTTACAAGACACAGTGAACACAATGTTTCATCAAGAATATCCGTGATACTTTACAAGTGCGGAATTATATTTCTTTACAAAGCAAACTTCAAAACAATACTAAACAAACACAGTAAACAAGCATGCATGGCAAGGCTACACCAAATATGACTGCAATAAATTTAGCCTAACCAAATCTCAAATATTTGCACGTATACTTGGAATCTTACTGAAACAGAATTACAATTTCCTAGATATTTATGTTTTACTATCAGTATTTTGTACTACAGTCTAGCCTACTGTGATATATAGGCTATACTTTTACCTCAGCAACAAAGGTTCTTTAAAAGCACTCTTAATCTTTTTAGTTTACGCTATTTTCCTAAAGCAGAACAGCATGCAGAGTTTTCTCATATCTCTAGATCTGTTTGGGTCAAGAATCTGTGAAAAAGAGGGCCTCGACGAAATTCCAAAGCTGTGAAATCACAAATGTAGAGTGACTCGTACCGTACGTAATCTCTCTTGCAATAAGTCTTGCCGTCCCGGACGAAGCAAGTGCACGTCTCATCCAGGTACTGACTGCATTCTGCGCACTTCAGACAGGCTGCGTGCCACTCCAGGTCCGGGGACACTCGCAGTATGTACTGATCATGGATCTGACTTCCACAGCCTACACACATGGCGATTCCAGACTTCTCTGGATATGGAAAGCAGGGATTAGTGTCCTCCGACTGCGCTTCTATAGGGTAGGACAGGCTATTTAGCCCCCCCAAACACCGTCGTCGTGTAAATATGCAAGATTATAGCTCGTGTTTCATACATCCTCTTTTGACATGCCACTAGACCACAAAATCCTGTTTTATTTCATTATATTGGTTCGTGTTTTAGGTTGCACTAAAATATTGTGTGCAGATAAGTCTTTTTTTTTTTTTTTTTTAAATTTAGGACAATTTTTTTTTTTGACATAGTAGACATTTAATGATATTTTAGACATGTAACTATATTATATTGTCTCGGTGTACAGTAAAACTAATTTTGCATAAACGTTATTCAAAGTTCTTGCGCAATAACAAACAAATTTAGTAAAACAAACACCCAGCACTTACTTTTGGAATGATCCCCCATATCACCCAAGAAAGAAGGATGGGGTAGAATATCCACCATACAGGAGGGTTAAGGCAGAAGGCTTACAGATGAGGAAATGGAATGGGAAACTGCCTCGTCCCGAGCTGACTAATAACTTCTGGCCGAAGAGCCTGTGGGAAGAGCAACACACAGACACTGGCTCTGACGTCACCGGGCCCTGACGTCACATGCAAACCTGGACCACGCGCCCCCGAATTTCAGCAGCAGCAGCAGCAGCCCGGCGCGGAGATCCGACCACGGGAAATATTTTGAATACCGTGTACCGAGGAATTGAAGATTAAACTCACACTTGTTTCTCCAAACATAACTGTGAAACGCCACGCTGAATAACACACGAAAAGTAGCTGGAAATGTATTAAATAGAGAATATGTTTTAAATTAAGTTTTAAGTATTTCATGCAGGTGTTCAGTGAGAAGTGGACCAACGCATGGACGTTAAATACACGTAGAGGCAACGACATTATCTGCGGGTTTAAACTGCATTTGATAAAGTAGCAACATAAAACAAAAGTAGAATATGGTTTTAAAAATAGGCCTATGTGAATTTATTTTCAAAACATTCGGTAAAATTAGCACTTTCTCAAAACAAAGAGACATATAGGCTACATTAGTTTCGTTGCTTTTAAAAAATTCCGTAGGGCGAATCCATGTGAACTTAAGTCCATGTGTTCTAGTGAGCCCCCTACTGGACATCAAAATATCTTCACATTGTCCATTTATATTTGTAATACAGTTCAGAATCATTTATGGGTTTGCCAGTCTAACAAAAAAAGTATAATTTAGGAAGAAAACAATTGACTAAATATGAAATAAATTAAACAAAATTACCACATTTCTGCAGTGCATTTGAAAAAACAAAACAAAAAAAAACCGCTTATTAAAAATGTCGACAGTTTAGTTTGACTGCGAATGAAATCATATTCGATTCATCTATTCACGCTTCTTTCCATTAAAAATTCCCATCATAAAATTGACCAACATGGACTTGCATTCTTCGGGTAGATATTTAATCTCTATTTAATCTGCTTCTAAGTGACTCACAGCACGAGTTTGCTTATAACAATTATTTTCTGCATCTTGCATTAAACTCTGCATTTTTATTGTGGATAATTCAAAGAGTGAGTAAACTCAACCAAATATGAGTAAACTCAATTGTTTCAGCTCAAAAATAGTCGGCAATGAATTACTTTTAGGTTTATTTTTTGAAAACTTATAAACTTGAGTTTAAAATCCAAAACTTGACACAAGTTTAGGAGAATAAATAAGTTCAAATAAAATAGGGCTACAGTGTTTGTGCTTCTCTCTAAGAGAAACTGAACTCGTTTATTTTGTCTATATACCAGGCTACACTTCTCCTCTAGCATCAATGTGAATGTAAAGTCCATATAGGCTAGGCTACATATATTAAAATGCGACCATAATGAATAATTTCGTTTATTTCACACTGTAAATTATTCGGACAATCATGTTGAAAGTCGTGTTGTGAATCCTCTTGCCCTCACAGAGTGACCGCGTATCGAACCTCACCTTTGACCTCTAACCCTGCAAACATTTCATTTAGGCTACTACAAGAAACCATGTTGGCTCCATGAGGGGGTCAAAAAGAGACATAGGAGATTGCATATAGCCTATGCAGTCTACAACGTTTTACGTTTTAATTGGTTTTTAATCATAGATAGTTGACAACCATTTGTCAGCGACTTAAATTCAGTACAAACGGAAGGAATGAATCAGATGGAACAAATTGCGGGAAAAATGTGGCCTAACTTTTTAATTTGAAAAAAACAAAAACAAAACAAACAACAACAACAAACAAAAAAGCACGTGCATATTCCTAACGAATTTATCGGCTAATTAATTTATAGGCTAATTCCTTTTTTAAACAGTCTATCTTAAACGTTATTTTTTTCTTTCTTCAAAAAGTCATAAATAAATAATCACAATCTTTCCCCTTTGTCTTGAACACAACCCAAAGCATCAAATCCAAACATATCAAATCAATAAATTATATAGGCTAAAATTAGGAAATAAAACAAACAAACAAACAAAAAGACCAACAGGGAACGTAAAAATACCCATAAGAACACTGTAAAAAGCTCATATTTATACCAAAATGTTGCATTCTGCTTAATAGCCTAAAGGAAATATGCTGTTGTTACAGTTGTTTCCGAAGATTATACCACAGAATTATGAATAAAGTCATTTAAAAATCCAACTATTGGTTCAGTGGACCCTGTTACATTTACAGTCACCGTGTGAAAGCCAACTCTTGAACTAAAAACTCCACAGATTATCAACGCAATGAAACACCGCCCCTAATTACATATCCAATCAGTCTCCGCCCACTTTGCTATGAGACCGTTATTCCGATCCGACATATATAAGAATTGTATTATTTTATTTATATTAATTTTTTGACTACGCGAATATACTGAAAAATATCACCTCCAAGAAAACCACACTGTTAGAAAATAATTTACACATAAGAGGGGCGTTTCTCTTATGATCTCGCGAGATCTCAACTCAACCTCTATCCCCTGTTACTAAAGCAGTGACAGTGTGGCTGCAGATAGATAGTGTGCTGCTGTAATCATGCTCAAAGCAATAAACAAGACCCACCTCAGGCAGTTGGTAAGAAAAATCCGACGAAACGACATATCAACCAGTGCGCACTTTCTTTTAAAGTTGTTATTCTTTCTCACCGTCCTTTCTAGACAGAAATAGACCTGAATAAAAATCTTAGCATGCTGGCTAACTCGCTCATTTAGTTCAGCAGAAGTTGTTCAATATGTTACTAAACTGCTATTCTTTTCTATATAATCTTGTTTTAATGTGTTGTTTTTGATATGTGATGATTAAAACGCAATGTCAAATGTTTGGTTCCTTCGCTGACCTATTTTTTCATAGTTATACAGCATGCTAGTTAAGCGTTTACGTTAACTTCAATATATTCTCATAGTTGTGCTGTTTTTATAGCTTTAGACAGAAATATTGATGTTTGGATATATTTATGACACTTTTAAGGCATTGGTAACATCAATATTAGTTAATAAACAGAGCTAGCTAACTATCTGTCAAGGTTATTCATCATGTAAACAGTGCATTATGAAACCTTCTCACTGTCCTCAAGTAACTGATTGACCTACAGTGCATTTAAAATGTGACCTACATTGAATTTGATATGTTAATATATTAGGTCAGACCCTAAGAAGTATCAGATCCCTGTTATGTATCAGATTTCTAATGACCTCTATGGGCTTCAGAACAATGTTTTGGCTGCGCTGCCCCTGTCTGCATTGAATGGTAACCTCGAATCGGTTATTTAGGTGAAAGGGCCTGGTAGTTATTTATATCATACTGTATCAGATTTACCAAATAGGTTTTTTTTCTTCCCAGTCTGGTCTGATTCAGAGGTTTCAGAGTACTCTGGTTGTTGCCGAGCACAATAATGACACCCTGACCCCCATCACTCTGAACGCCATCTCTGCTGCTAATAAACTCGGCAGTGATGTGTCCTGTTTGGTTGCAGGAACAAACTGCGCGAAGGTATTATCTCTTCATGCCCATTGATTTATGTGTAGCAATTTGAAAGCCTGATGTCAGGGGTCTGATTATGGGTTTTTGGACAGGTTGCAGAGCAGTTGTCCAAAGTTCAAGGGGTGAAGAAAGTTCTGATAGCTCAACATGAAGCCTACAAAGGGTTATTGCCAGGTAAATTATTATTATTTTTGTAAATTATTTTTATAATTTGGAAGTATATGGTTCAAGTAACTTTGCATAAAGGCATCTGACAGATTGAAGGAAGGAGGTATTTAAATGAAAAACTGTATTTAAATGAAAAATTCTGCCTTCTTTCACAGAGGAGCTGACGCCCCTCATCTTGGCAACCCAGAAACAGTTCAGTTTCACACACATCTGTGCGGGAGCTTCTGCTTTCGGAAAGGTAAATCCAAAGCAGATGATGAGGAAGTAGGGCTGAAAGGGAGACATTCAGTTGTCTTTATCATTGAGCCATTATGTATCTTTCACACACTGTGGTAAAAACAACACCGTTTAAATATATATATTTTTAAAAATTTGATTGCAAACTTTTATCAGATCAAACAAAATTGACAAATTTTTACCTTTAAAAAAAAAAAAATTATGACAAAGCTTTATCAGAACAAAGAAAATTGACTTGAATTGACATTTTTGCCTTGATGTTTTCTTTTGATTTGATGACAAACTTTTATCACATTGTACAAATTTGATGTACATTTTTGCTTTGATGGGTTTTGTTTATTTGATTTAATTTTACACAGGGTTTTTTACCGTTAATTAAAACTATCAAAAACATTTCTGTTAATTGAAATAAAGCTGAAATAAGAAAAAAAATATTAGTTGAAAAACTTAAAATAAATGAAAATGTAGCCTTGGTTGAAGGCTTGAAGCAATACAATTATTAAAGGGGTCATGAATTGAGAAATCAAATCTTTTGACATATACCTCATTAGTTCAAAAACCTGAAGGTTACGGGTTTGATTCTCAATACCAGCAGGAAATGACTGAGCTGCCCTTAAACAAGGCACCTAACCCCCAATCACTCCCCGGGCACCACAGCAAAAATGGCTGCCCACTGCTCCGGGTGTGTGTGTCCACAGTTTGCAGTGTGTGTGTTCACTACTCACTACTCCTAATGTGTGTGCACTAACTGGATGGGTTAAATGCAGTGGACAAATTCGAGTATAGGTTACCATACTTCGTTTTCATATCTCATTAAATAGCTTTTATTGAAACCAAGATATAAAAATGTCTAGTTTCGGAATTTGTCACATTATGACAATAGTACGATGAAAGACCGTCAGAATCAGATCAATGCCTACTTCTACATCATTGCGTCTTTAGCCACTGGCGCGTTAGTGAGATGAGAAGAGAGATACAAGATCACTGGACTTAAAATAACATTACATTCCAAAGGATCCTAATGCTAGGAAAATACACATTGTTTCCAATAATCTGTTATTTAAATTGTGACTTAAAGGGTTAGTTCACCTAAAAATGAAAATGCTGTCATTTATTACTCACCCTCATGTCGTTTCACACCTGTAAGACCTTCATTTATCTTCAAAATGAAAATTAAGATATTTTTGATGAAATCTGATGACTCAGTGAGGCCTCCATTGCTAGCAAGATAATTAACACTTTCAGTGCCCACAAAGCTACTAAAAACATATTTAAAACAGTTCATGTGACTACAGTGGTTCAACCTTAATGTTATGAAGCGACGAGAATACTTTTTGTGCACCAAAAAAAACAAAATAATGACTTTATTCAACAATATCTAGAGATGGATGATTTCAAAACACTGCTTCATGAAGCTTCGAAGATTTATGAATCTTTTGTTTCGAATCAGTGGTTCGGAGCGTGAATCAAACTGCCAAAGTCACGTGAGCCATTGAAATTTCGAAACGATTCAAAACACTTGTGACATAACGAAGCCTTGTTTACTGAAATCACATGACTTTGACTTTCGAAACAAAAGATTCGTAAAGCTTCGAAGCTTCATGAAACAGTGTTTTGAAATCACCCACCACTAGATATTGTTGAATAAAGTCAGACTCTTGCCAAAACTCCCGTTATAGTCCGTGATGCTGTCTACATTGCACAATGAATATCTCATTTACATCATGTTTGCACTGTTAGTTATGATGAAAGACTTTGTGAGAGTGCAGAAATCGAGTTGCAATGATGAGATTGACAATGACTAGTTAATCTCAATAGCTGTAATAGTAAAAATGTAGTAAAAGTTTTCAAGAGAGCTCCACATATAATACTTTTCATATGCAAAATGTTAGCCAATCACAACCATGGGTGTTTACATTGAAGTTTCACAGTAGAAACGCCCCTTAAAACAGAGTGTTAAAATTAGACGGCTAAAATCAGGGTAGAAAATGGCCTTTTATTTCTATGTTATGACCATTTTTGATGTAAAAGTCATGCTAACATTCAGGAAACATTATAAAATAATGAAAAAATGCAGTTCATGACCCCTTTAACTGGGAATTAATTAAAACTAAAACTGAGATAAATTAAAACGAAATGGCAAACAAACTAATGTAACATCTAAAGCACATAATGAAATTACTAAAAATGACCCTCAAATTACTATATAAAGAAAAAGGCTGATTCAAAATATATATATTAATAAAATATATATTATAATATATTAATAAAACTAAAACACTGATTGCACAAATTTTATACATTTTTTTTTGCTTGATAATGTTTTTTATTTGATTAACTTTTATCAGATTATACAAAAATAATAAAAAATATATGCCTTTTTTTGATGAGAGATTTATTTTCATTTATTTTCATTTCATTATTTTCACAACAAATTTGCTGTGATTTTTTTTTTTTTTTTTTTTTTTTTTTTTTTTTATTTAATGATAAACATTTTTCGAAAATTTCTGTATGTTTTACCTGTTTTTTTTTTTTTCTTTTGCTGACAAATACTTTATGATAATGCAAAATTTGCATAGATTTTGTCTTGATCCTTTTCATTTTTCCATGTGATCACATCAGTGATTAGTGTAGCTATGTTTTACTTAATGCAAGATTTTCTAGTTACTCTTATACCGAAGTTATTTGATTATTTCCCAAAGCGAAAAGCACAAATGGGAAATGGATTAGAACCTCTCATACTGCCGAGCCCCTATCAGGCTTCTTACTTTTGGAATTGTGGGAGAAGTCCGTCCTCAATAAGTGCGGTTCTATTATATGCACGGTTATTTGTCATTCCACAGCCAAACTGTCAGGCAGCAGATCTAATGGTATTTAAATTGAATTGTAATACATTAAACAGTATCTTATGTAGCCTAACCCCAGACCAAAGAGATGTATTAGTCTCAATTTCCTCACTGGCTAAACGTATTTTATTTGATGGATTCTTAAGTGCTGGATTTGGTTTCATTATGTCACTATATAAAACACTTGAATTACCACTATACAATATTTTTCACCTCTAGACATAACTTAGAGCTCTTTTTCAGACTCAACGATATTTATTCCGTCTGCGATGCAGGATGGCCAAAGTTTTCAGACATGCGGTGAAACTGGGTTTTGATCAATGCCTGCCGAAATAATGCTATTTCCAAACAAATCAAATCTGACCACATCTGTAGATAAGGATGTGAATTTTTTAATGGTTTGAACTTATTCAAGAGCTTCAAATGCATCCGATTGTCTTTGTGTATGTCTTTATTTGTAGAATCTCCTTCCAAGAGTGGCCGCCAAGTTGGATGTGGCTCCCATTTCAGATATCATTGAGATCAAATCTCCAGACACCTTTGTGAGGACCATTTATGCCGGTAAACACTCAAATGAATGAAATGCTTGTTTGCTTTCAAATAACCTTTCTAGTATGCTCCATATTCTTCTTTGTTCATCGTGGTTTGTGATTTAGGAGTCTTGCCATTGGTTGGCTGCGTGAACGGAGACTCAAAGTGACTCTCACTGGCTTGAAACAAATTTTTTTAAATCTAAGGGGGACCCTGGAGCCTTTTTGTCCCACTTTGCATGTATTATTTCTCTGTTCACTGTTTCTCGTCCATAAAATCTACTGCCATAAATACTTCCTAATTACTCTGGCCACTTTATCTTTGGCAAGCACAGAGCCCTTGATATTTATGAGACTTTATTTTATTTTAAGTCACATTAATGTTTTTCATGCAAAATATTAAATGAAAAGTGGTGTTTTGCCACTTGTGATAATCATTTATGTCCAAGGTTTTCAACTGGGGATCCATGAAGGTTCTCCAGGGACATTTTCTTGCATCATCCTAAAAGGATTTGAATGAACATTCGATGATGATCTGTTTTCATTATATAAAATGATTAACATGTTAATATTGTGATATATTTTACACACAATATTGTCTGTTTTTGCTCAGTTTTGAAAATATTACCTACAAAGCCAGAGCAGAACTGTTGTACATCTCAGAGCAACACATAGCGATGTTTTTTTTTTTCTGAAAGAATCCGTGTTTTGAGCAAACCAATCTGGTGAACCACTGATTCAGTGGCCCATTCATAGAGAGCCATTTACTTCATTCCTGAACGGATTAGCCATTTGAACGAATCAAATGAATGACTCATTTAGACATTTACCGCCACCTACTGGCAGTTTGTTTTTTATTTAGAGTAACATTTCATTTAAAAAAAAAAAAAAAATTCCATATTAATAAAACAACAACAACAAAAAAACATTAAGGGGATAGTTCACCCAAAAATGTAAATTCTGTCATCATTTAATGTCGATTCAAACCTGTATGACTTTATTTCTTTTGTGGAACAAGATGTTTTGAAGAATGTTGGTAAGCAAGCTATTTTGGTTTACTTCCATTGTATGGAGAAAAAAAAAGATAATTTGAGAAATGTCTCAGTATTTATTTATTTATGTTCCACAGAAGAAAGAAATTCACTGTTTCATGAAGCTTCAAAGCTTTATGAATCTTTTGTTTCAAATCAGTGGTTCTGAGCGTGTATCAAACTGCCAAAGTCACGCCCCCCCAGTGGTGAACCATTGAAATTTCGAAACACTTGTGACATAACAAAGTCTCTTTTACTGAACATGAACTGTTTTAAATATGGTTTTAGTACCTTTCTGGGCATCTGAAAGTGTTAATTATGAAGGCCTCACTGAGCCATCAGATTTCATTTTTTGTGTACCGAAGATGAACGAAGGTCTTACGGGTGTGGAACGACATAAGGGTGAGTAATTAATGACAGAATTTTCATTTTTGGTTGAACTAACCCTTAAATTACTCACCCTCGTTCATGTCGTTCCACACTCGTAAGACCCTCATTCATCTTCGGAACACAAATTAAGATATTTTTGATGAAATGCGAGAGGTATATGACTCGTCCATAGACCGCAATATAACTAACACTTTCAAGGTCCAGAAAGGTACTAAAGACATCGTTAAAACCGTCAACGTGACTACAGTGGTTCATCCTTAATGTTATGAAGCAACAAGAATACTTTTTGTGAGCAAAAACAAAACAAAAATAACTACTTTATTCAGCAATCTATTCCGCAGTCTATCCCTATCTAGCTGTCATGTTTATATATATGTGTGTGTGTGTATATATAAATAAGTCACCTGTTCACCTGTTTTTTGTCCACAGGAAATGCCCTCAGCACGGTCAAGTGCAATGAAAGCGTCAAGGTCTTCACCGTTAGAGGCACTTCCTTTGAACCTGCAGCTGTAGAAGGGGGCAGCGCCTCTTCAGAGGAAGGTACTCAATCGTTTGATAAAGTTAAACACACTGTTGTTTGTTCATGTTTTGCTTTAAGGTCACGCTGACTTTGATACCACACACAAAGGTTTATAGTATTTAGTGTTGTATATAATTCTCCACTCTGCTGCAAGGTTTTGATGGGCTAGTTTGTTTAAACGTTGACTTTAAAGGGATCATAAAGGGGTATTTTGGAATAACTCTGCGTGTTTATTTGGATGGCTCCTCACGAGATGTTGCTTTTGCAGTCTCTCCGTCTGCCCCTGCTGGAGTCTCTGAGTGGCTGGAACAAACTTTAACTAAGAGTGACCGTCCAGAACTTACCGGTGCTAAAGTCGTGGTGTCTGGAGGTAAGAACTTTGTACAAGAACACAAAATTGTCCAATAGACATTACAGGAAGTTGTCCTAATATACTCTAATGGATGTTATAAAATGTATAGTTTGCTCCCAAATGCTGATTGGTCAGTGCAGCTTCATCTGTGCTAAAATACATGATACTACATAACGTGATTTAATATGATTGTTCCTGACCTTTATTACTGCATCGCACCCATAGAGGCCACTTGTTAACCAGTTTGACATGTCAAGAACTACATCTTCTAGCACAGTCACTAACATCTGATTCTTGAATATTAAACATATTTTGCTGGTCTGTCCTGCTTTTAATGTTACTAGGCAATGGTTTTATTCAGAATTAATAGACTTTTAGGTTTTAGCTGGGAAAATCGTAATTTATCAAAAAAAAAATAAAAAAAATGTGTGTATATATAATATAAAATGTTCAATCTATATTATTATTATTATATGTATGATTATATGTTCCTTTTTATTGTAATTTGTATTATTTTATTATGAACAAACTGTTTTATAAAAGCAACAAGGCACAAACTGAACAAATGAACAATAAATCGCAATAAATTACACACGGACTACGTCATCTTCGTTTTTGTTCATTTTGTTTGAACTGTATACATATTTAATAAAATATTAAATTAAAATATTTTAGTTAATTATTGTTTTAAGAAGTTTAATTGTATATTGAATTAATATTATTTATTAAATAAAAATATAGCTGTGATGCTGATATGACAATAAATAAATACAACAAAATACATTTATAAAATAAATGTATAAAATCTAAAAATTATATCATCTGCTTTTACATTTTAATTAAATAATTGTTCCTTTTTTTTTATTTTAAGGATTTATTATAAACAGACAGTTTTATAAAAGCAGTAAGGCACAAACTCTCATACTTTATTGCTTAATCAAAGAAAAAATATTATCAATAAATTACAATAAACTAAAACCGCTTTCCACAGGGACTACATCATTGTGTTTACGTTCATTGTTTGAACTGTAGGTCATAATGTTGGGTATTCCCTAGAAAATTCTCTAGGCTATTTTTTTTTTTTCTTTCTCAGAAAATCAATAGTAAACTGAGACCGTATCGATCGTACTGGACTCATAACCTTGTCAGTAATTTCATATTTCATGCCCATCTGCTGTCTTTCTGTCATAACAGGGAGGGGCTTGAAGAGCGGCGAGAACTTCAAACTGCTCTACGACCTCGCCGACAAGCTGAACGCAGCCGGTACGGTGTTCGTTTTGTCCTAATCATTGATTTTAACCTAGATTCTTTGTTTAGTTTTACTTTTGAATCAATCTATTTAAAGAAATATACATGTAAAATGAAACCACCACTATCTTATCGTAGTTGGTGCCTCCAGAGCCGCAGTTGATGCTGGTTATGTACCAAACGACATGCAGGTTGGACAGACTGGAAAGATTGTGGCTCCTGTAAGTACCACCACCAGAAACCAGTTGTCTTATTTCTCAGTCTGTAATACAGTCCTTCATATGCACTAATTGCCTCTATAGAGGGAAAATCTTCTCAAAGTTCAACACTAGTTGATAGACCCACCAGGTTTTCAGACTTATTCGATAAACTGTCTTGACTTTGAATACAACATCTAATTGTTGTTTATGTTTGAATCAAGAAAGATGGATCCGTGTTGCCCTTTAAAAAGGTTAATTTTCCATTATCCGCTCCAAGTGGGACGTCCCCGCTGTCATTATCCACACATTAGCAGAGCTTTGAGGCATTGTGATGTAGTTAATGGCACATTCCGGCTTCTAAATGATTTACCAGAGCCATTAGTGGAGATGTGCACCACACAGGTCCACCCTGAGCTCAAACCAGGCAAATCAGCCCCAAACCCAATTCTTCAAATGTTTTGACAAGCTTGTCAAGCGTAGCCTGAGCGTTGCGCATTAGTATTCACCCCGAACAAGTCCCGAATGAGTTCTACCAGTGAAATGAACTCTAGTCAAGATGGATGAGGGTTGTTTTGGGTCGATTGAGTATGTCTTTTGTGGTTAATCGGAATCTTTTAGCCCTGAGGGTGATGTTTTGATGACTAGATACATGGTTTGGAGGTTTTTGTTGCTTTTTTTGTGCAAAAAAAACTCAAGTGATGCTGCAACTATTTAAATGACATGGAGCTGCTTTCACTATAGTCTATAGTCTATATTTATAGTTATATATAACTATTCAACCCTGTTATCCAAGATATTGTAAGAAAAAAGTATCAAAAAAATATCTTTCCTTAATTAATTGTAAATATAAGTTTATCAATAACTACAAACCAGCATTAGGTCCCAAGGTAGATAGTCCCCTGCTGAATGACAGCTTCATTTGGGCTAAATTTTCAACCCTGTTAGTCATTTGGTGTATTTTTTCCTTTTCTTTTCTATATGTTTTTCAGTGTTATCCATTTTTTTGTGTGTGTGTGTGTGTGTGTGTGTGTATATATATATATATATATATATATATATATATATATATATATATATATATATATATATATATATATATAACATTTTCATATTTTATTCTGATGTTTATCAACTATTTAAATGACATGGAGTTGCTTTCACTATAGTCTATATTTATAGTTATATGTATCTGTTCAACCCTGTTATCCAAGATATTGTAAGAAAAAATTGATTTAAAAAAATATAAATTTTTCTTTAATTAATTGTAAAAATAATGTGTATATATATGTGTGTATATATATATATATATATATATATATATATATATATATATATATATATATATATATATATATATATATATATATTTTCTAATTGTTTTTCAGTGTTACTCATTATGCATATTTTATTCTTATATTTATTTTATTCTGATGTTTATCAACTATTTAAATGATATGGAGCTGCTTTTACTATAGTCTATATTTATAGTTACATATTACTATTCAACCCTGTTATCCAAGATATTGTAAGAAGAAAAAAAAAGTCCTTAATTGTAAATATAAGTTTATTAATACCTACAAACCAACATTTGGTCCCAAGGTAGATAGTCCATACTGAATGACAGCAAATTTGGGCTAAATTTTCAGCCCTGTTACTTGCAACCCTGTTAGTCATATGGTGTTTTTTTTTTCTTTTTTTATATTTATTTTATTTTGATGTTTATTGCTAGTTTACCAAATTTTGGTAACAGGGTTGCAAAAATTGCAATTCTCATTTAAAATAAATAAAAATAATATTCACAAGAAAACATTTTTATATATGATTTTTGATTATATACTTTATTCAAAGTTTCAAACCGGTAATATTTATTTTGCTCTTTTAATATTTTTTTTTTTGTTCATTTTCTAAAGGTTAAGAACTATCTTTCATGGACCATTTGTTGATTTAAAAAATAAATAAATAAAACCTAATGTTAAGTTTCCAAGACATTCAGGCCCCAGCCCCAGCCTGTTACTTCAACAGAAAATAAGGTGGAGAAATTACATTTTGATGTAAACAAAAAAAAACAAAACAAACAAAAACAAAACAAGTCTTAAATTTGTTAAAGTAAATGGGGATGGGGAGGATATCTTTGTAACAATTATTCGGTAACTTAATCTTCAGCAAACTTTTATCCACCATCCACTACAACCTCCTCCATCTTATGGATATTGAGATATTTGTGGGTCTCCATCACTTCAGCCCATGTGAAACACCAGCCCTGCCCTCTTTCCTCTCCTCCTGGCTTTTAGAGCTCCGGCCGGCCGCATGTTCACAAATTGAAGCGGTGGCCCCCGGGAGAGCGCCGCAGCCACATTAAACTGCACTGAAATATTCATGGAGCAGTGCATTAAGCTGAGAGCCACTGATGTAGGACTCCCTCGGGAGAAGGGTGGAGGCAAGGGGGAGGGACGCAGGGTCTGTCCTGCCACATCCCCCAAGCACTCCTCTTTTGAGTAATTGTGAGGATGTTGTGGTCTGTGCTCTAGGACGGGAGGTCAGCAGAGCGCTTCCGAGCCAATGCCGAGATGCTCCCCGGCTCTGATTTACAGTTTTAAATGTACTTTGTTATTGTAACACATGTGACTGTGCTAAATTGTTGAAATTCCATGTAATAAGCAAGAAAGAATCTAGTTCATGATTTCATTTTGAGATCCAGCCTTGTTGAACCCAGTGCAGTTCATTTAAAGTGCTGCTAATTGAAACATGGCACACCATATTGTTGCTAGGGGTGTCAATCAATCAGGCTCTGAACGCATATTCAATGAGCTTCCTCATCTCAAATGGTTCATAAATGCTTACTTTTGCACATAAAGAGTAATATGATTTATTAGGTAAATGAGAAAATTAATTGGATTTGTGGTACATCTCTTAACGTTAAATGTTTAGAAAGCAATATTATTTTCATTAAAATCAGTTAATTCATATATATGTTAAATGGGCTGTTTGCCTCTGTACCTTTTAAGATTTATGTGAGTGAATACTGAATAGGCAGTGAAATGCAAATATATGAATGTGTTCAGGGTGATGTTATTTCAGAAGAGCAAGGAACTGCTGATTTGTATGATATGTCCCCTTTAATATCATTTTAATACTTTTTTTTTCAGGAGCTGTATATTGCAGTTGGCATCTCTGGCGCTATCCAACATCTTGCTGGAATGAAAGATAGCAAGGTACAGTTAGTAATTCATGTCACACACTGTAGTACACTAAGAAGGTATCATTTTCTGTGGTAAAATCCGCAATCAGAGAAACCCCACCCATGAGAAGAGGTCTCTTAAGAGTTTCCAGAACGTGCCAAGTTAACTCACTCTCAAATGAGACGATGTATTGGTATGGAGTGTTTTAAAAGCGATCTGGAGTAGCTTTTTACCTGCATCCATAATTCATCTGCATTAACTATTCTGCGTCTTTGGAATAGAGTTTCTTGTAGCACTTGAGCGTCCATCACGACCATCTTCCTCCATATGTTCATGAAGGAGCATCCTCCTCATGTCTGAGATATTTAGAATTTTTTTTGTTAGAAAGTTACCTCTGCTCTTTTCTGCGAATTAACATTTGAGAATTGTGTTTCATGTTATCTTACAGAGACTATAGTCCGTCAGTCCTCAATCCAACACAGTCTTTTTTTGCAATATAGCCCACCAGGTTAAATAATTTACTTAATTGTTTTACAGACCATCGTTGCCATCAACAAGGACCCAGAAGCCCCTATTTTCCAGGTGGCTGACTATGGCCTAGTGGCAGATCTGTTCAAGGTAAGATTCCTAGTTGGAGTTGGGGTGTTCATGTGGGAAACACAAGTTTGAATCCAATTGTATTTTTACTAAATATATTTTGAATGAAAGTCGCTGTTTGGATCTTGACCAAACATTAATGCACCTGTTGGTTCACCTGAGGTTCATCCATTTTTGGTCAAGATCTTGTATTGACAATGCAAGAGGTGAGCACTCTGTAAAGTCTACTTCAGCACATCCTAAAAGACTTTCAATGAATTTAAGGTCTGCCAATCCATGTGTGAAAATGATTCTTCATGGTCCCTCCCAACTGTTCTTTCACAGTTTGAGCCTGATAAATCCTGACTTTGTCATCCTGGAATATGGCCATGATGTGTCTCCTACATGGCTGTGAAAAGGAAAAGCTATACACCAAACATACAACATGCTAGACACATAAAAATCACTGCAATAATGATCCAGTCATAGACTATTAAAGGGTTAGTTCACCTAAAAATGAAAATTCTATCATTAATTACTCACCCTCATGTTGTTTCACACCCATAAGACACCCGTTTATCTTCAGAACACAAATGAAGATATTTTTGATGAAATCCGATGGCTCAGTGAGGCCTCCATTACCAGCAAGATAATTTACACTTTCAGATGCCCAGAAAGCTACTAAAGACATATTTAAAACAGTGGTTCAACCTTAATGTTATGAAGCGACGAGAATACTTTTTGTGCGGCAAAAAACTAAATAACGACTTTATTCAACAATATCTACTGATGGACGATTTCAAAACACTACTTCATGAAGCCTCGAAGCTTTACGAATCTTTGGTTTCGAATCAGTGGTTTGGAGCACCAAAGTCCCGTGACTTCAGTAAATGAGGCTTCGTTACGTCACAAGTGTTTCGAAATCTCAATAGTTCACTTGACTTTGGCAAGTTTGATATGCGATCCGAACCACTGATTCGAAACAAAAGATTTGTAAATCTTCAAAGCTTCATGAAGCAGTGTTTTGAAATCGTCCATCACTAGATATTGTTGAATAAAGTCATTATTTTGTTTTTTTGCTGCACAAAAAGTATTCTCGTCGCTTTATAACATTAAGGTTGAACCACTGTAGTCACATGAACTGTTTTAAATATGTCTTTAGTAGCTTTCTGGGCATTGAAAGTGTTAATTATCTTGCTGTCAATGCAGGCCTCACTGAGCCATCAGATTTCATCCAAAATATCTTAATTTGTGTTCCAAAGATGAACAAAGGTCTTACGGCTGTGAAACGACATGAGGGTGAGTAATTAATGACAGAAATTGGCTAACCCTTTAAGCATTTGCCTATTTAAATCCAAACAGCGACTTATTTTTTGGCTGAGCAGTATAGGCTTAGTTATACAAAGAATATTTTTTTAATTTATTTTTTATTGGTAACAGCCTAAAACGATTCAGATTAAGAATTTTTAATTTGATGATTTTTTATTTTATTGTTGATGTTTAGAGTGGCTGATTTTATAATAGCCTAATTATTTAGACTAAGAATATATTTAAATTAATTGATTTAAATGCAAGTATTTCACATAAAAGGATGACATAGCTTCGTTTCTAACCATATAAAAGTCTATCACAAAGGTAAAGCAGGATCAAAATGAACTTCATGGCAACTAAAAAAAAGTACATTTTTGACACCGATGTGATATCATTTCTACATTAACTAATTTCATCAATAAAAGCAACAAAAATGCTAAAAAATAAAATAAAAATAGGCCCAACTCCTCAGGACAGAGAAGAGAAGCCTTTTGCCATTTGACACTCCAACTAAGGATAAAGTATACGTAACAAGAAAGATACAATCTTCTTCCTCTAAAACACGAATCTCATTAGCACAAAAGATCCTTATCAGGTCATCAGAGACATTTTAATCCAGTGCCTCAGACAATCAGCAGTACTGTTCATGTTTATTATTAATAGCGCTGTAAATTTCAAATGATGTGGTATTAATTTCTACAGCTAATCCAGCCTACAACCAAAACCAGAGGAGACTGTCCCATATTTTCCTTTTACATTGTGCAGGGCGCATTATTCCACCTAATGGAAAGTGTGCAACTTCTGAATTATTGAGTCGCTGAAATAATCAGTGGTGACTCCAACCAGAAGCATTATATACAACTCTCCTCACCAGAGCTTTACACACCCGGCTGCGCGCCATAGTTCAAGGTGGCACACGCGCTCCTGGTGCCAGAGGGCTGCCACACACACGCACCATGTCCATCTGTTGTTGGCGTTTACTTTGTGTAACGCTATCATCGTTTATTTCCCTGTGTTTGCCCTGTTGTTCATCTTTTATTCAGGCGGTGCGTGCTAGACACAGGTGTGCAGGTAAACTGTGTAAAAGTGATTGCCAACGATGGGCAGTGTTGGTGAGCAGGGGCGGCGCTCAGATCACTTTACACACTATCACTTCTCAGATAACTGATTAAAATGTATGGGCTTTCTCCTCCTTCCTTAGATTGAAAAGTGAGCTGGGGACATATTGGGGTGATGATATAGTTTTTCAGGAAGCTCTGGAATATGGGAGCTTCTCGGGTTTTGGATGAGAACCTCGACATATAGGAAAAGTTCAGGCTGCTCTTAAATGACGAATTCACATTTAAAATGAAAATTACCCCATGATTTACTCACCCTCAAGCCATCCTAGGTGTATATGACTTTCTTCTTTCAGACGAATACAATTGGAGTTATATTAATAATCACCCTGATGCTCCCAAGCTTTATAATGGCAGTGAACGGAAACCACCTGTTTGAAGCTCAAAAAAGTGCATCTATCCATCATAAACGTACTCCACATGGCTCCGGGGGGGTTAATAAAGGCCTTCTGAAGCTAAGCGATGTATTTGTGTAAGAAAAATATGCATATTTAACACGTAAAGTAAGATAATTAGCTTTACAGCCAAACGGACTCTATTTGCCTCTAAAATGCAACTGACGTGACATAGCGTAGCGTAAATGCCAGTAGTATCAATATATCAGTCGTTGGTCTAAGCCCAAAGGATACTTCGGGCATCTACATCAGGAGGGTCCACGAACCCAAGGCCGCGCGTACAACAAAGTCCACTAGTGCGCAGGTGTTGAATACGTCTTTCCTCACTCACACCCAAAGTAGTATACTTTGAAAGGCTTGCGCGCTCAACTGTGCACAAGATGGAGCGTAACGCGGAAAATGAAGTATATGCAGGTTTTTACTCTTTACCTGTACTCTTTTCTAGGTTGTACCTGAATTGACTGAAGCCCTGAAAAAGTGAGACTCCTCACAAAGATGGTACTCACCTGGAGAACTTTACTGGGAACCTGCCTTAAGAAGCTACGAGCTGATGCTCCACCGATACCTGGAGCTTGATTTTCCTCCAGAACTGCCAACATCTAACGTAGACACCAGACCACTTCTTTTAATAAAAGAATTCAGTGACACATGGGTTTAACATAACTGACGACTAATCCAGGGTTGTCAAATTCTGCTCGAGTTCACCTTCAACCCTAAACAAACACACCTGTACCAGCTAATCCTGGACACCCCTGCTGTATACTGACCTGAGTGGAGAAGAGCTCATTTATCCAGCAGTTGTGTGTCTTGTGATGTTTTCCCATATTCTGTGTTATCTATTGGTGGAAGTAATTTGCTGTTTGTTGTATTTTAACACGGTAGCGATGTGGCCTTGGATGTTCACCGAAGCGATCCAATAAATCTACTTCTGCTTGTACTTTTGTTTTCTGTTACTCATTCACAAATGACTAGCATACTGGATATTTTGGCATTCTGCAAAACAACATACCTATGCGCACACTTTCTACTACAACAATACTGATAATTAAACAAAATGAAGCTGAATGTTTGAGTTTGAACCAACTTTTAATTGCTTGACAATCTCCTATTATCAGTTTATAAAATCCCTTGTCGGTAACACAGGATTAATTTGCCTCAGTCAGAAAGCAGATAGATCTTCTCAAAGGCTCATGCTGTTGGGATTGGGGTTAAGGTTTAGGGTTATGACAACATTCTAACCATAATTTCTCATAAAAATCTTCTAATACTGTATACCTGAAATGTTCGCCTATCATTTGCTCTCTGTGTTTTAAAAATACTTGAGTTTAGCACTTTTTTTTTTTTTTCCTCGCATAGAATTTGAATACAAACATCAGCATCAGTAATGTAAGAAAGGCAAAGGTAAGAAATTTGGCTGAATCACACAGCTTGACACATTTGAACACGGATCAAATGTAACCCTGCAGCATTGGGGGAAAAGGACTGTACATTGTGTGTCAGTTACATTTCGTACAAATAAACAAATCGACAAATTAAAAACTCCCTCCCACGCCACCCTGAATGAGAACACAAGTCTTCCAGCCACACTCCGATATTGGTCTACCGTCTAAAAGAGTGCGTCTTTGCTGGTTTCATACACCACTCGCCCAACAGACACACTGAAATTCCTGAAGAATCTTCCAATGATGGCTCCCGAAGTACCTCTCCCTGACTCCTTGGAAGGTTGTGCAATTTTGGCAGGAGTGGCACACTTCAAGTGCTCTTGCAGAGTTGGAGAGAGAGAGTGAGATAGAGAGAAAGAGAGATGTGCATCTGTAAGGAGGGAACACTGCATGAGGCGGGTAGCAGAGGGCATTTCCTCATGTCACTTCCTGTGCCCCTTTCTGAGAACATGAAACCTGGGAGTGAGTATCAGTGCTGTTCAACACAGAGAGAAAGACAGATTGGCTGTGTCCGAAACAAAAAGCAACAGCTGCCCAATCAATCAATGCTTGTATGAAGGAACATCCTAATTCCTCACGGTTCCTCAAATCCAACAGACAAGTGTCCAATCCTGAGTGGCGACGTCACTACACGCATTCTACCAGCGTGGTTGGCTAACCGTGCTGAGAATTTCCCGAACAAGAACAGTTTGTAATCATGCCGTGCCGAACTGAGCTCAAGTGGAAAAATAACTAACCGTTCAACCCGACAGTGGAAAAATGGCTTTTGATTAGAGTTGCAGCAGTACCAGATTTGAGGAACCTTGCCCTAAGGTTTCAGACAGGCTTCAAAAACCGCATAACCTCACACCTGTCAATCTAAAATGAATTTAAGTGAGCTTTAGAGATAACCAAGCATATATTTAATGACTACACTGCCTATTTCTCTGTATATATTAGTTACTTCTTTCAACTGCTCCATCGCTTCAACACTTTCAACTAACTATGGAACTGCACGCACAGGGTTGTGGGATATCATAGACGAGGAAAGATAAGTCCGATGTATTGACCAAATGGAGGCATTTCAGTAGTAGGGGTGTACCAACCAGCGCTGCCAATTGCTTTCAGGTGAAAGTAGCTAAAACTGGTTGCTAGATGATGTCATACTGGCGAGTCCACTGTTCTATATTAATATAAATATAGATCTGTGGACGAGTCATGGAATCTAGATAAGGTTTGGCCAAGAAGTTGCTAGATTTGTCGCTAGGCTTTTGAAAAAAGTCTCAAAAGGGGCGAGGGAGTCGCTAAATCTAGCAACAAGATCGCTAAATTGGCAGCACTGGTACCAACTAGTGAACAAGTTTGCCACTGGTCAATGTGAGAGCGAAATTCCAAAAAAGCACTGATGGGAGCGGAAAGTTCTGCGCATGATCTACTGACGACGCGCTAATTAAATAACACTGCTGGATAATTTCTATAATGACCAACACAATCTACCAAGAGGAGAGCAAATTAGCTTCTGGTTTAAGACATGCTTTTTTGTGGTGGTAAATAATGGTGCAAATACCAGTAAATTGACTTGCACAAACCTTAGTAAAACACCTTGCATGTTTCATTTAAATACTCTCCTCCCATAAATTTTGCATTTGAAAGGGAGGTTCCTACAAATGCATATGTAAAAAGGTCAGTATGCAATAAGGTCCACGCATTTTCAGCGCTAATTTTTTATTGCACGTCTTTAGTAAATCCTGACAGTATTTTTTTTTAACTGTGTTCTGGCGCTGTTAGTAAATCTGGTCATTAAGTGTTTTAAAATATATAAAGAACTTAAATGGCGTAGTGCATTCAAAAGAGACCCTAAAGGGACTAGGTGGTGGAAAAAAATATGAGATGGATGAAAAATAAGTCAATGCTTTTGCGTTCTCTCGCAAATGTTTTGTGTTCCCCCAAGAAGGCAAAACCTTTTGAGCTCTTTGTGAGCGAACGCAAAGTTTCTCAGCGGAACGCAACCGTTTTCGCAAGGGAATGCAAAGTTTCTCTGGGGAACGCAAAACATTTGCAAGGGAACGCAAAAGCATTGATATAATTTTTCTCATTTTTTTTCCTTCATCGTGTCCCTTTAGGGGATCCGTAGCATTCCAGCACAAGACGGGACATGTTTTTGCACTATTTGTGACAATCCACAAGAATCTGGTGAAAAGAAGCAGGGGTGTCCAATCCTGCTCCTGGAGAATTACCTTCATGCAGGGTTTAGCTCCAACCCTTATCAAACACAAATGAACCAACCAAACCAAGGTTTGCTGGATTACTTGAAAACTACAGGTAGGTGTGTTGGAGCAGATTTGGAATCAAACTCTGCAGGTAAGTGGCTCTCCAGTAGCAGTCATTTACATTGATTCAGCAACTACTTGACTAGTCACACTCTTTCAGTAGACAGGATGTTCCACAAACATTGGAATCGGATATGCCTTGATGCCTTCCTACCTCAGATACTGCCAGTGAAGGCACCATTTTTCAGTTTTCAGACACAGCCAATGAGTAAGTGATATACAGAGAGGCCAAGAGAGAGGCTGCTTCAGCTGGTGTTGGTGGTTACTGTCCCACACTTCATGCTCTATGTGTCTGGTATATGGCTCAGTGGAGTATCTGCCGGCTCCATAAGCCTGTACTTCTCCTCCAGAGATGGCTCGGTCCCCTGCAGGTGAATTAGTGGCTTGGTCTGGAATACGCCCAGACTTTCCTGGTTTCTCTTGTTGTATATGTTCACCCTGTGCTCCAGTTCCGGACTGGCCTTCACTGACCCTGCCGGACTGGGCAATTTAAGGTTGACCGGGTCCACTCTTCCTTTCTGCGCTAGGCAGGAGTCCTCGGACAAGGAGGAGAGCAGCTCCTTGACCACCGCGCTGGGGTCGTGGATGCCCGGTTGCGTCCCAAGGGTCAAAGGGCTGCAGTATGGAGGAGGACAGCAGCGCTGGCCGCTGTAGTCGGAGGTGGAGGCCTCCCGTACGGTAGAGCTGCAGTCAGTTGTGGAGCCCAGCGTGTGGCTGCTGATGCTGTGCTGCCGGGCCGTGAAGCTGCAGCTCGACCGCGACATGGTCGTGCTGGATGCTTCACTTACAGAGCTGCCCGTGCGCTCCTGGCCACTTCCCGGGCCGTCGGCACTGATGAGGGAAGGCGGCAACTGGTTGGGGTTGGTGGGAAGGTGGACATCGATGGCTGCTGTGGTTATGACACGAGCACCAGGGTCAGGCACTCCGATGTCTGTATGTACAACAGATTGCATAACTTAGTGAATCAGTGTCATCCTAAATATTTAAGCACCATTGACAGTCAGTGGTCAACTGATATATCAGTCAGACCATTTGTGACTCTGGACCACAAAACCAGTCATAAGTTGCACGGGTGTATTTGTAGCAATAGCCAACAATACATTGTGTGGGTCAAAATTATCGATTTTTCTTTTATGCCAAAAACCATTAGGATATTAAGTAAAGATCATGTTCCATGAAGATATTTTGTAAATTTCCTACCGTAAATATATCAAAAATGAATTTTTGTAAGTAATATGTGTTGCTTAGGACTTAATTTGGACAACTTTAAAGGCGATATATTTAGATTTTAGTTGTATCTCAGCCAAATATTGTCCTATCCTGACAAACCATACATCAATGGAAAATTTAATTATTCAGCTTTCAGATAACGTACAAATCTTAATTTAAAAAAATTGACCCTTATGACTGGTTTTGTGGTCCACGGTCACATTTGGCATCTCAAGATTATCAGATATTAATTGAGCCTGATTAGTCAAATTTCAAGTAAAGTTTGTACAAATGTTTAATTTCATTTATTTTACATCACATTTGTTTAACTTTTTTCAATTATATACTTGCATACCTAAAGGAACAGTCATCACCCTCAAGTTTTTCCAAAAGAAGATATTTTGAAGAATGTTGGTAACCAGTTGATTACCAACATTCTTTAAAATATTATTTGTGTTCAACAAAATAAAGAAACTGGTTTGGAACAACATGAGGGTGAGTAAATGATGACTGAATTTAAATTTTTGGGTTTATTTAAATATATATACTGCGTATTTCAACATTTTATGGGCCATGTGCCACATTGCTATCCAAATATTGGCATTGGTTATCGAAAAAAATGTAAGTCAACCACTAATTTGGATGCCCGCATCCAATTTATGCAAGAAATGGTGAACGCACATCCTGATTTTGCCAAGTAAGACGCGTTCCTGGATATATAACATATTTTGCTGATCCTGGAACAACATTCCTATCGAAAAAATAAATCCTAACCATAAACCTAACCCTACCCATAACTTATCCCTAAAATCAGAGGGAAATGATAGGTCAATAACACTGATGTAGAAACACCTAACCCTCGTTGTAAGCCTAAACTTGACATAAACTGTAAACTTGTCACTCAAATCTGATTGGTTGACTGGAATGTTGTTCCAGGATCAACAAAGATGTTGCACTTGGTGAAATCAGGTTCTGCGTAGATGCGTATGCAATTGACATGCAAACATTATATGCAGAGATCAAACTCAGGAAAAAATAGAACATAGTATAATAATAATAAAAAAAAAAAAAAAATCAAAATATAAAAACATATAATCAAAATATAATTTAAAAAAAGCAATAAATAACTTTAGGTGTCTTACCGCTACTTGGCTCACTGTAATACTGACTGATGTAGTTATTCATATCATCCTGAACAACACTCTCTGAAACAAAACAAATGTAAGTCCATCACAAAATCATGTGATCTGATGACAAACCAAACCTAGTAACCTTTTCAGTAAAGTTTTCTGATCATTTTTCTCATTTCACTGTTTTATAATAGGGCTTAAGCTTTTATTAATAACTATGTAGTAAAGCATGCCACAGTGTAAGCAATGCATTAACGTTCTGATTTTGGCCACCCTCATCTGCTGCTTGGCCTCCTGACCCATAAAGAGGCTGTCTGACGTGGTTGTGGCTGTAGATGCAGCGGAGGTCATCGGCTGGGTAGAAGGTCTTATGATCTGCCTGGCAGAGCGAGGAGTCGACTGCACTCTAAGTGCCATCCGCACATCTCTGGAGACAAGACCCAACTCGCAGCGCTTTTTTAAATTCATTTTTACTGTTTGAAATATTCATCAAACGGAGGCTCGGGAGGAGATGGGGAGCCGACTAAAACACCAGGAAGACAATCACAGCCGAATAAATAACACATGAGGATGAAGACGACCACACACACATTTTTACTTCTTTCAGGGAGAGAGGAAAAAAATGAGTTAATATGAAAGTGTATTCTTCAAAAAAAGAAAAATCTAAAATGCACAATTGTAATCATTGCTTTTGCCAAAATATCATAGTATTGCTTAGAGTCAAGCTTTGTAATTTGTCCCACAGAGATTATTAGTAGACTTAGGGTATGTTGACACGACACAGTTTTCAACTAAAAACGGAAAACTTTTTATGCGTTTTGGCATTCATTTACACGATAATGGCGTTTTGGTGGCCTGAAAATGCAAACTTTGAAAACAGGTTTCAAAGTGTTTTTAATAGCGCTACAGTTGTCATCTCCATCTTGCCTAACTCTCTTTCAACGTTAAACCGACGCTTCGCGCTGGAATTCACGCACTGCTTTTAAAAACAGTAAACCCCGCTTACTTTGATATGATTGGCCATCTTAATCATTTTGACACTGACGAGCGCTGATAAGGCAAGAACACACCAAGCCAACGGTTGGCCGTCGGGCAGTTTTTGTTCGTCGGCCGACTAAGTTTTCTTAGTTTGTTCCACACCGTCGGCTGAAGTTGGTCCTCATCTGCTTTTTTTTGGCCGATTCAACAATCGGCGTCGGAGCTCGTTGGTCAGTTGGGCCATCTGATCATTCTGATTGGCTGTTCAGCTACTGCCACCTGCTGGTACGAAAAGGCATTTCATCTTACACAGGCACAGAATGGACGTGCTATTTGGCCGTCGGGTGCAGAGTGTCAGTTTGGTGTGTCAGGTCAACTTTGAACCCAGACTCTGCCGACGTGAGCCAACCCCGCAGTCTGTTTTCGTTGCCACTATTTCGTCGGCATCGGCTTGGTGTGTTCCTGCCTTAAGAGTGCCGAGGCAGACCAAACTAAAAATGGAACTTTAAATCTTTTGTCATCCTAACAACATACAGAGCACTGCAGAGCAGTGCAAGAATTTCAAATATTGGGGGGGACAATTTGGCCATTTCTAATTTCTAACAAGTCCCCCCCAATGTCTATGATGGTTACGGCCCTGCGCTATAGGGAAATAACGAGAAGAATATCTCTATATCTAACGAGAAGTACAGTAAACTGTAAAAATAAGGTGGAATTCCATGTATGTATGTGCACATACATCTCAGAGACGTCTATCTGATGTGCGTGTTTACGTCTGAAAGATGTATTTTTTAGAGCATTTGCTCATCTATAGGACGTTTCCTGTCAGATGTCAAATAGACGTTTAGAAGATTTCTTTAGGATGTTTATGATTTAGAAAGTATCTTAAACTGACATCTTAAAGACGTCCATCAGATGTTTTGTAAACAGCAGATGCTTTCCAGATGAAGTGATCTTTAACAGACATCTTGCAGACGTACGTGTGCTATCTGCGAGTTTGGCACGAGTGCTCAGTAAAAGAATGCGTATGTGCAGGTGCGTAGTCTTTCTTTACAAAGTGACATCACCAACTACTTGTCTGGCATATGTAATATAGTGTTTTTAGTCATTTTCACAGATCCAGTTTTGATAACGCTGTCATCTGTCATCTTCTGTTTTTAGTACGTCATTGTCGTGTGAACATACCCTTAGATTTACACCAGACAGGAATATGTGTGAGATCTTTCTTCGTGTCTGGCACTGCAAAAAATCATTATTTTTGCCTTGCTTTCCAGTAAAAATAGCCAAACATCATTAAAACAAGATACATTCAAATGGGAACTTGTTTTCATAGAAAATATTTTCAGTTACGTTTATTTTTCTAACCTCACTGGCAGTTATTTCTTGTTTTAAAATGTCACAAAATGTTACATTTAAGTTTGAAACGAAACAGTGTGGCTCTGAAATTTGACGCTGTCAAATCTTAATCATTTTATGAACTCGTTTTATTTATTTTTGTTGTCTCCATCCAGTATTTCAGGAATTTGATTCCTGAAACTAAGCAGACTTTGAGAGCGATGATTCAACATGATCATGTCACGCAGTATCTCTTTGCGGTAACTCGCCGCAGTAAATTCTCATCTGAACCACAGCGGAGATAAAAGAGCCCTCGCTCTTGCTGATCTCTGACAGGTAGCGGCCATGACTTCAAAAAGCAGCTCTTTAAAAAATGAGATCACTCAGCAGCTCCTATATTTTTTGTGTCTTTGTCTTCGGTGCTTAAACGCATCTAACTCCTGTCTTTGAGGCGCCAAATGTAAAATATGGCTGCTAAGATACAAGCCCTCAGGCAACCGTCACTCTCCTCCGCTCTTCTGTCTCCAGGGGTCAGCCTCTGCTTTGACAGCATTTCTGTCCATGTGCCGTTTAGAGGAAAAAGCCACGGGCTGGCTCCTGGTGCCCACATTTCCCACAATCCTCTGGGGGGTGAAGTATGGCTTGCACGAAGACCATTGTGGGGATTTTCAGGTTAAAGGAACAGAGGTTTGTGCCATAGTTGAATACTCTTTCAGAAGGAACAAGGCCCAATGCACAGAGCAGCCTGTGTGTGTGTATAACAGCTGTACTCCTGTCAAACAGATTCCAATGTGACCTGACATAATGTGGGGAACACATGGGATATCATACGATCTGTCCTGCTTGTACTGTCACAGTAAATACTGAATGGATGTTGTTGTCTGCGTTTAGAGCTAATTTAATGCTCAGAGGAGAATCATGGTGGGTGAACTGAGAAAAATTACTAGTTATAAAAATGTATTACTGGCCCAGAAACTGCATTTTGCGTTATTTGTATGAAATGGAGACATGGATGGTCGTAGGGTTTGTAGGATATAGTTTGTTTGTCTGTCTGTCTGTCTATCTATTTATTAGGGCTGGGACGATACACTTATCTCCCCAATTCGATACTATCACGATATTTGGGTGCCGATACGATATGTTTTATGATTTTTAAGAATTGTGATTCTGCAGGTCGTATATCCGTAGGTGTTACAAGCAATAGCACAAACACAATAGAACAAACATACAAATAAAATAAACACTGCTTTTCATGTTTTTCAGGTAAGTCTAACAGTAATTTTCAGGTAGAGAAAATGAATAATCAAATGTAAAATAGCACTGCATAGTCTTTACTATATAAATTAAATATAGATTAATTCTTATTAAAGTTAATAAATGTATTCAGTCATCAGCAGTGAGTGATTTTTTTTTGTTTGTTTGTCCTTTGTTGTTTGATTAACATTAAAACAAAGAGCTGCACTTTAAGAGCTGCACGGATCCAATATACTGTTACACATGCGTGTAACTGTTAATGTAGACTTAAGATATGACAGACTATGTTTACTAGGATACTCGCCGAGACTGGTATTTTCTGGCATAATTTAGTTGCGTTCAAGCGCAAGATGATGTGAAAGAGAGCTCAATTCAGCATTTGCACGCTGTCTGAGAAGTGGCTTTCTGGGTGCGTGCTTCGGGTGTTTGCGCACACAAAACTTCTCACACTATTGAATTGAGTTCTCTTTCACGTCTTCTTGTGCTTGAATATTTAAATTGGCAAGACTTAAAAACACACGTGCAAATGCTAAACTTTCGTGATGCGACAACTGTCCCGAGCGACGTTTACGCTGGCCCCGGGCTGCTGAACTAAAAGAGGTCACTTTCCTATGCCTCGTCTATAAGCAAGGACTAAAATAAAGCAATTTGATATGAATTAATATTTATTCTGGAATAAAAAAAAAACTATTTTAAAATTGTTAAAATTAAATAAAAAAAGTTAGGTGAATTGATTTTTCTGTCTATCTATCTATCTATGATTCTGTAAAGACCTTGATTATCTTTGATTGTCTTCGCTGTCTGTGGATAAATCACTTTTCATGTGATTTAATTGCATTTTTTTTATATGAAATATGATAGTGTTACATCATAATTCTGGCACATTTTCATTTTTTTAGTATGTTTGCATAAGTATCACTTTCTCCACAGTGCTTTTAGTATTATATTAGTTTTTGTGCTATGTTTGACCATGTGGGGTACAGAAGAATCATATAAAGTTATATAACTGATACAATACTATACTGAAAGTTACCAGAGACATTTTAGTGGCGCACGTATAAACGTCGCTACATTTCCGTTGCTGGTTTTTCGTTCTGATTTAAGACGACAGGGATAGGACAGGGCTGGGTACCTGGAGCAGGTCTGGGTTCTCTGGTATTGGCGCGGCACTCGTTGTCAGATCCAGCGGGCCCCAGGCCGTCTATTTCCTGGAAGCAGCTGCTCTGTTTCCCCCATACGTGGTGGATCTGCATGGCGGCTTCCCGCTCAGCGGCCAGATCCAAATCCTGCTGCGCCAGGTGAGCCCTCAACTGCCTGATTTCAAACTGCCAAAGAGAAGAACAGAAAGTCTGATATACTGGCCAAGCAGATTAAAGTCACCATGAAATCAAAATTGACAATTCTTATATTCAGTATACATTATAAATGATGCACATCATTTTTTTTAAAATTCATGTGCCCTCATAATCTTTAATCAAAATAACTGTCCCTCCCTCTTGCAGCGACATCTCTTCTCTGATTATGTGTTTACTGGTGTGAGGGCGGGGCAACCTGTCACTCATATGAGATCGACCAATAGGAAACCGCAACCATCCAACAATCCAGTCAATTCCCCAACTGAAGATTCCCCAAATTCCCCAAAAGAAGCCATTTCACTTAAATATACCTCACAATAGGGAAGAAAAGACTACCGCAACTTCTGTTTCATGACAACTTTAATATGTATCAGTTGTATTGCTGTTAAACACAATTGTGAGCTCTCCCTTGTGTCAACTTTAAAATTTGTCAACAGCTTTGCCAATGCATAACATTTTTTTTAAACCAACTTTGCACGACTTGAGCAGAACGTTTCACAGTGGTAAGTATTGTATATAGCCGGCGTTGTATTTTCCCAGGTTTGGGAAGCTGTCCTCTGTAAAATGCGCTGTGCACAAGCAAACTTTTGGGTTGTACTGCTCTAGAACAGCTTTATAAATAAATCAACCTCTGATTAACCTTTGAAAGCAAAAGCAGTTTTGCTTTCACATCCAAACACACAGCTTCTCCACGACATGATGACAATTCAGTTCACCGAAGCCTTGTCTTCTCTCTTTGCGTATGTCTTTGGGCAGCATTATGCTAATATTTCACATTGTGATGTGGACGATTGAGGAAGTAATATCTGGACTTGGATTGAGGCGTTTTAGGCAGGTCTGGATCAGTGTTCTCAGTTCGATAGAATAAATCCCTTCATAGGACACTATGAGCTTTAGAACTAGAAGATATAATACATGCACAAACAGATCCATTACACACTAAAAGACTAGGAAAACATTAAAAAAAAAAACATCATATAACCCCTTTGTTTTTCAATATTTATATATCTGAATACATTTTTGAATATTTTTAAAATATTTATATCAGTAATCTCATTTTCTATATATATAAGATCTGTTACATATATAATGGATCTTAATGGCAGAAAATGAGAAAGAAAAAAAATGTATTGTCAGGAAACCTCACTAAATTAAAAGTCTAAATCGACTGATTTTATTAATATAAAAATATTAATATGACTACAATAAATCTGACTTCAATGGAAACAAGGAAATCTGAAAAGGCAAAATTTGGCATATTTGATTAGTGAGCTACGAATCTTAAATATTTAACTTATTATTTATTTTGTTGTTTTTATGTTTACTTTTATGAACTCCAGATTAATTTAATTTTAATCTAATTTGTGACCCTGGACCACAAATCAGTCATAAGGGTCAATTTAAAAAAAAAATAAAAAATTAAATTTACCATTGATGTATGGTTTGTTAGGACAGGACAATATTTGGCTGAAATACAACTATTTTGAAAATCTGGAATCTGAGGGTGCAAAAAAAAAAAAAAAAAATCTTTACTTCATGATCTTTACTTAATATCCTAATGATTTTTGGCATAAAAGAAAAATCGATAATCTTGACCCAGAGGTCCAGGGTCACATTTATCTGCCACCGTTCTCTCTAAATATCAGGAATGACCACTGAAGAAACCTGTACACTGAGAAGTTCAAAGATTATAGCTCTTTAATTATAAATGATAATTATAACTATAGGCAAGTATAGTTTTTATGGTATAGTTAATTCCTGATATTTAGAGAGAAGAGTGGTAATTAAATTAAATTGTAAACGATTAATTGAATTGATTAATTGATTTTCCATGGTTTTTACTGTTTTTTATAATTATACTTTGAAATAATAATACATTTTATTTATACGTGCCTTTACAAACATACAATTACTATAGCTATTATTCTTATTATAATTGATTGAAATTATTGTTCTTTCGTTTATCAATATATTTATCACTGGCAGTATTACAAATCATACATAAACAAACCGAAACGGGATCTCCTTGCTACACCATAACTCAGACCAATACGTTTTATTTGTTGAATTGACGTCCACACACTCGTCATAATCAATGACCTCTACTGTTCTCAGGGCCGCTGCAGTGATATCGACAGGCCTCAGATCAGTTCCCAACACACATTTCAAGACATTTCTATCACAGTCTTATCTTCCATCATCCCCAAGGAGAACAGAAACACATCTAGGGTAAATTGTGTATTTCAGTGGTGTGCATTGATCCCTGTCTGCGTTATCTGTCTGGTGGACCCAGGACAGGCTGGACGGGTCACGTGACTGCTTTATGTAATACACTGGGTTGGATTGCAGCTTGAAACGGGAGCTTGCATCATCCGGCGGGACCCGATCAGAAATAAAGCATGAGCTTAGTACGGTTAAAAATATGAGATATTCAGGATGCATTGTGCTGTTGAGACACAATTCATAAACATCAGAGTCTGTCGACATCAGTGGCATATAATTCCAGACAGAAAGAAAAAATCATTAATTTTTAAAGTGACCCTAAAATGGCTCAATTGCAATAAAGAAATCTGTAACTAATAACTGATCCACCAAAAACGCATATTTAGAGGTAATTACAGGTGCTGTCTTACTGAGCAGATGAAATTGAAGTGAAATTTGATTGTGTGTCAGAGTGCTGCCCTCTGCTGGTGAAATACACAATGATGACTAAAGCAAAATGGAGAATGTTTAGAGAGGGGAGAAAATAGAGCGCTGCAGTAATGATGTATTTTTGTAGGCCAACCTGAAGTTCGCATCACACTGGATCCCTCGACAAAAACCCAATTTGGATTATTGCAGAAAGTAAGGTCTGTGACTAACAAAAGCTTGCGATTCTTACATGTTTTGTTCATCATGATAATCTTCAAAATTGAACAACTTTTATGAATTTTAATACAATCAGCAGTAGTCAAAAGCTAAACGTAGGCTATAAATGAACTACACCACGGTCACATGACTTCAATGTCACCGTCACTAAGCTTCCAACAGCTCTTTCAGTCTTTGTTTAAAAACATTTTTCCCTGAAAGTTCGAGTTGTAATAGTTTGCAAGACTATTATGCACGGATTATAAACACAACGAGGCTGTGAAAGCAGACTAGTGAATAGATGAGTTTACCTGTTCGGCTGATGACATTTAATATCCCGACAACCTCCGTAGTCCCATTTAGCCACTTGTTAACAAGTGGCTAAATGGGACAAGTAAAAGCTTTACAAAACCCACTGACTTCAGGACGATGGAACCGGAAGTGCTTAAAATCCTACGTCATTTCCAGGTTTTGTCCTACAAAAATACGTCATCCCTGCAGCACTCTATGGCCCTGTTTCCACCTGGTATTAAGATGCGTTTTGGTCAATCAGATCACAAGTGGTCGACACTAAATACAGGTGTAAACAGGGTCTAACACGTTTTGGGCTTGTCCACTTTTGACCAATTTCTAGAGGTATTCGAAAACGCATTAGACTGGATTGCTTTCGTAGTGTAAAAGCTCATGTGGTCAAATGTGTTCGAACAGCCACAAAAGACTGGACCTACTGACCTAATCCTTAAACATTATGGGAAGTGCGCTAGCCAGACGGATTTAAACTTTGTCAATTGAAGACCTAAGTTTGGTTTGAAGATGAAAAATGTACCAAGCACAATGTTCTCTCACCATTCCTGATTTCTAACACTCACTCACAGCGTTTGGCCTGTCCTTCGTCTTCGGCCATGATCATATGTAAATTTCCCGAGCTTATTTTGTCCATTAGATAAAAAGATCTGAAAAACCCATACATTTACCCACCCATAGACCCTCCCCTCGAAGAAATCAGGACAGAAGTGGTTGAAAGTGGGTAAAAGAGACTAATTAAAATACCAGGTGTAAACGGGAATGTGTCTCCCTTGTCTACTTGTGATCCAAAAATCTTAATACCAGGTGGAAACAGGGCCCAAGATGCATTTTGGTCGATCGGATCACAAGTAAATGAGAAAGACACATTCCCGTTTACACCTGGTGTTTTAATCTGTCTCTTTTGTCCACTTTCAACCACTTCTGTCCTGATTTCTTCAAAGGGAGGGTTTATGGGTGGGTAAATGTTTGGGGTTTTTCAGATCTTTCGATCTAATGGATGAAATAAGCTCACGCAATTTACATGTAAACGCGTCCGGAGATGACGGAAAAACATACGGAGTGCAGTGGCTTCCATTTCTGCTCTGACAGCCGCAAGACCAGTCGAATGCTGTGAGTGCGTGTTAGAAATCAGTAATGGAGAGAGAACATTGTGACTGGCACGTTTTTCGTCTTCAAACCAAATTTAGGTCTCCAGCCAACAAAGTTTAAATCCCAGCTAGCGCGCTTCCCATAATGTTTATGCATTAGGTCAGTAGGCGGAGAGTAGGTAGTCTTTATTGGCTGTTCGAACACATTTGCCCACATGAGCATCTACACTATGGAAGTGGTCGAAAGTGGACAAGCTCAAAACATTTTACACCCCGTTTACACCTGTATTTAGTGTCGTCCACTTGTAATCGGTTTGACGAAAATGCTTCTTAATACCGGGTGTAAACAGGACCAAAGATAAGAAAGACCTGGGCAGCATACAGTATGTAAGTGTTTTTAGTACTGGCAAGAAAAACCTTTAATACAGGAACACAGGAGATGTGTATGAGTACCTGTGCATCAGTAGGGACATTTAAAACTCTACCTGCATCAATGTGCTTTTTGTGTTATTTCAGTAAAGTAAAAGTAAGACAGGAGTGAAGGGTAGAACAGGAAGCATTAGTTCATTATCACTCACGGCCTGTTCCTGACAGATCTGTGTGAGTCTCTCCAGCTGTTCCTCTCTCACAGCTTTGGTCTTCTCGTACTGCTGGATCTCCAGCTCCATCTCCACCTTCACCTGCAGCACGTACGCTACAGAGAAAAGAGCAAATTAATGTACTTTTCTTTAATCTCCTTTACATTGTACATTCATACTACATTCATACACATTTTTGGGGTCAGTAAGATTTTTTTATGTTTTTCCAAAGAAGTCTCTTATGCTCACTAAGGCTGCATTTATTTGATCAAAAATAGAGTAAAACGGTAATATTGTGAAATATTATTACAATTACAAAAATTACGGTTTTCTATATGAATATATTTTAAAATGTAATTTATTCTTGTGATGTCAAAGCTGAATTTTCAGCATCATTACTCCAGTCTTCAGTGTCACATGATCCTTCTAATATGATGATTTGCTGCTCAAGAAACATTACTTATTATTTATCTGAATATATTTAAATAGCTGATCTCTGTACTGAAACAACTGATTAAATGTTAACAGGTTTAACACATAATGGGCAGCTTTAAAAAACAGGTAATTGTTTTCTGGAAACATACAACGCAGCCAAATGCTAACATCACCTCCATCCACAGCTAAGCGGAGAGACGTTTTTGCCTGATATTTCATGAATTGACATTAACGTCTGTCTGACATTGATTTCTCTGGCTTGGCTGGGATTGTGCTGAGAGGGCCAAAGGCTTTCTATCAGGTGCTGCTGGCTCTTAATAAAGCCGTATCCACATGACCCCTCTTATCATCTACTCACTTCCCATATCAATTAGACTCTTCTCTACCGAGAGAACTCCCAGCATGCTTTGCTGCATGGCAATGTGTTGCTCAGTCCCACAATATTCTTCATATATTTCAGTATAAAGTCACCATGAAATCAAAATGAACAATTCTTGTTGTTTTAATGGAATATTGCAGTATTTATTATAAATGATTTATACATGCACATCATTATTTTTATAAAAAGCATGTGTAATATTTAATAAAAATTACTTGCAGCAATATTGCTTCTCTGATGATGTGTTTAGTGGCGCGAGGGCGAGACAACCAGTCAATCACATGAAATCGACTAATAGCAAACCACAACCATCCAATCAATTCCCCATGGACAAAATCAAGTCCCGCCCTACATTTGTTCTTCTTCAAAAAGCCGTTTCACTATAGGGAAAAAAAAAAACGATCAAAGCTTCCATTTCATGTCGACTTTATTTATTTTATATATATTAAAATTAAAATATATTATAAAATATGCATCTTAGAGAGGGATTTAAAAAACCAAGGAAAATTGTACTGCTCATAATGCTGCTATTTTATAGCACCGATTTGATCAATTTAAGTAACTTTGTTTCATATGTTTCTCCTAAAATTCCTTAAGAAAAATAAACAATTGTTCACAAATGACTAGAGTTGTTGACTTCGGGACCAATGGGTACTGAAATTTTAAAATGTGGCGCTTTGAGCGCTGTTGAGCAGATTCGTAAACACCTCTGATTGGCCGTTGTGTTCATGTGCTCAACAGATATGTCTGTGATTGGTTAAAATGATCAACACACGGGAGCGTTTGAAAGCGTTTTGAAAGCGGGAGCCTTTGAAAGCAGGCGTCTATCGGCGGACTGGTTGGCGATCAGTGTGTATCTGTGTAAGCGCTCTGTGAAGTGTGTCACTGATGTCTATTTACAACATGTTTTTGAAACATTGATCATTGAAGCCAATCACAAACATATCTGTTGAGCTCGTGAACACAATGGCTAATCAGAGGTGTTAACAAATCCGCTCAACAGTGCTCAAAGCGTCACATTTTTAAAATTTCAGTACAGACTAGGTACCGAAGTACTTTTGGCAACTCTACAAATGACTATTGAAGGGTTAGTTCACCAAAAAAATGGAAAAACTTGTTATCACTTACCCTCAGGTCGTCCCAAACCCGTAAGACTTTTGTTCATCTTCGAAAAACACTGTCCCTCCATTGACAGCTACACAACTACCACTTAAAAAAAGTTTATAAAGAATCGTAAAACTAATCCATATGAATTGAGTGGTTTATATGTGAATAAAATCCCAAGTTAAATCTGTTCATCAAATAAAGCGATTGTGTCTCTTCAGAAAATATGGACTAAACCACTCAATTCATATGGATTAGTTTTACGATCTCTTTATGAACTTTTTGAAGCGTCAGTCAAAGTGTCAGTTGCGTAGCTGTCAATGGAGGGACAGAAATCTCTCAGATTTCATTAAAAATATCTTCATTAGTGTTCTGAAGATGAACGAAAGTCTAAAGGGTTTGAAACGACATGAGGGTGCGTAATAAATGACAGCATTTTCATTTTTGGGAGATATAAAATAAAAATAAAATAAAATAAAATAACTGTGCACTGGTGTCTTTTCAAAAGTTCAGCATATGGTTCTTTTATGTCCTGCTGTGTACATATCACGGCTCAACCACAGGGTGGCGTAAAACTGGATCAGACTCACCGTGGGACTTGAGAGCTCATGAATGTTAATCGGTCAGCGTGTCTATGTCAAATATCAGCTTTAATTTCTTCTTCATTTCTCAGTGTTCAGACAGCATAACTTTAGTGTTCCACTGGTGTTGTATGTGTATTAACACTGTGTAAAGTGTAACAACAGTACTCAGCAGTTTTTTGCTGACTGTGCACTCTCAAATGCAATATCTTGAGGCACAAGAACGCACACACATGAAACAATATGTAATTCTCATAGCTTGCACAACCATCCACGAATAAGATGAAAAAAGAAATGAGCAAACAGACATGCAGAATACACAAGATACATGGGCACAAAGCAATATAGATGCAGAAATAGAAAAGGTACACAAGACAAAATATCACAGCAAGTTTGATGGTATGGTCTGCGCTGACACGCCACAAACTCTTTAGACTCATCTTATATATATATTTATATAAATATAAAATCTAAGTCATAGCTGTTTCTATGAGATGTTTGTTGTTCATGTAAGTGTGTCTGACAGCTCAGTGACGTTTAGTGAGAATGAGGTTGACCTGCCCCAGCCATCGATCATGAATACACTTGCATAAACAGAACCTTTGCTGAGACATTATGGACATTATGCTCCTCTCAGCGCCAACAAAAGACTCTGAATCAATCTGAATTTTAATAAGACCAACACTGGCAGTAGCAGCGCGTGTGAGGCGTCTATCATAACTCACAGTCATTGGGCCGGACAGGACAACAGCTAGTAAAATTAATCAGTTGAACTGGCTAATGCTTTTACATGAACACTTTCTTTAAGTGTTTTAAGAGTCAAATTTATTTACATTTGGTAAACTAAAAACAAATGTATTTATTTCTAAGACTTCATAGTGTCAAGAAATGAGAAAACATGTGAATGGTGTGATGTCATAAAGCAGCTTACCGTCAATGATCCTCTTGACTCTCCAGATGCGGAGGGTGATGATGAGGCTGATGGCGTCCCAGGGGCTGCTGGGGCCGTTAGCCACCGTGGAGGCCACCATTGGGGCCAGTGAGAGTACAATCACAGCACCGTCAAATACCTGACAAAAAAACAAAAACACACATGATCATATGCCAGTGTCTTTTAGCTTGTAAAATGTAAAAGTTTTTTTAATACTATGGGCTGTTACATAACAGGTAATGCTCTATTGTAGACATTTGGCTTCATAACATAGCATACTAATGACTATTTATGTACTTAAATAAATAATACTTAATATAAATATGTATTCTATATATTATATGTATCACATACATCTTAAAATATTTAATAAATGCTTTCTAAAAATATAGGCTATATAAAATTTATATTATAAATATATCATGTATTTCATATATTTTTTCTATTATACAAAACATGTAGTTTTTGGTATTGATGTGTGATTGTGTGTGCACCTTAAAATAGTCAGTAAATATTTTATAAAAACATTATTTTATATATATATATATATATATATATATATATATATATATATATATATATATATATACACACACACACACATGCATGTATGTATGCGTATATATATATATATATATATATATATATATATATACACACACACACACACACACAGTCAAAGCAAAAAAATTTCAGACACCTTCAGCATTATCACAGTTTATTCACTATATTTAAAAAAAAAATAATAATAATAAAATATGACAAGATCTCAGAGTTAAATTGTGTCAGAAAAAATTAATCTTAATTAAGTCAGATAACACTTAAGCAAAACATGGTCAGGTCAAAGCATCTGAATAATTTTTGGTTCCAAACTTTTATCCATTTTACTGGTAGTCCACACATTATGAAGAATTGTTGGGTATAATATGTCAGTTTACTTTATTTTGTTATCCTCACTTATATAAATGAACTATAGCAGGGGTATTCAACTAAAATTTAAAGAGGTCAAGTTAGAGAAAATTTCTTGAAGCAAAGGTCCAGAAGATCATACTGTCTAACTAGTTAGTGTGATATATATTTAAGTAGCCTAATAGTTGTATCACCATCTGCATGTAATCAATTCCTGACTGTCAAATCAAATGAATTCAGTACAATTCAAAAACTTTTTGACAATATTTATTGTCACGTAAAATAGAACTGAACATATATGTATGACTGTAGATATAATGTTCTCTCATTACCTAAATAAAGCAGGGCTACATTTCAAAATAAGAGTAAATAAATAAAATGTGAAAATTGTGCATGTTCAAATAAAGTGCTTAACTTCAGAAAAATAAAATAAAGGGAGGAAAAGCTTGAATTTCCCCTTTTCTGTTTCACATCTTGACTCACTCGTCAGTTTCTGACTTAAGTAAAGTTGGCCGCATATTCACAGATTTGAATTTCCTGGATCAATAACTCGTGAGCCAAACGCTGTTACAACACAAATAACACCTCTTTTCAATCGTAGTAACGCAGACAAGCAGCTACAACCTAATTTCCCTCAAAACAAGCTTTCCTGCGCAGTGTACAAAATACATTGATCTCAATGCGGCTGAGAGAAAGATCCGAAAAGATCTGCAAAGTGCAAAACCCGAAAAGCATTACTAGAAAAACAGTCAATAACTTCAATGTTACACACTGTACTGTCACCAAATTTATTTCACACTCCACTGCTGGTTATACTACAACACTTATTTTGGAAAAATGTATTTTTGCATTTTTTTTTTTTTTGTAGTTGTATTTTTTTTATAATGAAAAATATTGAATAACTTCACTGTAATACACTGTACTGTTGGCATTTTTGCAAAATAAGTGTTGTAGTATAATCAGCAGGACAGCAGTGGTGTGTGAACTGAATTTGTAGTAACGCTTTTCGGGTTTTGCACTTTGCAGACGGTCCCTTCGGATCTGTCTCTCAGCCGTCCGCGCATTGAGATCAATGTATATTGTCCACTGCGGGTGAAAGCTTGTTTTGAGGGAAATTAGGTTGTAGCTGCTTGTCTGCGGTACTACGATTGAAAAGAGGTGTTATTTGTGTTGTAACAGCGTTTAGCTCACGAGTTATTGATCCAGGAAATTCGAATCTGTGAAAATGCGGCCAACTTTACATAAATCTGTTACTCTCCCTTTCTCCGTCTCACTTACCTGTTTCTCTCCCTTTGTTTTCTACATGTATTGAAGTTTACCGCCTTGGATGCGCGGACTTGACTGGCTGAGTGGTATCACGTGCGATAGCTTAACTCGCATGGGTTTCATCATCCGCTAAACCATTACCGTAAAGACTACAAAAGCTGCGCCGGTAAGATAGAGGGTCCGGGTCCGTATGGGACGGCTTCTGGGTCCGGACTCGGACCGCGGTCCGCCTGTTAGTGACCTATGAACTATAGTGTCCTGCACCCACTAGTAAAAATATATAAAAAATATCTGAATAATTTCTGGTTTGACTGTGTGTGTGTGTATATATATATATATATATATATATATATATATACAAAACCGTAAACCCATTTATTTATACTTATAATATTATTTATAAATATTTATATTATTATTTATGTTAATATATGTTTATTAAATATATAATATTAATATTTATTATACCTATATTATTTATATTTATTGTTTTTATATATTACCTCTATCATATAAAAATATAGATTTTTTTTCATATATATATATATATGCTCAAAACATGGATTTATTCAGAAAAGAAACATCGCTATGTGTTGCTCGGAGACACACAATCGTTCTGCTCTGGCTTTATACGTAACATTTTCATTTGCAAAATTGAGCAGACAATATTGTATTTAAAATATAACACAATATATTGACTTATTTATTGAACTGATGTATAAAAATCAATATCACATTTGCACCCATGCTATTCAGGAAAAAAAAACCAGTACTTGTGTGATATTGTGCTAATTAATTAATTAATTAATTAACCTAATTATTCACAAATCAATCACACATCAAATTTGGCTGAGAAATTACCCCCATAAGATAATTTAAAGTCATTATTGTGTTAAATGACAAAAGCAAAAATATTTTATTTGATTCAACATAGAATTTATTACACACAAACTTTTAGGCTACTTTTAGGTGAACTATATAGCTTTAATGAGTTTTTTATTAATATGGAAATATGATTTTTTTTTTAATGAAATGACACTCTAAATAAGAAACTAAAACTGCCAGTAGGTGGCTGTAAAAGTCTAAATGAGCAAGTCATTGAGTCATTCATTCATTCGATTCGTTCAAATGGCTAATTCATTCAGGAATGAAGTAAATGGCTCTCTTTATGGATAAGTCACTGAATCAGTGGTTCACCCAACTGATTTGCTCAAAACATGGATTTATTCAGAAAAGAAACATCGCTATGTGTTGCTCGGAGACACACAATCGTTCTGCTCTGGCTTTATACGTAACATTTTCATTTGCAAAATTGAGCAAAAGCAGACAATATTGTGTCTAAAATATAACACAATATATTGACTTATTTATTGAACTGATGTATAAAAATCAATATCACATTTGCACCCATGCTATTCAGAAAAAAAAAAAAAACTACTTGTGATATTGTGCTAATTAATAATCTAATTAATTACACGCCACATTGTGTTATTAATTAGATGTAAAAATTTAATCGACTGACAGCCCTATATATATATATATATATATATATATAAATTTATATTTATTATATATTATAAATGTAATATTTATCTTTTTAATATTTCTGAAAATATTGTGTCTGTGTCTGCACCTTAAAATAAATATAAAAGCAGTAAATGCTTTTAAAAAACTTCATATCAGGCACATATGACAAAAAATGTAATATGTAAATGAATGGGCAGGGTGAATAGAACTGAATAGCCAATCACAGTGCAGCTGGATCAATGGATCCTCTCCTGCTCAGGCAACAATGTGACATTGAGAGAGTGTCACTGCGCCAAAGAGAGACTCATCCTTCATTAAGTTTCAAGGGCTCGCCTTTTCACTCTGTGTGTCCCCTGTACTAATGGGACCCCCGAGAGCTTACCTCAACTTTGTTCTCTATATAATCCCATATCCCGAGCACCACAATCCTAAAGACAGTCTGAAAGAGGAAGAGAGACACATATAAGTGGAAAAACCCACAGATTGAAAGAAACAGATTAATGAAAATCAGTGATCAGATTTCTGATGGTTCAGCACATTGCATTCTGGGAAATCATCCACTAAAGAACAACAGGCCACGTTTTGTGAAAGCCAAGCCTTGAAAAAAAGAAGAAAAAAAACGGCAAACATTCCTTTTCCAGCGACCCATGAACAGCAAACGTAAATAATATGCTTACAGGGAAAATGTGTACGTAGAGTAATTCGAAATTTAAGTGATATCGAGATGTGGCGGCAACAGAATTCACCTCCATTTGCTGGCGAAATAACCCGGCGCCTCTGCAAAACCCATTTCCAACACAAATCATTTTTTTTCTTTCATCTCGTCTCAGAACGCAGCTCATAATTTATCAGTGACCTGCAATATGTATTCATAAACTCGCAAGCTGGCGAGATCTCATCCAAACACTCGAAGGAGATGCTGTGTTTTAGTGACTGCTGACTCAGGTGGCACACGGTAGTCTTTTTAGTGTTTTTTATCCCCCACTTCACTTTCTTTTCCTCTTTTTCTCAGGCTGAAACATGTGATCAATGCTGAAACTTTCAGGCTTTCCGGTCTCGTGGCCTTTATCGACAAGTAAAACGCAAGTTGAAGAAAATAAATGCAAGTCTGCTTTAAAAGAGCCAGAGACAAATGCAACTGGATCCGAAGAAATGGGAATCAATAGAAGTCAGCATGTGTCAGGACACACACACACACACACTTTTAAAATACAGTAACAGCACTATGTGAAACTGCTTTTTCTTGGGTTCAATTAAGATGCCCCTACAGCATAAACATTCAGACGAGGCCTTTCATCAAATACTTCCAAACGTCCCGTTGTGGCACCATTAATTTGAAACGACGTACTATATCGATAATTGTGAAAGATGCTATTTCTAGTAAGCCTGGTGGCCCTCTGTAAATCATGATTGTCTCAGAGTCAGCATCTTAGTTGTTTTAGTGGCCTGTGACACTCACATCCTTGGAAAACTTTTATTGCTGAGATGTTGCTCTTTTATTCCTCCGTTATCTTTCATGAAGTCTCAGACGTTTCTCCAAAACTGCTTTATATTCCTTTATATACATAAAACGAATGTGTATAGTACAGCTAAGACAATTTATCCTTGAAGGAGAAATGTTTAATGAGAAATGTCTTAGAGATCTTGTGTGATTTTTACACTCACCTCAGTGAAAAAGATAGACAGGATGACCAGGCTGATCCAGTGGATGATACAGGCAAACTGGAATGCATTATTAACTGTGGACACAATTCAAAGAGATTCTGCGCTTTACATAACGATTCAGGATAAAATACAGTCAAGTGTAATGAGCTCAATATAAACAACTCAAAAAAAAAAAGTATGCTACCATTCAAAAGTTTGGGGTCAGTATGACTGCAAAAGAAAATGTATAATATGGTTTCCACAAAAATATGAAGCAGCTTAACTGATAATTAAATGTCTTTTGAGCAGCAAATCAGCATAATTAGAATGATTTCTGAAGGATCATGTGGCTCTGAAGACTGGAGAAATGATGCTGAAAATTCAGCTTTGATCACAGGAATAAATTACATTTTAAAGTATATTCAAATAGAAAACTATGGAAGCTTGTTTCCACTATGAAAAAAAAAATTGCGACTCAGAATTGCGTGATATAAAGTCAGAATTGCGAGTTATAAAGTCAGAATTGTGAGTTATAAAGTCAGAATTACGTTATATAAAGTCAGAATTGTGAGTTATAAAGTCAGAATTACATTATATAAAGTCAGAATTGTGAGTTATAAAGTCAGAATTACATTATATAAGGTCAGAATTGTGAGATCTAAAGTCAGAATTGCGAGTTATAAAGTCAGAATTGTGAGTTATAAAGTCAGAATTGCGAGTTGTAAAGTCAGAATTACGTTATATAAAGTCAGAATTGCGAGTTGTAAAGTCAGAATTACGTTATATAAAGTCAGAATTGCAAGTTATAAAGTCAGAATTACGTTATATAAAGTCAGAATTGCAAGTTATAAAGTCAGAATTACGTTATATAAAGTCAGAATTGCGAGTTATAAAGTCAGAATTACGTTATATAAAAGTCAGAATTGCGAGATATAAAGTCAGAATTACGTTATATAAAGTCAGAATTGTGAGTTATAAAGTCAAAGTCAGAATTGCGAGTTATAAATCAGAATGGCAAGTTATAAAGTCAGAATTATGTTATAAAGTCAGAATTGCGAGTTATAAAGTCAGAATTATGTTATATAAAGTCAGAATTGTGAGTTATAATGTCAGAATTACTTTATATAAAGTCAGAATTGTGAGTTATAATGTCAGAATGACTTTATATAAAGTCAGAATTGTGAGATATAAAGTCAGAATTGCGAGTTATAAAGTCAGAATTACATTATATAAAGTCAGAATTGAGATATAAATTCAGAATTACATTATATAAAATCAGAATTGCGAGTTATAAAGTCAGAATTACGTTATATAAAGTCAGAATTGCGAGTTATAAAGTTAGAATTGCGAGTTATAAAGTCAGAATTACGTTATATAAAGTCAGAATTCTGAGATATAAAGTCAGAATTACGTTATATAAAGTCAGAATTCTGAGATATAAAGTCAGAATGTCCAATTGTGAGGGAAAAAAGACTGATCTAACCCTAACTCACAATTCGGACTTTTTACCTCAGAAAAGTTTATATCATGCAATTCTGACTTTATAACTCGCAATTGTGAGTTTTTATCTCTAAATTCGGAGAGAAAAAAACTCAGAATTGCGTCTTTATATCTTGAAATTCTGACTTCATAACACGCAAATTCTGACTTTATATCGCACAATTCTGACTTTATATCACACAATTTTGACTTTATAACTTACAATTCTGACTTTATATCGCACAATTCTAAAAAAAAAAAAAGAAAAAAGTCAGAATTGTGAGATAAAAAGTCGCAATTACCTTTTTAATTTTTTTTTAAATTAGAGGCCGGAAACAAGCTTCCATAGAAAACAGTTATTTTAAGTTGTAATAATATTTCACAATATTTCTGTTTTTACTCTATTTTTGATCAAATAAATGCAGCATCGGTGAGTATAAGACTTCTTTCAAAAACATAAAAAAATATTACAGACCCCAAACTTTTAAATGTTACTGTATTTAGTATTGAGAATTCATTTTAGCGAATTGGTTAATTTGGATGGTTTCAATGAATCAATGTTCAAATGAATGAATAAAGTTGTTCAATGATGGCGCATGTTACATTACATTTTGATAAAATATATTACAAATATTGTAGCTTAGCTGTTTCAATTTAAATATTATAAAAACATAAATTTCTAATGATTCTAATACCACCATTTTTTCTTTTAGAATAATAGCCAAAGTCACATTATTTACAATAAGACCTTTGAAGACGCAACAAGAAAGTGAAAAGGGTAAAGTTTGGTTTCATTTTGATACTGAATCAATTTCAGTTATAATTTATTAGTCAGAGCCATGGCTTAGCAGTTGTGATGCTCATGCTGAAAATTTGGGTTTAAATCTGGCCTGCGACATGCCCTAATAACTGTTCTACTCTCTCTCTCTCTCTCCATAATTTCCAGTCCTCTTACTAATTTCTTTATCAATAAAGAAACACAGCATTTGCATAAGTGATTCTATTTACGAATCACTGAAGTTACAAGACTATAACACAGACTTTCACAAAAAAACAAAATTTCACAAAATATTGATGTATGTTTAGATTACACATTAAAACCTCATAATTGTGTAATCTACTTAAAAAATAGGACATTTATTCTTTAGAATTATTCTCTTATGAAACTACTCCTCCTTACAGGGACTTTGAGTGGGAAGCCAAATTCCCTACATGCGCCGCATCCGTCTTGCAAGCCGAGGACAGTCACTGCTCAATCTTATTATGGCAGCTGCCTGAACTGAAAGCATTAGGCATTTGTGATTTGATATTCCACCCGATCCGCGTCCTGCATCTGTCTATTTATCCGCTCCATTACGGTCAAGAGATCTACTGCATTCAGTTATCACCCGCCCGCTCTCCCAGCCCATATGTCTTAGTTTGCTCTGTTCACTGATCTGTCCATCAGCCCATTCATCTCCCTCAATCCCTCCTTCCATTAATCTCGCCGGCCGGTTGCTGTCCTGCACTCCTTCACTGCTCTCTCTCCGCTCCCATCCGTCTCCCCCCTCCATCTGTCTATCAGGACTTTGTAAAGGCCAGAGAAGACAGAGAGATATAGGTTGACTTATGCTTCTGTCACCTCTCACATTTCTCTCCTTAGTGCGCACTCATCTGCACGCTGAGCCATGATTTTCCACCATAGCATGAATGGGGATCTCCATTCGGATTTACAATAGGCTCTTGTGAGAAATGAAAATGTCCAGGCAAATAGCAGCTAAGCAAATGTCATTTCACAATGTGTTTATTGAGAATAATCTCAGCAGAGATTAGATCAACAATTGCAGATGTATAGTAGGGGTGTGACGGTACACAAACATGACGTTTCAGTACGTACCTTGGTATTGAAGTCACGGTTCGGTACGGCAGGGGGAAAAACTAAACATAAAATTGCTTCTTTTTTCTTAAACAGTGAATACAGTGCATGTATTAAGTGAAATGCTTCCTTTCTAGAGTTAATTTCTCTAGTGAACTAACATGCTGTGTGACTTGCCTGAAGTAAATGTAATGCTACGTGAGATATTATTCTAGCTGTTTTATTGATGTCTTTCTGCGGTTGAAACACTGGTTGAGAGATCACACGTAAACATATCTATGCATTGATAGTCTGTTCTTCCTCTTCTGCTCTTTTTCCTGTTGTGGCGGTTAGCAAACAGTGTTGAATTACCGCGCGCACCCCCTTCTGGATTGGAGTGTGGATCGCCTGTGACTGACCATATTCGTCTTACTGTGACAGCTCGGGACAAATTCATGTACCGTTACACCCCTAATGAAAAACAGTGTTTGTATACAATATACTGCATACTTTTCAACTGTTAAGATTGTATTATGTAAATATAAAATTCATATGATTTATTGGGTTGGGAAATGAGAACCGACTGAATATTTTTAAAAATATTTATGATTCTAATCTAAACTAATGACTCCTATGACTCTTATGGGACTCTTAGTGAATAAAAAACATACAGTGTAGTCTGAATCCCAAACAAATGACATACAGCTTTATTACTTTATTCATTCAGCTAATTACTTTTATGAGCTATTTCTTCCTAGATTCTCAAAAACGTACAGTGCGACCAGTGTAGTCTGAATCCCAAACAAATTATTCCTATAAGCCTTTTCTTTTTAGTCAATTAAAAACATACAGTGCGACCAGTGTAGTCCGATTCTGGAACGAATGAATCTTGTGAGTCGGTTCTTTTTGGTGAATCAAAACAGTGTGACCACAGTAATCCGAATCCCAGACAAATGATATACAGCATGACCAGTGTAGTCTGATTCTGTACGAATGACTCTTATAAGCTATTTGTTCGATTCCCAAATGAATTACTATTATGAACTATTTCTTCCTAATGAATCAAAAAGGTACATCCCAACCAGTGTGGTCTGAATCCTAAACACAGGATACTTTACATAATTTCTCTTTAGGGAATCAAAAGCATAGTGACACTAGTGTAATTTGAATTCATGACTAATGTTGTCCAATTCCTGAAAGAATGACTCTTAAGAGTCGGTTCTTTTTTTATGAAATCTACACATACAATGTGATCAAAGTTATCCGAATCCCTAATAAATTACATTGAGCTCGACCAGAGTTGTCCGATTCCTGTATAAATCTTTTTAGCCATTTCCTCCTAGTGAATCAAAACAGCATGATCAGTGTAGTCCAAATCTGAATCCCTTATACAGTAAGTGCCCATGTTTGATGTGTGCTAACTACTAGATGGTAAATCCTCATTTTGAGCCCAGAGTGGCTTCTAAAGAGATCCCAAACTCCTTCTAATACTCACATTGTAGAAGCTTAGTATCGATGAGCAGTTCCAGAGTCAGCAAGACCACCACCAAGATGACACAGGCCACCAGGAAACAGTTGAAGCCGGCACTCAGCAAACACACCTGCCAGAGCGCTGCTCTCCTCCCGCAGCATGGCTTCAGCCAGTTAGACCTGCAGATAAAATACAGTGACAGAGACAGAAAGAGAGAAAAAGAGAAGAAAAGAGAACCATTTCTAAACTACAAAACCACAAACATGAGACAGCTGAAGAGTACTTTCACACATTTTTGCCAACAACACAGAAGGCAGGTATGAAAACCCAAGTTTAGTTCTACATACAAGTTTACTTCTATTTCTACTCGTATGTAAAAGTAGAAGTAATCTTATGTACAAGTAGAAGCAAGCCTGTATGTAGAAGTAAACTTGTACGTACGGGTAGATGTAGTAAACTTGTATGTACAAATAGAAGCAAACTTGTATGTTTATCTATTTTTACATACTTCCATTTGTACATACAAGTTTACGTCTACTTTTACAAGCAGAAGTGAACTTGTATGTAAAAGTAAAAGTAAACATGTATGAACATGTACGGTAGAAGTAGAAACAGTGTGTAGAAGCAAACTTGTAAAAGCAGATGTAAACTTGTACACATTCCTACAAGTTTACATCTACATACAAGCAAGCAAACCTTTGTAGAAGCAACTTGTATGAAAAAGTAAACTTACATAAAAGTAGGTGAAAAATTATGTACAAGTAGAGGCAAACTTGTATGTAGAAGTAGACTTACTTCTACTTTTACATACAAGTTACCTTTATTTGTACATAAATATGTATATAAATATGTAGACGTAAACAGGTTTACATCTGATTTTACATAAAGTTTGCTTCTACTTGTAAGTTTACTTCTACACATTTGTACAAGTTTACTTTTACATACAAGTTTATTTCTATTTCTACTTGTACATACAAGTTTATTATAGAAGTGTACTTCTACTTTTACATATACATTTACTTCTATTTGTACATACAAGTTTATATTTCTAAATGTATGTACAAGTTTACTTTCTACTTTTACAATAAAATTTACTTTTGCAAATCTACTGTTCTAAAATCATGCTAATAATCCTAAACTCATTAAATAAGTGATTCATTTGGTATCATCATGAGACGTGCCCACAGTGTATATATTTGAGCATCTGTCAGTCTGTTCCTCACATATAGATATCATATGACTTCAGGAGACTTGGAAAACATCACTACGAGTCGTATGGACTACTTTAACGGCACCTTTTTTGTCATTTTTAAGCTCGACATCCCCAGGCCCCACTCACTTTCATTTTATGTAAAGGAGCTGCCAAAAAATCACTTGATTAGCTGCAATTGCTTATAGCCTTCAGTTTAATTGTGTTTTTCAAATTTTGTTAGGCAGTAAACCTTTCAGTGGATGCTCTTATGAGTGTGACTCACTTTGATTAATCACATTTTCTCACTATCTCTCTCTTTTCCTCGCTCCTCTAAAAGCAGACTAATTGAATTGCCCTGTTGAGGGGTCTTATTCCCTCCTGCTTTTTCTGTATTCCTCTCACATCATCTACTGCTATTCCACTGACACAAGCTGATCTCAGATCTGGGCGTGACCTCAGAGGTGGACTCATCAATTTATCATCAAGAACAACATCAATGCTCTCCATCCGTTCTGTAAGGAAACAGGAGTGTTTGGAATAGCATCCTACCATACTACTCCTACTAGGACTGCAGTATGTAAAGACCTTTATGTAAAGACCTACTAAGTTCAGTATACAACAAGAGTTCGCCAAGGTGGTCTATAATCCCAGCTGAATGCTAGTCCATTCATCTCAAAGGCACTACTGTAATGTAATGAGGTACTTGCGAGTTCTGTGTAGCCTGTGAAAAAGATTGTGAATGGCCGTCATAGATACTTTTTGAAACCAGCAGGTAGAACATTTCTTGCTGCATACTATTTCACTATTTTTAAAAAAATAGTAGGCAAGTATACAGTAGTGTTGTCAAAAGAACCGACTTTTTAAAATTAATTTTAAAAAAATGTGATGCTTTGAGTGCTGTTGAGTGGATTTGTAAACACCTCTGATTGGCCATTGTGTTCACACGCTCAACAGATATGTCTGTGATTGGCTACAATGATCAACACACGGGAGCATTTGAAAGCACACTGAAGTGTTTGAATATGAAAGTGTTTTAAAAAAGCGGGAGCTGAAGCATTTACGTGCCTGCCTCTTGTATGATGTCTATTTACAACATGTTTATTTATTATTAAAACACTTTTTTATTTATTATTAAAACACTTTCATATTCAAACGCTTCAGTGTGCTTTCAAATGCTCCCGTGTGTTGATCATTGTAGCCAATCACAGACAATTAGAGGTGTTTATGAATCCGTTCAACAGCGCTCAAAGCGTCACATTTTTAAAATTTCAGTACCGAATTGGTACCAAAGTCAGTACTTTTAAAGGGTTAATTCACCCAAAAATGAAAATTCTGTCATTAATTACACACCTTCATGTCGTTTCACACCCGTAAGACCTTCGTTCATCTTCAGAACACAAATGAAGATATTTTTGATAAAATCCAATGGCTCAGTGAGGCCTGCATTGACAGCAAGATAATTAACACTTTCAGATGCCCAGAAAGGTACTAAAGACATATTTAAAACAGTTCATGTGACTACAGTGGTTCAATCTTAATGTTATGAAGTGACAAGAATACTTTTTGTGCGGCAAAAAACAAAATAACGACTTTTCAACAATATCTAGTGATGGGCGATTTCAAAACACTGCTTCATTAAGCTTCGAAGCTTTACGAATCTTTTGTTTCGAATCAGTGGTTCGGAGCGCCAAAGTCACGTGATTTCAGTAAACGAGGCTTTGTTACATCATAAGTGTTTTGAAATTTCAATAGTTCACCACTGGGGGGCGTGACTTTGGCAGTTTGATGCGTGAGCTGAACCACTGAATCGAAACAAAAGATTTGTAAAGCTTCAAAGCAGTGTTTTGAAATCAGCCATCACTAGATATTGTTGAAAAGTCATTATTTTGGGGTTTTTTTTGGTGCACAAAAAGTATTCTCGTCGCTTCATAACATTAAGGTTGAACCGCTGTAGTCACATGAACTGTTTTAAATATGTCTTTAGTAGCTTTCTGGGCTTCGAAAGTGTTAATTATCTTGCTGTCAATGGAGGCCTCACTGAGACATAGGTCTTATGGGTGTGGAACGACATGAGTGAGTAATTAATGACAGAATTTTCATTTTTGGGTGAACTATCCTTTTAACAATACTAGTATACAGTTTAAGTATGCTAGTATTCCATTCCAAACATCTCCCAGGTTTTTGCCACTGCGAGTCAAAAACGGAATCAAGAAATCCATTAAAACTCAATACTATTTTGGCATCAGTTACGCTCTTTTTTTTATCACTCTCTTTTTTTTTTCTTTTTTGCTGAAATGTTGGAACTTGAGCATTTGCGCACTATTTTCCAGACTGAGCTCCAAGCCCATACTGTGCGTCCTGGGCTCCTTCTCTTGGGAGCGGATTCTGATCTTGGCAGCATAGGAAAGACTGATCAGTGTGGCCAGACTGACCTCATCCTGTGGCTCTCTGAGTTGCATCTATACACACACATACACACACACACACACACACACACACACACACCATCTGGAGAGTACAGACTCCACTTATCAGACGCAGCCAAAAAGATGATTGCTTAACAGCATGGCCGTGCCTTCATTTGATCAGATGGACTATATTTGCATGCTTTGGGCTTCGCCCTTGTGCGGTTCGAGCAGGAAGGGCAGATCAGACATGGAATCTGTGTGCTTGGCTGAGCACTGGTGTCTAATAATACAACCGTAGCACTCTGTAACTTTACGCCTTCCTAAAAGTGCAAACTCCAAGTCCCCTGATGGCTCGACAACACTGAGCTCTAATCAGCACATATTGCACTTCATTATAATTTGATAACATTTTATGTTGAGATTACACATTGTGGTACAGGTTGACCCCTAACATTGTGACATTTTTTGCACAATAATTCATTACAATGACTATTTTACACATACTATATGCAAATATAAATAAGTACAATATCAATATTATTGTTAATAGATTTGTACATTTTCAAGATTAAGTTAGTGATGCTTGCCTGTGTAAAAACATAACAAGCAATTAGCTGGTTGCTAGAGCACTGCCAGGAAGGTCTGGATGGTTGCTAAGGTGTTGCTAGGTGACTGCTAGGGTGTTCTGGATGGCATTGCTAGGGATGGTTGCCAAGGTGTTGCTGGCAGGCCACTAGGGTGTACTGGGTGGTTGCCAGGGCATTGCTAGGCAATTTCTAAAGTGCTCTGAGCGGTTACTAAGGGGTTAGCATTTGCTTGGGTGTGGCTATGGTATTCTGGGTGGTTGCTAGGGCATAACTAGCTGGTTGTTACATTGATACATTTATAGTTAGCCATTTTAACAGACATTTTATGCTGCATCACAAGTAAATGGTTGATTGCTAGGGCACTGCCAGGGAGGTCTGGATGGTTGCTAAGGTGTTGCTAGGTGACTGCCAGGTTGTTCTGGATGGGATTGCTGGGGATGGTTGCCAAGGTGTTGCTAGCAGGCCATTAGGGTGGTTGCCAGGGCATTGCTAGGCAATTTCTAAAGTGCTCTGAGCAGTTACTAAGGGGTTGGTATTTGCTTGGGTGTGGCTATGGTATTCTGGGTGGTTGCTAGGGCATAACTAGGTGGTTGTTACATTAATACATTTATATTTAACCATTTTAACAGACATTTTTATGCTACAACACAAGCAAATGGTTGGTCGCTAGGGCACTGTTAGGGTGTTCTGGATGGTTGCCAAGGCATTGCTAAGTTGCTGCTAGATTTTTACTAGTCTTTTTTCTATTCTCTTCGTGTCAGTGACCTCCTTGAGCTTATGATTCGATGGCTGATGAATCAAAAATAAGAAGGTAACACTTCGATAGTCCACTTTTTTCGATAGTCCACTTTATTAATTCTACTATAAGTACAGCAACTTTTCAACTACATGTCAACTAACTCTCATTAGAGTATTATTAGACAGTCTGCTTAATATCTGCTAACACTTTATTTTGATGGTTCCCCAACACACATTCTACTGACTATAAGTAACTTTGCAACTACATGTCAACTTATTCTACTAACCCAACCTAACAGTCTACTAGTACTTGTAGTTGCTTATAGTTACTTATAGCTAGTAGACTTCCTAAAGTGGACTGTTACGGTTTTGGAATAAATGTAAAAATAATGAGAAAACTTGATGAAAAATATAGGCTACTTCGTTTTAATAAATAGAACAATAATTACATTATTAATGTCAAAATTAACATGTTAATTCTGCGATTAATTTTCAGTTCAACGCGTGAAAAATATTTAACGCAATTAACACAGCATCCGTTTTTTTTTCCGGCATCCATAGTGTTGCATCATATGATCATTGATTCAAGTGCTATTAAACCATTCAAGCGCAATAAGACACAAAAAAATAACTCAAATCTGTATTGGTATTGAACAAACACCTGAAACATGCACACAGAAAGCCACTAGACAGCACGCCAAGCCGCCTTGAGTTCTCTTTCGCATACGGATAAAAACACACAAAATTATGTCAAATTCCTGTTATTGGCAAGTATCCTCGTAAGCAGAGTCTTAAATGAGTTAAAAAAGTGTTAAATGAACGTAAAGAGCTGTGAGAAAATAGGATGCGTGTCAGATCTGCGTCAGCTCTTAAAGTGACAGCAGCCTAATAAACCTGCAGATGTCTGTCATTGATGTTAGTCAAAGAACATAAGAAAAGAGAAAATCACTTTTGTAGATTTAAAAAGGATTAATCTATATTTAATTTATAATTTATGCAGTGAAGACTGTGCAGTGTTTGATGACCTTTTTCAATTTCTTATTATATATATATATATATATATATTTACCTGTTAGACCTACCTGAAAATCTTAAAGCACTGTTCGCAAGGTTACATGGGTCAAAAACAACGAAAACAATAACCTTTTTTTTTTTTTTTTTTTTTTGAGCGTTGAGCCCTGATTAGTGCTGGGCGGTATACCAGTTCATATGGTATACCGGTTTCAATTTCGAGACCGATATGTATTTTTCAAAAACTGCCATGTGTAGAGCTAAAACAACTGCTGTCTCTATTCAGTGGCCATGAAGTGATATGTAGAGCGTATAGAGAGCGGACTTCTATTAACTGCATACCCTTCTCACACTAATGGAAACAACTTTATAACACAACAATAAATAATTCACAAAACGATCTCTCTTTAATACTGCAAATACCATGTAGAGCCATATGATTTCCGCGATGCAGAAAACACAGATGAAATCATGGAATCCAGTCACAAATAGAACTTACTGTATAAAGCTGAACGTCACAGAATTTGGCAATTTTTGAATGAATAAATCAAAAGTCGGGCTGTACAATGAATCAGATATCAATACAGACTAATGTCTGTGAATATTAAAGCTAAAAAATGCTGCCGTTGAAATCTGAAGTCTGTATGATTGAGCGCCGCATTTTCGTCTGCAACTACTACACATACTGAAGCATGCGTGACGCTCGCGATGATTTTAGTGTCTGCTGTCTCACTCACTATACACACGAACTTCATCTGCAGAGCTGCTCTTAGAGTCACTTTATGAACATTTCAGTGTTTAATTTGATAAAGCTATCGACATGTCATATCATATACACAGAAAGTCAATGGTCTTCACGACCCTGTCAAAATAAAAGTTTGGTATAACTTGAAATAACAGAAATATACTATTATATGTACAATCGAGTATACTTTAATTAATAAAGATAATAATAATAATAATAAACACTGTTTATTAAAACACAAACTCCATGGTCTTCATTGAAATGACAGAAATTGCACAATAAAAATGTAGCCTACTTATTAATATTATTAATTTAATTAAATAATTAAATGATTTGATTACATTTTAAACTAAATTGTTAGCTTTATGAACTGATTTAATTACAATTAATTTTTAATTGTCCATACAATGTTTATATAATATATTCCCTGTACTCCTGACAGTAAAATATGCCAAAATAAAGGTCCAGTGAAAAAAAAAACGTGACATGCCGTGAAACCGCCAGAATTTAAAAAAAAATGGTTTTTTTTTGGTAAAAACCGCCCAGCACTAGCCCTGATATATTAGAGGCACAGCTAAATGTGACATTTATTACAAAGGGTTTATGTGAAGATTGTTTTAAGTTAATTTAAAAACTGTTACATTTTTTAAAGCCTATTAAAATGTTAAAATTGATAGCTTTCAATTATACTGTTATGTTGAATGGCTATAATTAATGGCTAAAATTAAGAAAAAAAAATAGAGACATGCAATAGAGACATCAGTATCAGTGTTGGTATCAGTGATACTGGCCTTCATTTCACTTGGAGATTCAATGTGAAAGTATTACAATACAAAAATATATTAAAACTTTAATGTTAGGAAAAAACAATTGACAGCACTAATAAAATAATGTTTTCTTGATAGTGCAAGTAATGTTTATACATTTAACCTGAAAAATGTTTCAATATTAAGTGTATCTGAAACATAAATTTACATGACAGTGAGGCCTCCTCATTTCAGAACACCATTGTATGCCACAAAATTGTATCAAGGATGTCAAATTAACATAGCTGGACACTTCTTGTTCTCACCCATTTCTAAAAATGGCCAATCTCCTTGAACATCAGTATCATTGTGCAGCGAAATAAAATTTGGTATTGCAGTTCTGGCTTCAGCTGCATTAGTGTACTAGCCAGCAGCCTGGAAGGGCAGAGTAAACAAAGCGCGAGGCCGCCGGGGACCAGGAGCGCTGGTGAAACATGGCAATGGCTGGAGGTTATTTTATGCTGAGCGAGCAGCAGCTAGTCAGACTCAAACCCGACCTGTATTAGAGAAATGGATGAACGAGTCCGAGGTGGGAAAGTTCAACCCAAACTTCAGCACAAAAAGCCGCTGTGTAAGAAGGACATTGGCGGTCTCCAGTTCCAGAGTGGAGCTATGGAGCGTGACTGGATCTCTTTCACCTTCCCTCCACCTAATCCTGCCGAAGTCACAGTGGAGCCTGATCATGGGTCATATGAGAATGGGACATGCCCTTGCTGGGTCAGGCCACAGAGGTGTCAGTCAAACTAGGGGTGAGGGCATGTGTAGCCAGGTCATAGAGAAAAAAAAAAAACTAGTGATGGACTGAAATTGTCAATCAAATATATTCAGCTGAAACAGCAACAAAAAAACAATAAAAAAATAAAAAAAATTTCGGCTGAAATAGTTTTGGAGGGCCAAAAATCATTTACTGAACTAACATTTAAAGTATTCACTTTCAAATGAAAACTACCCCAAGCTTTACTCACCCTCAAGCCATCCTAGGTGTGTATGACGTTCTTCTTTCTGATGAACACAATCAGAGTTATATTAATAAATATCCTGACGCATCCAAGCTTTATAGTGGCAGTGAACAGGGTTCACGAGTCTGAAGCTGAAGAAAGTGCATCCATCCATCATAAACATACTCCACATGGCTTCAGGGGGTTAATAAAGGCCTTCTGAAGCGAAGTGATGCGTTTGTGTAAGAAAATATCCATATTTAACAAGTTATCAAGCTTCCACCAGAAGCCCTATCAACAGAACACGTGAAAATGATGAAGTTGTAGAGATGGTCATGAATAGTAATTGGACCAGAGTTTTTAGGACCAACTCTATAGCACCACCACCAGTTAAAAAATTAACTTTTCTAAAGGTTATAACTTTTGAACTATTTGTTAAATTTAGTACATCTGATTCCTCTCTTCATGCTGATCACATTTAACATTACATTAAGACTCCTCCCCTTACAGTAGTCACCATTTGGAAAAGTACAGTATTCCGTTTTTTCACTACTCCTCCTTCAAAGTTTGCCGAATTTTTGATATTCGCTACCGTTCCTGAGATATTCGCCTCCGAATATGACCTTGATTGTGTTTGTTTTATGCTAGTTAACTTAGCATGCTAATTTCTACAACAATTCTTCATTTTGAGCTGATTCTCACTTCAACTATGGAAGTTTGGCATCTGGGTGAACGCATGTCTTCCCAATGGCGCAACAAGATGAGAGACAGGCGCCTGGACCAGAGACTGTGGGTTCAAGTCCCATGTGGGACAACTTTATAAAATTGTGTGTAATGTGTCATTTCAATTCCTTTATTATCTGGGTAAGTGTTGTACTAATCTTTAGATTAGAGGATTAGACATAAGTGTGTTTTTGTTCATTCTGTGTTCGTTCTCATCTGAACTTCTGCTCATTTAGAGCACCTGTACTTCTGAACCAGCTGTTTTTCATGTACGTTCTGCTGTTTTTGCTCTTTCTGCTCTGCATTGCGATACTGCTTGCAGCAATATTTACTATTATTATTATTGTATTTTTAGTGTTTTTGTATTAAATTTATAATTAGGACAAAAAATAAATAAATTGTGTTTTGTCATTGGCTGAGGAAACAATCCAAAAGCATAATAGAGTCTCCTTAAAATGTCTGGAGACTCTAAATGATGTAAAACCAAATATCGTTTGTGCCAAAACACTTTAGTTTGCTGACATTCGTCTTTGACTAGCATCTCTACATGCATAAATGCCTGACTAGAGCTTTAAAGAACACAAACTATATTAAAATATTCAGTATCACACAATAATGTACAGAAATACATTCCCAAACGTGAATGCTAGTTTGCACTTTTGCTAACCCCACACGCATACACCGCACAGAGGAAAGAGCAAGGAGGAAATGTGTGTTCTGGAGTGGACAGGTTTATGGAGACATCAGTATCAGCACTACGTGAGACGCAGGAGAGACGGATTGAACCCCTGCACACGGGCGACCGGAGAGGGCTGAATTACACCATGAACCTGATCGATCGTGAACTGGAGAAATGTGCTGTCATACTCGCATCTCGGTCAAACACTGATTCTCTCGCTCCCGCTCTTGCTTCGGGAGAAAAATGAACAGGAAAGAAAACTATTCTAAACTCTGGCTAGGCGCGCTGCTGTCGACACAGACCTTGATGTCCTAACCGAAACAGAGTCAGAAGTGATTCAAAATGTTCTTCAGAGGCATGTTCTTCATGTATGCCACACAATCGTGCTTTTCATGCGACAGGTCATTAGCACGTCGCTATAACTACATGATACTCTAAAAAGTAAAAAAAAAAAAAAAAAAAAAATATTGGGTGCATTTTTATTAAATGGCACAAATTTTTATTAAATAAAAAAGCAGACACACTATATATATATATATATATATATATATATATATATATATATATACACACACACACACACAGTACTGTGCAAAAGTCTTAGGCACATTAGTATTTTTTACCCAAAAATGGTTTTAAGCCAGTTATTTATATATTTTACTGTAGGAAATATCAGTTTACATTTCCAAACATTCCTCTTGCCATTAATTGTAATAATCAACTGAGATTTTTGTATGCATAATGAATCTGACAAATCTGAAAAAAAAAAAAAAAACAGACCAAAAAAAAAATAAAAATAAAAAAAATGTATCTGATGCTCCTATTTCCAATTTGTACATTTACATTAAGTGAGTGATAGATGACAGCAAAAGTAAAAAAATTTTAGAAACAATTTATTAACACTGTTAAATGTAATCTTTAGCAAATCTCAAAATGAATATCCATGAATAATAACCATTTTAAAATGAATATTTGTATCTATTTTTAAAATGAAATGGTACAGAATTATGACATGTATAAAATATTTTAATATAATTATCTGTTGTTGACTATAAAATTAAAATACTATAGTACAAAATTCGAATGTTTTACAAATATTTTAACCTATATATATATATATATATATATATATATACACACACACATATACAGTATCTCACAAAAGTGAGTACACCCCTCATATTTCAGCAACCATTTTATTATATGTTCTCAAGGGACAATACTATAGAAATTAAACTTGAATAGCTGGCAACAAAAGTGAGTACCCCCTGAGTGATAACAGTTGTATGTCATTTAACCATGCAAAGCCACATGTCCTATTCATCATGTTCATGTTTTTGTCTGCTTGACAGGACCATACAAATGTGTGGATCTTGTATTAGAGCAGTTAAAATTTGGTGCTTTGAGTACAATTCTCTCATACTGACCACTGGATGTTCAACATGGCACCTCATGGCAAAGAACTCTCTGAGGAATTGAGAATTAGAATTGATGCCCTCCACAAAGAGAGTTTTTCCAAGACGGCTGTACACTCACTACTTTACATAGTAGCAAAGTGTCATTTCTTCAGTGTTGTATAGATATAATAAAATATTTACAAAAATGTGAAGGGTGTACTCACTTCTGTGAGATACTGTCATATATATATATATATATATATATATATATATATATATAAAAAATCAGTTATATACATATTAATCGGTTATCACCTATAAAATTAAAATAGTTATTGGCTTATTGGTATCTGTCAGAATTTTAATATCGCTGTCTTCCAAAAAGTTTGGTATTTATTCATAATTTTTATTGCCCTCCATTTTGTCCACTGTCTTGGGTAAATATTTTCACTGAAATTGTTGCAATGCATTCTGGGATTGTCTTTGTAAAGAATACATGTAACGCAGCCTCAGAATTTGACCAAACTATGTATAAAATGACAGCATATTTTGACCAAAGTAAAATTACACTATTGTACAACAATTTGTTATATACATAGAATAAATGGAACCATGCATTTTATGCATCTTATTTTTAAGAACTTTTTTTTTTTTTTTTTTTACTATTTTCATCTTCCTATTGAATTCCTATTTTTGCTGGAATCAGGGCAGGCTCTGTATATAAACTCATATAATTATCCATGATTTGCAAAGCACTGATTAAAAACACAAGGCAGCAGATGAAGTGGCCAAGCATATGTTCATATGGACACGTACACAATGGCTTCACTAGAAGATGAACTCTGGCGGTGAGTTTCCAGCACCAAGACTTTGAGGAGGCATCAATTCGGTCTCTGAGGAAATCACTTTTAGAAAAAGCAATCAAGGAGCACAAAGCTGTACCACAAGCGCCTTCAAGCCTCCACATAAATCAACCTCACTTATGGTAGCATTAACGGCATCACGTTACTGACCTCAGTAAACTTCAGCGAGGGTCTTGGCTTTTAAAGAATAACTAAAGGGCAAACAAAAACAAAGAACGAAGCCACAACTCTTCACCAGAACCGATCGCTGATTTGACAAAGATCTCGGTTGCATGTGACTCTCAAAAACAACACCACATTAGTAATCCAACCCGTAGTAGCGGGAAAGGCATTACTGTCTATTGTAAAAATCATTATTGGCATGAGCCAGTGAAAAATAGATCTGTCTGAATCTTCCTGCAATAGCTTGATCAAAGCCATTATGTTCCTTGATAGGCATAATTTTTAAAAAGGAAACTTACAGCCTTAACAAATAAAAAAATCTATAAAATAACTTAATAATCACACAGCATACATAAGATATTTCCAAGAGCAGCAATAACAATCTATCAAGCGCAGCCAAAGCTTTTAAATCTGCTCTTTAGGTTCTGATAATGGCATGGTTATATGGTTTCATCATACAGCACAGCTGATTCACACTCGCTGGAGCAGGAATGGAAGAAGAAAATGATAGACTGGAAGCTTGTTTGGGTATTAGAGTAAAAAAATTAATTGGAAACTGTGACTTTATTTTCATGATAGTGACCCTTTCTCAGAATTGTGACTTTATATCTTGGAACTTGATTTGTCATGACTTTTATCTTACAATTGCAACATTTCTTGTAATTGTGGCTTTTTATCTCATAATGTGACTTTAAATCTCATAATTGCTAATTAATTTCTTGTATTTGTGGATTTATATCAATGTGATTTTAAATCTCATAATTGCTAATTAATTTCTTGTATTTGTGGATTTATATCAATGTGATTTTAAATCTCATAATTGCTACTTAATTTCTTGTAATTTTGGCTTTATATCTCAGAATGTGACTTCAAAATCCCATAATTGCAACTTATTTTCTTGTAATAGTAGCTTTATATCTCAGAATGTGACTTCAGAATCTCATAACTGCAACATATTTTCTTGTAATTGCGGCTTTATATCTCACGATTCTGAGTTTAAATCTCACAATAATGACTTAATTTCTTGTAATTGTAGCTTTTTATCTCAGAACATGACTTTTTGTAAAAGTGACCATTTCTTGAATGTGAATTGTGAATTTAAATCTTGGAACTTGATTTATCATGACTTTTAGAATTGTGACATTTCTTGTAATTGTGGCTTTTTATTTCAGAATGTGACTTTAAATCTCACAATAATGACTTCATTTCATTTAATATCTCATTATGTGACTAAATCTCATAGTTGCTACTTAATTTCTTGTAATTGTGGCTTTATATATCATAATGTGACTTTTTTTATCTCATGATTCTGATTTTAAATCTCACAACTGTGACTTAATTTCTTTTCTTAATTGTGGATTCATATCTCACAATTAAAGTCACATTCTGAGATAAAAAGCCACAATTACAAGAAATGTTGCAATTGTGAGATAATAGTCAAGTTCCAAGATATAAAATCTCACAATTGTAACTTAATATCTTGTAATTGTGGCTTTTTATTTCAGAACACGACTTTTCACAATAGTGACTATTTCTCAGAATTGTGACATTATATCATGTAACTTTATTTGTCATGACTTTGTCACAATTGTGACATTTCTTTCTTATGGGTAACCAAACAGTTCAGGAACCCCATTCACTTCCATAGTATGGAAAAATACTATGCAAGTCAATGGGGCCCATCAACTGTTTGGTTACAGTCATTCTTCAAAATATCTTCTTTTGTGTTCAGCAGAATAAAAAAAAAACATTTATACAGGTTTGGAACAAATTGAGCATGAGTAAATGATGACTGAATGTTTTATTTTTGGGTGAACTATCCCTTTAAATCTCACATTTGCTACTTAATTTCTTGTAATTTAAATCTCAGAACAAGATATCTCATGATTCTGACGTTAAATTTCACACTTAATTCCTTGTAATTGTGGCTTTATATCTCAGAACATGACTTTAAATTTCACAATTGTAAAAATTCCTTGTAATTTTGGCTTTATATCTCAGAATGTGATTTAATATCTCATGATTCTTCCACTTAATTTCTTGTAATTGTGGCCTTATTTTGAATGCAGCTCATCTCACAAAGCGACTTTCTCATAAATGCACCATTATGTCTCACAATTAAGATGAAAAGAGAAGATAATAGCCTTTGATAATTCATCATGCTACAAAGTGCCACAAAGTACTTGATATATAACGATAATTTAAATATACAGTAACATGTAATGTAAATACAGTTACATTTTTTTTTTTATGTGAGTGAATGACAAATACGACACCATTATTTTATGACTGCTAATGAGTTCTAGAGTGTTTTGGTATAAGGCATAAGATGTGTATACGTATGATTAATGCCTATAGTACAAATGTTGTGGGACAAGTTACACACTGACAGTTTAATATTTATGGTTAGGGGTGTTCTAAATCCTGTCCCAAAATATGAGCACTAGCAAACTCCCAGCATAGCTCCAAGGTCCCTCAGTCTTCAAGGTTGGCAATATACCTCAAATAATGATTTAATGCCCAATAAAGAAGCCTTAAATTAATAATAATGCATAATAATTCTTTCTAAGCAGTCTTTTGAGAATTGTCTGCTTTTATTTGTGGGTCCTGTGTCACAAGCAAATAGGACAGACTGATTTCCAGTGACCGCTGCGAATGTCAAAAGTTGCATGCTGATCTAAGACAAATATCTCTTACATCCCCTGCTTCTAAACATAATAATAAAGAGAGCGGCTGATCTCAGATCAGCAGGAAAGAGCATGCTCCACCGACAATATCGGGTAAAAAGCAAGCAAGCAAAAGCTAAAAACAATTGTCACAGCCAGCAGACAAACCTCAGCACAGGAAAGGGATAGAGAAGATAAAAAACAAAAACAACAACAAAGCTAAGCATAAAATAACTGCTGAATCTCTGAGAGATTCTTTATTTGAAAAGCACACCATTAATCTCACAAAGTTTACCATGAGGATGTGTCACACTTTAGTGCTAAATTTAATAACTTAAATAAATGAAAGAGCACAAATGTACTGCAATATCATTTAACTCTTTAAACTGCAACTAAGCATCTTAAAAATACATAACTTAGGTCTATGAAGGTCTTGTTCTATAGATAAAGTCAACCAAGGGCATTAAAAAGATGTTTAGATTTTCACAAAAATGTAAAAATCTAGTTTATACATTTAAAATTGAATAAAATGGGCAGACTACCAACACATTTAACACTTAATAACATATAATTTCCCACTCATTGTGATAAAAAAAAAAAAAAAAAAAGACCAAGAGCATTACAATAGAAGATCGTAATTAGATACCAAATGTATTTTTTCATACTCCATTTTCTCCTCAGTCAACTATCTTTTGTTATGAAAAACATAAAAGACACAACAGAAAGCATGAATATTTTGGGCAGTCCACATGCACACCACCACACTGTTCCGGTCAGGAAGCCCGAGTGCCAGCACATGCTAATAATAGCCCACACATTGGATGTCTTGCCCCTGCACTGAGACTGCCAGCTCTGCAAATGCCCCCTGAAGTCTGAAACTACAACCATCCGCCCACGTGGCAGCCCACCAGTGAGTGTGCTAGACTACATGATCTCTGTAATATCTGCTGTTTGATCACAATAAACAAGGTGTGAGATGTCCACACGATAGTGTGAAATAACACTATTGTTCAAAAATGTTGGGTCAGTCAGATTTAAAAAATTTTTTTTTAAAGTAATTAATAGTTCAATCAACAATGACAGGCCTGTACATTGTTACAAAAGATTTCTGTTTCAAATAAATGCTCTTCTTTTGAACTTTCTATTCATTAAAGAATCCTGAAAAAAAAATCCTGAAAAAAAATGTTTTACCATCACAGAAATAAATTACATTTGATTAAATATATTAAAATAGAAAACAGTTTTTACTGTATTTTTGATCAAATAAATGCAGCATTGGTGAGCAAGAGAGAGTCAACAAACTTGTGCATGTGTGGTTTGTGGTGTGTGACCTCTTTTAAAGCCTAGCCATAAAATTTAAGCCATTTTAAAACTTTTTCAATGAACCAATTAGTCTAAATGCTGGTGAATTAACTCTAAAGAGATGCATATATTTGCATTAAATGTGTTTTTTTTTTTTTTTAAATACAATAATACTATTAAAATATTAATTTATTAACTCTCTAGAACCATGCATACTCTAAATATAATAACATGACAAAATATAAATAAAAATATAATTATATAATTATAATAAATAATATAAAATATAGATATGATAATATAATACTTACAGATATATAATATTTTGTTATATATTTTAAAAGTAGGTTTAAATGAGCAAAGTCATTACAAATGCTTCTTTCAATGAATAGAAAACTAAAAATAAATTAAAAAAAATAGTAATTTAATAAAAAGTAAATGTAACCCATGTGTTATTTAAAGGATTAGTTCACTTTAAAATGGAAATTACCCCAAGCCATCCTAGGTGTATATGACTTTCTTCTTTCTGATGAACACAATCAGAGTTATATTAAAAAAATATCCTGACGCATCCAAGCTTTATAATGGCAGTGAACGGGACCAACGAGTTTGAAGCTCAAGAAAGTGCATCCATCCATCATAAACGTACTCCACACGGCTCCTGGGGGTTAATAAAGTCCTTCTGAAGCGCAGCGATGGGTTTGTGTAAGAAAAATATCCATATTTAACAAGTTATGAAGTAAAATATAGCCTTCTATATTCAATAAAGCCTTCTATATTCAATTTATGAAAAAAGTGTAACGTCTCTCGCAGTTTAAAACGCTTACTCTACGTCCTACGCCTTCCCTATTCAACTTACGACGCAACGTCAATTACGCTTTTTCCATAAGTGGAATATGGAAGGCGGTCTGGTGGAAGCTAGATATTTTAGTTTATAAAACGGTTAGTTCCTGTCCTTGATTCTGATTGGTCAATAGCTGTGTTTTATTCATGATAAAACACGGCTATAACTGCTTCACCCAACGGTTCTGTGTATCACTACACAACACCCTTAGCAACCACTCTTAGCAACGTAAACTGTGTGTTCTCAGTTGATATTGTTCATTAAAGCTTACTGTATTATGTACAACTAGAAGATTATTTTGAGAAAGAGATCAAGTGAGCGAGTTTATTACCTGCATACAGATTTAGCATTTTCCTTCAGGTCAATAAATTAAATGTCCGATGTATTATCTTGTCCTTTTAACAGTTAAGGGGTTTTCCTGTGACTGACAGCACTAGTCAAAGCATTTGTCAGTTGCATCTTGTTCCTTGTTCAACAATTCAGTCTTTTCAATGTAAAAGTCTTCGCTACTGACTGACACACTCATAAAGAGTCTTTTCCGCCATCTAAATGCCGTAATGTAACTTCTGTTGCTGTTCACGGTCAGGGACTATTTTTTGCCGGCAGAAGAAAGGCTTTTTAGTGAAAGTTCACTTCATGCAAGTTGCATTGATACATATTTTTTACTTTAATATTTGTATTGTGTGGTAACTGCTTTATAAAAGCAATAAGGTACTTGAGGCTAGTGCTGTATTGTGAATAAGTCACGGCTGAAGAGGTTGCAGGCACTCCGCCTCGCACTCCGCGACTTATTCATGATACAGTACAGCCTCTCGTACCTTATTGCTTACTTATAACTTGTTGAATACATGGTTCAGTCATGAAACTCTAGGCGCATGCAGATGGGTCTTAACGCAAGCTGATGATAATTACAGCATTAACTACTTGGCACAAGCTGATTGGTCCATGTCACTTCTGCAGCCAATGAGCTTGTTGCTCACACATTTAAAAAGCTGGTTACATTCACTATAGCAGTTTGCAGCGCACTTCAGTGTTCCTCTAAAACCCTCCACCTTCCCCAGCTCCACCTGTATAGATCTGCTATGGGTTATTGATATATGCTATTTGTGCAGCAGCAGTGTATTGGCAGTAGTAAGTTCCTGTACTTGCAAATCAGCAGCAGCGTAGCAGATCTATTCCACCAAGACCAAATACATTAACATTGTCATAGCCATTACCATGCTAACAATATTCAGAGAGTTGTCATGATTGAAATATTTTTTTTTTATTATATTTTTCTTACACAAACGCATCGCTTCACTTCAGAAGGCCTTTATTAACTCCCTGGAGCCGTGTGGAGTTTATGGTGGATGGATGCACTTTCTTCAGCTTCATATTCGCTGAAGAAAGTGACATATATATATATGTCAGTTCACTGACATATATATATATATATATATATATATATATATATATATATAAATATAAGCTTGGATGTGTCAGGATATTTATTAATATAACTCCGACTGTATTCATCAGAAATAAGAAAGTCATATACACCTAGGATGGCTTGACGGTGAGTAATGCTTGGGGTAACTGTCATTTTAAAGTGAACTAATCCTTTAAATAGTATGATTGTTTTGCATTTACTATAGTTTCGGGATAACTAATAAGCTGTCATTTTGGCATGTTTCTATTATTAGCTATACATCAAACCATGTGAATATATCCTCTGTATCATTCTGTACATGCTTCAGATGTGAGTCACTCCAGAAACATGACGTGACTGTGCTCTCGCTTTCTCCACTGACAGTTATGGGAGATGGAAACAAAGCTGCTGATATGCTGGTGGGGTGAAACTGTCACAAACAAGTGTCCTGGAATGGCCATGACCTTGCGCTTTCTATGGAAATCCGTGCAATTGCGATCAGTTCCTGACATTAAATGTTTTTTGGATAATATCACACAGCAAATCTGGTGTCTGGTGTCAAACCAGGGTGATATTAATCGAAAGAAAATTGTACTTGTAAGTGATTGTTTTTATCACTTAAAAATGTTCTAGATACCACACCTAAAATAAGACAAAAATGTAAACAAAACTTAGAATGTAGTTTTGATGATTCAATGACTCACTCATAAATACTGGATGAATCAGCATTTTTTGAACGAATCTACTGAATGAATGATTCAATGACAAATACATTTGTCCCCATCTACTGGTGTAACAATGTAATTGATACTTACAAAAGGCAATTTGCTCAGTAGACATCAGTGTTTATATCCGAGCTATAAACTTTTATCCCAATACTTCTGTGAAAGAATACGAATATTTGTAACACAGAAATAATGATACTGTGTGGTTTCATAGCTATACATGACAATGGCTCTCTCTGGCTCAGCGGCAGTGCCAACACAGATCTGAATGTTCGTTGTGTTCGTTGTCAAAGGTTTAATAGACAGAGCTGAATTATTGACATTTAGGAATGAGATCGCGTGGGTCTTTGAATCGAGACAATTGTGCAGCTCTAATTAGAACATTTCATTTTGGGTCAATGCGATGGGGCAACAAACTGAAAGAAACAGTACTTGTACTTGAAAGTGATTGTTTTTAATCGCTTAAAAATGTTCTAGATACCACACCTAAAATAAAACAAATGACATACATATTACATATTATACTACATATAACAAAAAAATTAATAACATGCGTAAACTTGAAAACGCAAAACTGCTAGGCAATGTGAAATAAACCTAAAGCTGTCATAGATTTTATAGATAAATACTTTATCTTGTTATGCCAGCCTCGGACACACTCGCAAATACATTTTTTCATTTTATATGCAACAAAATGCTTCAGTTACTTTGTGAAAATGGGTCAATGACATGACGGGTCTTTTTTTTTTTTTTTTTTTGTCCAAAGGCCTTAATAAAAATAAAAAACAAAGATATGACATCCAAAGTATGTAAGGAAGTACAACTAGATCTCTTTTATTGAATCCAAAAGGTTTTAATTATATTTTGCTACATATAAAGATATTTTAAAGATTTTGAAGTTGTCAAAAGGTCATTCGGTTTAACTGTCCAAATGCCAATACAGCCATTTCATTTGTGATTAAAATATCTTAAAATGTAATAAATGTATATATTTTTTATTCTGGCATGATTTTATAACATCATATATCAACATAGTGCAAAATTGTATTAAAATTATGTGTAGAAGTTGTTGCTTTGTTATAAGAAAGAATGTCCGGAAAAAATGAATTTCATTGATGTCATTCGGAGTAACCAATATAAAGGAACCATTTTGGATCAAGTCATGCGGTCAATATCATGTGACAGGATGTGATGTCATTCAGACACCTGCAAAATTCATGTTTTCACTTGCTCATACGCATATCCTGAAATATCAGGTCATTCGGTACAACCGCTATATAACATGGAAAATGTTTATAAAACTTGTACTAAATATAAAATGTTTGTAGCTAGCTAGCTAGATATCAGACTGTTAGCATTGTTTGAAAATATTTTCATTTCGGTATAACCAAAAGTGTCATTCTGTAAAACTGAAATTTTGGTTAAACCGAATGATTTTTTTTGGTGAAAAATTTTGTCCATCTTGTAAAAAAAATGACAAAAGCAGTGTTAATTGATTATAAAAACCACAATCTCATTGTTAACACTTAATAAAACTTCAAAATCTTCATTATATTTTTTGACACTTAAAAACCTTATTTGTCAATGACCCAAACAAAAAGTTAAACGTCTAACATAAAACCCCCAAAATGTCATTAAAAACATAGAAAAAAGTTTCACAATCACTTTGCAACGTTTATCTGGGCTGTTATCACAGTAAAGGACAGTTATGTGAAACACCTGAGTGTGTCACCTGACAAAGTGAGTCGTGAGAGGCAGAACGCTCTGTGCTGACATCTCAGAAACACACTCACACACTTGAGAGTTTGTACAGACCATCTGTCTCTCTCTCCGACACACACACAAACACACACACACAGGCGTGGCTTGTGGACAGTGTGACGGCTGCCATAATTAAGCTTATGGTGTTTGTCAACTTTCCCTGCATGTAGCAGAGCATCGCACAGTGGCCGTCCGCAGTGAATCACGCTACCCAGACGGGACAGCAGCGTCGACTGCCAAAAAACCCAGTCAGCACCATAAAGGTCTGGGTGCTCCACACTCCCAGCATGCAGTGCGGCTGCCAGATGATTTGTAAAGCCACATTTGCACACTAACCACCGAGGAACACAAATACACCCACTGAAACCTGGCATTTAAAAATATGGTGTGAAGTAGTCGAGAAACCAACCTCCTGCCATAAACATCCGGTATTTGAAACATTTTTTTATGGCAGAGACATACTGTACACTCTTAGAAAAAAAAAAAGGTTAAATGGGGTTCAATGCCAAAAGGGTTCTATATAAGAAGAAATATCTGTAAAATAGTTTCATGTTTAATAGGTTATTTCACATTTTTCTAGTGATAAAGTATGTTTAAGAGCTGTTTAATTTATAAAATTTATTCAAAATAAAAAATGAATTAAAACTAAGAAGAAGCGTCTGAACCTTTAAGCTTCTACATAGAACCTTTTCTTCTAAGAGTTTAAGAGTGTAGGATTACAACACGAGTCTTTGCACTATGTCCAAAAATAAAAATAAAAAAAAAGACTGAACTGTGATTGGTCAGTTTACATGGTGTTCAGATGGTTTCTTCCTGTCTAAGTGGTCCAGACTTTGTGCCGACAGTCAAAAGTATGACTTCGTGAGAATAGAATTACACAAGCAAAAAAAAAAAAAAGAAAATGTTGATCTAAAAATCTTAAAATGATACAACAAGATGATATGGATCACAAAGGCATGCTGATCAAAAACAAGAAAAATGCTATGAATGGCAGTAACCCATCCATCTATAAAAAAGCGTAACGGTTTTGAAAGCTAAAACGTCTGTCACAACAATTTATGGATTTCTGTCAGGCTCAGAAAAGTGTAAATGTACAGTAGCACTTTCATTTAATGTGTTTTATTTATTTTATCTTTCAAGATATAATTTTGGTTTGGTCTGAGTTTCCATTATAAATAAATATAAAGTAAAACATTTCAGAATTTTTTTTAGTGCTCTCATGTTTTTTTTTTTGTTTGTTTTTTTTTTTTACCGAAAGACAATAGGTAAACAAGCCTCAACGATCCAGTTCTGCATTATGAATCATTTCAGCATGCCAACATATTATAAACAAATTCCTTTAAAGCACTACTTTATGTCAAACGTAATAAAGATTGAGATCTCGGCTACTTTAGATACTGCTAGTATTGTTTATAAGACATGTTGAGGCTTATTTTTACCTCACCCCTGCCAAGCATTAAATGAATTCCTGGAATTCCAGTTAAAAGTCAGTATCGTTGATCTAAGTGAGAGTATGCTGCTCTTCCTGATTTTTTGGATATCTGAATATTTCTCTCCCAGCCTGGCGTATGCTTCGTCGAAATCCTTTATCCGATAATAACTGAAAGTGGCACTGTGACAAAATGTTACGTTAGAGAAGCACAAACTAAGAAACAGTTGCTAATTTGGTACACTGGAAATGTTTCATTTCAGACTAAAATGTCATATGCCTCTACATCATGTTTTTCAAATGATAAGTTCTTGTGTGTGCATACGTACTTAGTTTGACAGCAAACTAAAGGAGGACCAAAAAACTCCATTTAGGGACATTCAAGGAAGTGCATAGTTGGATAAAAAAGCACAATAATGCTTTTTTAAAGATTTAAAAATATATATATTTTATTCTTTAGGGATGTTCAAAAGGAAACCTATTCACATAGAGACTAAATGTCTATATTCACTTCTAAAAAGTACATTTTTGGATTTGGGATAGTCTTATAGCACTAAAGTTAATGGGAAATTAAACAGCTGCGTAAAAACTTGCGTGTACATGTTTCTGTGCAGTATCATTGGTGTTACCAGCAGTTTCTTACCCTTCTTGGTTGTCCTCTTCGTCCAGATTGGAAAGTAGCTGGGATCCGGCCAGCGAGAGGTCCAGGGCAGCTAGAGGAAGGTCCCTGTAGGCGAAGCTGACCAGCTGCACTGGAGCCATGCACTGGCCCTCATCCTCCACCTGCTGAGAGATCACCTCCAGATCCGGCACTGCCGCCTGCTGAGGGGGCCTAGGGACACATGGGGGACACTACTCTATTGTTTTCTTACATTAACTGTCTTAAACAAGTTACCATAAAAATGACCTGTATTACCACAAAGACTTTACATATTGGAACCACAGACTAAATTAAACCTTCTAACTATTACAGATGGGTATTGAAAAATCAATCTGAAATCAAAACTGTTACTCTTTACTTTCTTATAATATGTTTCTGGTCTTATTCTGAATGCTTTATCAGTGCAATGATTCATCATAATCTTTCACTGAAATGTTTTTCAACACACCCACCCATTAACCACCTACAGAAACCATTTCATTAAATGCAAATAATTTCCGATCAGTGCACTGGAAAGTTAGACTCATTTTAAAGAATTGGTTCATTTAGGGTGTGTTCACACTTGTAGTTCGGTTCGTTTGGTCCAGACCAAAGGAAAAAAAAACAAAAAAACATTTAGTCCTGGTCTGATTAGCGTTCAGATTGGCAATTTTATCACCGAACCAAAAGATACTGAACCTAAAGTCATAGTGATACATTCACAACCTGATTGGTTGGATTTTATGACGTATTGCCTATTTTGAGATGGAACTTACCGAACATCCAAAACATATGATGCATAGCGTAACGGTTTTACGATGCATCATATGCATATGATGCATATGCATATGATGGTATTTTGGCCAGTTGGGAACTTGTGAAGAGCTTATAAAATGTGCAAAGGAGTCAAAACAACAGCGGGAACCCATCAGTCACACACACACAAACGATCTGCTGCGTGGAGACGCACGTCTGATGCCTGTGATGGGCAAACTCGCGACTATGACGAGAAAAACCGATATGCGTGAGGATTCTGTCCTTTTAGGGTCTCATCTTCCTGTTTTTGGTTTGTTTACATGTCTCTGGTCTGTGTTGCGTTCATATATCATTCAAACCGCACCAGAGTTCGTTTAGAAGCGGACCGTGACCCATCTTTTCAGCGGTCTCGGTCCGCTTGTTTGGTGCGCACCAGGGTTCGGATGGCAGCGTTCACATATGTTCAAATGAACCGCACTAACAGAGCAATCGCACCAGTGTTCGTTTTAATCTAACCAAGCGTGACAAGTGTGAATGCACCCTTAGATGATATATGTAAATCAAGCAGTGTACTTCTGTGAACTGTTTCCTTCACATGGATTGTCTGAAAGAACTAATTCACTAAAATGAGTCACTGAGTCCCTGTGTAGAAGACCTGAATTTTTAGTAGCAAAATATTTGGTTAAAGAATTAGTTCACTTTAAAATGAAAATTACCCCAAGCTTCACTAACCCTCAAGCCATCCTAGGTATATATGACTTTCTTCTTTCTGATGAACACAATCGGAGATTTATTAATAAATAATCTGATGAATCAGAGCTTTATATGGCAGTAAGCGGGATCGACGAGTATAAAGCTCAAGAAAGTGCCTCCATCCACATCCATCCATTGTTAACGTACTCCAAACGGCTCGGGGGGGTTAATAAAGTCCTTCTGAAGCGAAGTGATGCGTGTAAAAAAAAAAAAAATCCATATTTAACAAGTTATGAAGTAAAATATCTAGCTTCCGCCAGACTGCTTTCTATATTCAAATAACAAAAAAAACAAAAAAAAACGTAACTGGCCTCGCATCAGTTACACTTTTTCTGTAAGTTGAATAGGGAAAGTGTAGGACGAAGCGTAAGCTTTTTGAACTGCAAGAGTTTTACACTTTCTTCGTATAGTATCTCACAGAAGTGAGTACACCCCTCACATTTCAGCAACCATTTTATTATATGTTCTCAAGGGACAATACTATAGAAATGATATACTTTAGAGTAGACAATGTGCAGCTTGTATAGCAGTACAGATTTACTGTCCTCTGAAAATAACTCAACATACAGCCATTATTGTCTAAATAACTGGCAACAAAAGTGGGTACCCCCTAAGTGAAAACTGTGTCCAAAGTGTCAATATTTTGTGTGAGCACCACTGTTATCTAGCACTGCCTTAATCCTCCTGGGCATGGAACTCACCAGAGCTGCACAGCTTGTTGCTGGGATCCTCTTCCACTCCTCCATAATGACATCACGGAGCTGCTGGAAGTTAGACACATGGCGCTTCTCCACCTTCCGCTTGAGGATGCCCCACAGGTGCTCAATAGGGTTCAGGTCTGGAGACATACTTGGCCACTCCATCACCTTCACCTTCAGCTTCCTCAGCAAGGCAGTTTCTGAAGGGAGGGCATCATGTTCTGCTTCAGAATGTCACAGTACATGTTGGAATCCATGTTTCCCTCAATGAAGCGCAGCTCTCCAGTACCAGCAGCACTCATGCAGCCCCAGACCATGATGCTACCACCACCATGCTTGACTGTGGCCAAGACACAGTTTTCTTGGTACTTCTCACTAGGGCGTCGCCACACATGCTGGACACCATCTGAGCCAAACAAGTTTATCTTAGTCTGATCAGACCACAGGACATGGTTTCAGTAATTCATGCTCTTGGACAGGTTGTCTTCAGCAAACTGTTTGCGGGCTTTCTTGTGAGCCAGCTTCAGAAGAGGCTTCCTTCTGGGACGACGGCCATGCAAACCGACTTGTTGCAGTGTGCGGCGTATGGTCTGAGCACTGACAAGCTGACCTTCCGCTTCTGCAGCCTCTAAAGCAATACTGGCAGCACTCATGCATCTGTTTTTTAAAGCCAGCTTCTGCACCTGACGTTAAGCACGAGGTCTCCACTTCTTTGATTCAACTTCTTTGGCCTGTTCCGAGCGGAACTCTCTCTATGACCCTGGCCACTGTACTGTAACCCAGTTTCATGGTGTTACCGATCTTCTTATAGCCTAGGCCATCTTTGTGGAGGGCATCAATTCTAATTCTCAGTTCCTCAGAGAGTTCTTTGCCATGAGGTGCCATGTTGAACATCCAGTGGTCAGTATGAGAGAATTGTACTCAAAGCACCAAATTTTAACTGCTCTAATACAAGATCCACACATTTGTATGGTCCTGTCAAGCAGACATATTGCATGGTTAAATGACATACAACTGTTATCACTCAGGGGGTACTCACTTTTGTTGCCAGCTATTTTGACAATAATGGCTGTATGTTAAGTTATTTTCAAAGAACAGTAAATCTATACTGCTATACAAGCAGCACATTGACTTCTCTAAAATATATCCAAGTTTAATTTCTATAGTATTGTCCCTTGAGAAGATATACTAAAATGGTTGCTGAAATATGAGGGGTGTACTCACTTTTGTGAGATACTGTAAGAAGCATATGGAAGGCGGTCCGGTGGGAGCTTGATATTTTTTACTTCATAACTTGTTAAATATGGATTTTTTTTTTTTACACAAACGCATTGCTTTGCTTCAGAAGGCCTTTATTAACCCCCCGGAGCCTTGTGGAGTACGTTTATGATGGATGCATGTGGATGGAAGCACTTTCTTCAGCTCATACTCGATGATCCCGCTCACTGCCATTATAAAGCTCGGATGCTTCAGGATATTTATTAATATAGCTCCGATTGTGTTCATCAGAAAGAATAAAGTCATATACACCTAGGATGGCTATTATGAAAGTGAACTAATCCTTTAACTGCAGTTGTTTGCACTCGGAATTTACAGTCATTTTAGTTAATTGTTTGTTTAGATGGTTCATGTAAATCAAGCAGTGTACTTTTGTGAACTGCTTCTTTCACATGGACTTTCCAAAAGAATTGATTCACTAAAATGAGAAGTTACACTCCCTTTTAGTTAATTGGTTTGTTTAGATGGGTAAATAATGCAGTTTACTTTAGCATACTGCTTCATTCACATGGATCACCCGGAAGAATTGATTAGCTAAAATTTTTGGTAACAAAATATCTGGTTAAGCACAGTTATTTGCATTGTGAAGTTACACTTATTTTAGTAAACTGGTTTGTTTTGATTAAAGGATTAGTTCACTTTAAAATAACCCCAAGCTTTACTCACTCTCAAGCCATCCTAGGTGTATATGACTTTCTTCTTTCTGATGAACACAATCTGAGTTATAAAAATATTTATATTGACGCATCAAAGCTTTATAATGGCAATGAACAGGACCAACAAGTATGAAGCTCAAGAAAGTGCATCCATCCATCATAAGCGCACTCCACATGGCTCCGGGGGGTTAGTAAAGGCATTCTGAAGCGAAGCGTTTGTGTAAGATAAATATCCATATTTTACAATTTATAAAGTAAAATACCTAGCTTCCACCAGACTGTCTTCCGTATTCAACTTAGGAAGTAAGTGTAACACCTCTCGCAGTTACAAAAAAACTTTATTCGTAAGTTGAATATGGAAGGTGGTTTGGCGGAAGCTAGATATTTTACTTTATAACTTGTTAAATATGGATTTTTTTCTTACACAAATGCATCGCTTCGCTTCAGAAGGCCTTTATTAACCCCCTGGAGCCGTGTGGAGTACATTTATGATAGTCATATAACCTAGGACGGCTTGAGGGTGACTAAAGCGTGAAGAGTGAACTAATCCTTTAAGCGCAGTTTGTTCATAACATGGTTTATGTAAATCAAACAGTTTCTTTTGTGAACTGATTGATTTACATGAATCATCCGAACAAACCAAAAGAGTCACTGATTCATTAGGGCCCTGTCAGGTATTTGTCATGATTTTTTTTTTTTTTTTTTTTTTTTTGTAGCATGACATTTAGTTGTTCTTTACTTACAGAATTAAGTTTTAATGTTTTGTGCCAAATAAATATTGCTTTGAAAGCCTGTAGTGTAGATAATTACATTGTATTTTGATTGTTTCATTTGGAAATATGTCACAATATGGAAGCAAAATTGGTTGTTTCATGTTGACTTATAACAGAAAACAATGGTAGGCCACATATAGGAGACGTAATGTATAAAAACAAAATAAATCAAAAATGAACTGTCTTAGAGTTGGCATATGGAAAACCGGAATGTCCGCAGGGGGTGTAAGGCAAAGCATAGAAATCAATACACAGGGGGAACTGTATATATGGCACAAATATATGAGAGAGAGAGAGAGAGAGAGAGAGAGAGAGAGAAAGAAAAAAAAAAAAAAAAAAAAAAAAAAAAAAAAAATCACAATTCATGGGGTGGATCAGACTGCAAGAGAGGTCAGGGATAAGGAGTGTTTCATTCCGACAATGCATGATGTATAAGACACGAACACAATGAACGACTAGCAACAGGAGAGGGAACTGAATCACAGACGCCACAGAGACCCAGAATCCCATTATTGAGACGTATTCCCGCAGATTACTGACTGATGTGATTCTAAGACAGACGGGAAGAAGATTGAGGAATCTCAAAAAGGGCATGGCCACAAATAGCAGACATGGAATATGGAAATGCGTACGAAACCTCAATGGCTACATAAGTAATGCATGAAAGAAGATTAAGTTGTGGCCAGCGTCCCACGTGTCCAGATTGATTCCTAAACCCAGAATATTCATCATGGTCAGAGCATCATGCGTTGCATTCTACAATAATGAGGTATCGAGAGAATTTCAAAGCACAATATTGTGGCAAAACAACAAAGTCCCACAGTTGGATGTCATGGCTGGTTCTACCCGGTTTTGTCTTTGATTTATTGGATTCAGTGTGCTGATTCATCTCACGTTTGCAGTCTGGGATTGCTGTTCTCAATCTCAGCGCAAACAAGGCAATGAATATATACTTCTGCAATGCTCACAGTTCGCCGTTTGCTTTTAATATCAAACTTTAGGGAGGTAACTTACAGAAACAGTTCACCCAAACGTTTTTTGATAGACGCGAGGTTGAGTAAATGATGACAAAATGCTCATTTTTGGGTGAACTACTCTTTTAATTGCAGTGAACAACATGAAAACTAGCCATCTGTGCAGCCAGACAAGGAGATCCTTCCAAAATAAGCAGCAATGCGATAATTGTAATCATAATGTACGCTCATAACTGGAATCGATACTCACGACCCTTAAGATGGCTTAATCAAGGGCAGAAGAAAAGACAGAGATGGGCAGAAACCTGGGTTTTGGCTTCTGTCCCAGGCGTGCTGGATGAGAGGAGATAAATTATGCCAGTGCAAAGAAAAAAAAGAGGCGGTGAACAAAAAAGGAAGCTTGTAATAGTACAGAGACTTAGGAGAATAACGAAGCATTAACACTGTGAATACAGGGTCAATAGAGAGAGGCTGCATGTATGTGTGGATTGCCATTATAAGATGGTGATGTTATGCTGGGAAGTGTTTCTGTTGGATACTGGCCCATCCCATGATTAAAACATTAATGGCTGTGGACCCAAACGTACCGTAATTTCTTCAGAAAACCTTCTGCTGCTTTTCTTTTATCTGTGTGTGTTGTGTTTTGAGCAAACAATGCATCAAACATGAATGAATGATGAATAATTGTGTGAATCTGAAGAAATATGTCTGGGACGTGGTATAATTTGCATAATATATAATTTAACAAGAAAGAAATTATATAAATATATAAAGATAATACACTGTGACATTATTTTCATGACAAATCGCTCTACTGTAATTAGTTATTTTTTTAATGTTTTTAAAATACTTCTATAATACTTATAATTATTCTGTAAAATTTAGTATTTATAACATAGCATTAGTTTTAATATTAAGCATAGTTCAGTGTTTAGCATAGTAAACAAAGTAAGTAAGCAAAGTATTTGTATTATTGCTTTAATTTATGTTGATGTGAATTTACATAATGCATGTAATTCAGTAATGGGAATGAATACTGCAGGGTTATCATCATTAACTAAAACTATTTTTGTAAAATAAAATAAAATAAAAATCTTAAATAAAATTTAACTTAGATGAAAAACTAAATGAAAGTTTAATGAAAGTTAAATGAAAGCATTAAATATTCTAAATTTACTAAAAATGAAAACAGAAATAAAAAAGTAAACCTACATAGTAATATTTAAAATAATAATAATAATATTAATAATAATAATGAAAATGACAAAAGCCTATATCAAAATGAAAAAGAATTTAAACTAAAATAAAATTAAAACAAAAGAAAAACCTAATTCAAAACATTAATACATAACTGTAATCGTATATTAAAATTACTATTTAAATAAATAAATAAATAAATTACAATATAAACAAATAAATAAATATTAGATACTAAAATAATGCCACACTATTGGGAATAATTGCGGGTCAATGACGTGACGGGTCATTTTTTTGTCCAAAGGCCTTAATGATAATAAAAAACAAAGATATGACATACAAAAGTATGTAAGGTAGCACAACTAGATCTCTTTTATTAAATCCAAAAGGTTTTCATTATATTTTGCTACATATAAAGGTATTTTAAAGATTCAAAAGGTCATTTGGTTTAACCGTCCAAAGGCCAATACAGCCATTTCATTTGTGTGATTAAAATATCTTAAAATGTAATAAATGTATATATTTTTTATTCTGGCATGATTTTATAACATCATATATCAACATAGTGCAAAATGGTATTAAAATTATGTGTAGAAGTCGTTGCTTTGTTATGAGAAAGAATGTCCGGAAAAATGAATTTCATTGATGTTATTCAGAGTAATCAATATAAAGGGACTATTTTGGATCTAGTCATGTGGTCAATATCATGTGACAGGATGTGACATCATTCAGACACCTGCAAAAGACCGCATGGTTGTGAAGCAAAGTAACTAACTCTCTCTTAACTATTTGAAAAAATTCATGTTTTCACTTGCTCATACGCATGTCCCAAAACATCAGGTCATTCAGTACAACTGCTCTAAAACATGGAAAATGTAAAAACTTGTACTAAATATGAAGTGTTTGATTGTCCTTTTGTTAGCTAGCCAGCTAGATATCAGCCTGTTAAAATTGTTTGAAAATATCGTCATTCGGTATAACCAAAAGTGTCATTTGGTAAAACCGACTTTTTTGGTGAAAAATGTTTGTAAAACGAAACAAAAGCAGTGTTAATTGTTTATAAAAAAAAAACTACATAATCTCATTTTTAACACTTAATAAAACTTCAAAATTAATTATATCTAATTATATGTTGTTTTACACTTTTAAAAACCTTAACCTCGTCAATGACCCTTGCATAGTAATAATAAAAATAAAAAAACCTCAAAAGTAAAGCATCTGGACACAGTAATGCCAGGAAATGTGGTTGTTAAAAATAATGTCACAATGCAAAAAAAAAAAAAGGTCACTTTTTAATATTTCATTTTTATCCTTGATCAGGAGATTTTCCCATACCATTTAAACATAATTTTACAATAAATTACAGTATATCGTCATAGATTTACACCAAAGTGCTCCACGACAGCAGTGCTTCGGTCGCACTTCTCCCCAAAATCTTTTTTCACACCCTTCATGCCGGCTGGCTGGTAAAGGACGGGCTCAGCATGTGGCGTCCCGTCCTCCCTGATGCTATCTGAACACTTGGCACTGCTTCCCACCGACTGCTAACAGGACTCTAATCAGCCCTGACACGCACAAACTGTTCAGGGCATCAAAATCACATTTGCAAATAACCATATGCAAAGCCGTAGCGCTGTCAGGTACTGATGAGTGTTCGCTAGTGGCACGACGCCCGCAGGACGAGTAGTAGAGGACACTGACATAAGACCAAGTTTTGGTGTACAAATTAGAGGGGGTTACTGAGGGCCTGAGAGCCCCTAGTTCTCCAGTTATCTCTAAAAGCAGACAAAACATTATGACCACCTGCTTAATATGCTGCTGGTATGCCACGTGCTGCCAAACCAGGAATGGACTCTACAAGACCCAGCTGTGGTATCTGGCACCAAGACGTTAGCAGAAGATCCATCGAGTCCTGTAGGTTTCGATGTGGAGCCGCCCTTGGATTGAACTTGTTGGTCCAGCACGTCCCACAGATGCTCAATTGGATTGAGATTGGGGGAATTTGGAGGCCTGTTCAATTACTTGAACTCTTCATCATGTTCCTCAAACCATTCCTGAACAATATGTGCAGTGCGGTAGGATGAATTATCCTGCTGAAAGAGTCCACTTCCACTAGGTAACACCTTTGTCATGAAGGGGCGTACCTGGTCTACAACAATGTTTAGGTAGGTGGCATGTGTCAAATTTCTGTCCACCTGAATGGACCCAGGGTTTCCTAACAGAACACTGGCCAGAGCATCACACTCCCACCACTGGCTTGTTGTCATCCCACAATGCATCCTGGTGCATCACTTTCCCAGGTAAACAGCCATCCATGTGATGTAAAAGAAAATGGGACTCTTCTTCCACTGCTCCAAGGTCCAGTTCTGATGCTTCTGTGCCCATTGTAGGCACTTTCGACTGTGGACAGGGGTCATCATAGACACTCTGATTGGTCTGCGGCTATGCAGCCCATACGCAGCAGAGTGTGATGCACTGTGTTGTGACACATTCCTCCCATAACCATCATTAAAAGTTTGTGTGACTTGTGCCACAGTAGACCTTCTGTTGGCTCGAACCAGATGGGATAGCCTTTATTGCCCTCATGCATTGATGAGCCTTGGGTGCCCCAATACCCAGTTTTTTGTGGTTTGTTCCTCGTTGGACAACTGTTGGTAAATTTTCACCATTGCTTACCAGTAGTAATCCACAAGCATTACTGTTTCAGAGATATTCTGATCCAGTCGCCTTGCCATAACAATTTGGGCCTTGTCAAAGTCGCTCAGATCTTTATTCATACCCATTTCTCCGGGACCCAACACATTGATAACGAAAACTGATTGCCTGCTTACCATCTAATCTACCCAGACCTTAATATTTGGCCTTGTTAGGAGATGATCAATGATATTTGCTTTACCTGTGACTGGTCATAATGTTTTGGCTCATCAGAGTGTGTGTTTAAGTGCTGTCGCACATACTCTACTATTTTTTTTTTCCACTGACTGATAAGACGTAAACTAGCTGCCGTCTCACTTTATCCCCAGTGAGTTTACAGTGCACAGTCATAAATCAGCTGGAAAGAATCAATAGAAATAAATAAGAAAGTAGCCCACAGGGACGAACATTAACCCCCACCCACCAATTTTATGGGTTACTACAGTTTTCAGCTTTATAGCTTCAATACATCGTAAATAAAGGCTGGTTACCAAAAATATGTATTTAAAAAATACCTCACTAGTGTTTGTCAAGTGAAAGAAATACTAAGCTTGAGGGGACATATTTTCCCTGCGAGTTTGGCATTTTTAACACATAAACCTAACAATAATAGTGGCTTGGCAATAGTTGATGATTATAATTAACTATAAAATATACATGATATATATATATATATATATATATATATATATATATATAATAAATAAATTATAAATGAAATATACTCAATTCAGTCCATTGCTGTCAATCTTTTGATCCATCTTATGTGTGCTATATGCAAAGGACTTTCAAGGACATTCTGTTGGGTGTTGCGGTAACCCTCAGGTACTAAAATAAAGAATAAAAAAAATTGTTATAAATGAATATAAATGTCTCAGTTTTGAACATGTTATACATGTTTTAGGTGGAACTGTTGGTCTCTAGACAAGCGCTTCACAGAGAGGCTACAACCTTCTGCAGTATCTAAATAACCACCATAGAAATGCTAAGACGGAAAAGTGAAAACAAAGTGAATACGAACCTCAGTGAATCTGCAAGAGGAGACTATGCAGGCATGCAGAAAAATCTCATGGGTTAGATGAATTAATAGGCTTGGTTTACTGTATAACTATACTGTATATAGTTATTGTAATCAAATTTAATACATGCTCCGAACCACTGATTCAAAACAAAAGATTTGTGAAGCTTCGAAGCTTCATGAAGCAGTGTTTTGAAATCGCCCATCACTAGATATTGTTGAATAAAGTTATTTTGTTTTTTTGGCACACAAAAAATATTCTTTTCTCTTCATAACCTTAAGGTTGAACTACTATAGTCACATGAACTGTTTTAAATATGTCTTTAGTAACTTTCTGGGCATTTCAAGGGCAATGCAGGCCTCACTGAGCCATTGGATTTTATGAAAAATATCTTAATTTTTGTTCTGAAGATGAACGAAGGTCTTACGGGTGAGTAATTAATGACAAATTTCATTTTTGGGTGAACTAACCCTTTAACAACAATACACATGCAAAGTGTATTTATAGTACACTTCACCAATGTTTATATAGACATAAATTATTTATTGTTATTCAAATTATCTAATTGTTTAAAATATCTGAATACGAACAAATTTAATTGCTAAATTTTAAATATTTTTATTAGGAATTTTAGCAGACAGTCATTTGATTAATTTTGTACTTGTAAATAAGGAATTAGGTGAGGATAGTGTGGAGAAAAGAAAGCTTCAGTTAAAAAAATAATAAATACCTCTGGTTTCTCCTTTATATCAAGTTCTTTTGATACAGATTTGAGTGAGTTATGAGAATCTGTGATGTTATAACACAATAAAATGCTGTTTCAGCATGGGATGCACTAAAGTCATCATAACACGTCCCTTGGTGGGCATCTGTAGACACTAAACACACTGCAAATCACAAAGGAGATATCATCTTTACAACAGCTCTGAACTCGCTAGCACAGTTTGCAGAGCACAATATTGATGGGGCAGAAAACCAACTGTGCTATACAAACAACATATATGCAAGAAGTCAGTTAGATAGGCCCACATAACTTACATTTTTACATGTTCAACTTTCTTTAGTGTGTAATGTTGCTGTTTGAGCATGAAAAAGGTGTGCAAAGTTACAAAGTCACTCCAAAGAGAGTTACTCTCTATATCAGTGCGCACTGTTTCTGAACTCCCTCAATTATAGTCTTGAGTTTTCTTCAAGGAACGAACACATCACTATATTTCTAAATAATTTAAATAATTCCCGCCTGAGGCATATGCAAAAAAAAAAAAGAAAAAAAAAGATGCGGCCTGGTTGAGTTAGGGGATGTGCATGAGTACTCGAGTACTAGTTGGGCATGACTGATCATGAAAATGATGATCGCTGTGACTTTAAATTTTTCTTTTTTTCGATTAGTTATTGCAGCATTTTGGGTGGTACCTAAGGTCTGATTGTCTGAAATCACTTGCTAAAGTAGATGAAAATAAAATTAAGTGCAAGATGTGCAGCACAAATCTGCAATATACATAACATTATAACGAGAATTATTTAGTTGCCCGTGTTTCAGCATGTTGCTATGGGAAGAGCACATACACAATGGGAGTAACACTCTCTGGCTAGCACTTAATTCAAGTTCACTTGCATTTGCGTCCTTTTGTGCAGATACAAGTTGTAATGTTACATTCATGTTGTGCATCTATCTAATTAAACTCGTATAGGATGTCATATAGAACGGGCTTCAGGTTACTGGAGTTCATTCACTCTTAAGCTCAGTGGTCGGTGGCGGTTCACAAACCAATCATATCCAATCATAACTGATCCATATCCAATCATAGTGCGATGGAGCAACTGCCTCCTCTCAAGTGACTTTCCCCCATTCATTCTCAGTTACCCCCCACCAAAAACACACTTTACGCTTTACACTTTAAAGCGAGCCTCCCGCTGTAACCTTACCTACCGGTGTCGCTGTTAGACAGTGTTACTTATAAAAAAGAGTAACTTTTAGGGTCCTATTTTAAGCACATGGTCTGAAGTGCATGGCGTAGGTGCACTTACGGTGTGTCCGAATCCACTTTTTTTAGTTTAACGATGGAAAAAATGGTCTGCGCGCCAGGCGCATGGTCCAGAAGGGTTTTGGGTGTGTTTTGGGCATAACATGCAATAAACCAATCAGAAGCAGAATACAGACACCCTCAACATGACGAGTTTAAATACGTGTGTATTGCCACGATTGGTCAAATAATTAGCCAATTTCATTCGTCATTACTGCATATAGGTAATTCTGATACATGCATGATCTTTATGCATACAATAATAATCTTTTACATTGTAATCCTTTTATTTTTAATATTTATGTTTGTGTGCTGCTGCAAGTCCCTATGCGTAATAAGCAGAGTGTCCGCGCGTTGTGCACCCGCCTATAGGTGCATATTACTAACGTGCCCTTTAAATAACATAAAAAATACTGTGCCATTGACTTTAGACCAGGTGTTTGTTGATCAATGGGGCAGTCGTTTTTTAGTTGCCTCAAAATAGCAACACGCCAAGAATGCGCCTGAACACACCTTGTTTTCAGACCAGCACGCCCATGGGCGAACAGTGCGAGTGCATTTGCTATTTAAATAACATGGACGCTGGACGTGAAAATGAAAAGAACACTTGTGTCGCATTGCGCCAGCCCATATGCTTTTAAATGTCACATTTTGTAATATTTGCGTTGTTTTATTTTTGCAGTATTGTTTATTTTGTCATCTTTTTTTGGAGACACTTTTGGACACTCCCTTGCCTCCTCAGAGGAAACGCCCCTGCTTCAGCTTCACCTCATTCAACTATTCCTTTTAGATGTTTCTTTTTCAAAAACAGTGATGCATTATTGATAATCTAGCAGTTATTTTTCTAGTTATATTTTCATATTTTGATAATTTACATTTTTAATTTGTCAACATTCATTTCATAAGTGTTTTAATTAAAATATTTTCATTATCGCAATGACAGACACACCCCCGTCCCCCAAGTACTCGAGTAATCGTTTTTGAAACCTATCAGTATTTCTTAAACACGCTAACCAATCACAACACACCAGTCCAGCCGACCAATCAGAGCACAATGTATTTTTCAGAAGGAGGGGCTTCATAGAGACAGGAACTAAACAGAGCATTACTGACAGACTGGGAAGAGAGGTGCTGAAACAATATCAAATATGAATATTCAAGCATGAAAACCTATCGTAGACTCTAAAACCAAAATCAAGACTTTGAAAAAGGGCATTATAGGTCCTCTTTAATGTCTACAAATAGGCCTAGAAATAAGGTAGTAAAACTGCATATGTAGGAGTTGTTGAGGTACAAGAGGGGTGTCAACTGATTTCTTAGTAACATCTGTTCGACCTTCACAGCCAGATGCTTCAACCAGCATTCATCTGGCATCCCATCAGTTTGTGTTATTCAGCAGGACGTCCTGTCACTAGCAGTGAGATTCCCATGTCCCAACCCAGCATTTAACATAGGTCGGCCTTGATGTAATCATTTCTGAGGGTGCGCTAGAAATATTCACTTCATTCTTCAGCCAAAGCCATTACATAGAGAATCGTGTGACAGTGAACAGCATTTTGAGGTTAAATGAGAACACAACTATAGTGTATTATGATCTCACATCAGAAGATGGTGAAAAAAAAGTGTATAAAATATTTTGAAAGAATATTTTGATCTGAACAGATGTCTGGTGTTGTAAGTCACCAAGTTTGCATGACCCCTTTTATGCAGAGCCATTAAAGACTATCTATCAAAGCTAGCAGTGGTGGACAGTAACAAAGTATTTTTACTCCGTTACTGTACTTAAGTACATTTTTCAAGTATCTGTACTTTACTCGAGTATTTTATTTTGAGCAACTTTTACTTTTACTTCACTATATTCCAAAGCATAAGATCGTACTTTTTACTCCACTACAGTTGTTTTTTAACTAAATCTGCTGTAAAGGGCGATCTGTTTAAGCCCACTGAAATGCTTTAATGCGGACACATCCACATCAATGTGTCTACAGACCTATATGTTTCGTCTGTTTTTATAGTGTTTGTCAACACACATTACATATTATGTATCTGCATCCACTTATCTTCCATCCATACTGACTAGTGCTGGCTATTTGACAATTCATAATCATTCACAATTATTTTGAGCAACAGAATTATATAAAATATATAATATCAAATTAAATGATATAAGTGGCCTATATAAAATTACAAAATAAACATTCAATCAATCAGTACTTTTTAACTCGAGAAAAATCGAAAACGAGCACTAAATACTTTCATTTGAGTAATATTTTGATACATATCTGTACTTTTACTCAAGTTCTTGATTTGTGTACTTTCTCCACCACTGAAAGCTAGGAGAAATGAAAGCATATGATACTGTACACAAACAGGGTAGATTCAGTGTCCCATTACTTGTTTTAAAACATTAGTGGCACAAATCCTGTTTTGTATTAACTATTAGATGTGTTTGATAAGATATTATGTAATATAAAATCAATATAGGGTGAAAAGTAGTTCATTTTAAAAGACACCAAATGGCAATTTTGAGTTATGACAACTTTGAGTGAATTATGTTTAACCAACAATCTACATTGAGTTAGAGGAACGTAATAATTTGTAGCATAAACACAAATTTTTAAGTTGACTACTCAAAAAAATTAGGTTGTTCCCACTACCAGAGTTGTAGCCCTGGAACCAATTAATCTTATTTCTTATCTATTTCAATTAAAATCAACAGTCATCATAGCACATACTAACATAACTTATTTAACATGTATATTTAATGAACAAGTACGATATAATTGGTCACTGGCATTAGCGCAGTCATTGCTTATAAGGTCAATGTAGTGTTTACCTTCATGTATCTATGGCACCATCGGAGGTGCGGCTGGCAGAAATGCCCTGCAGGTGTTCCTACCTGTGCTTACAACTAGTTAGTCTGGATTACCAGTGACTACTGTGAACAGTGCAGTTGACTTCCAGGAAAGACTGGAGGGCTGCCAGGGAAGACTGGTTGGCAGCAGGAAAGACTGCACCAGGTGTGGCAGGGCTACAAGCAGAACAAAGTGGAAACAGCCCAGTGGCCCACCGAGAGGCGGGATGGAAGATGGACCAAATAGGACAGATAACATGTTATCGATTGGCATGAAAATGACAACAAATGAGCAGAGGATGCTACGAGAATGCAGCTGCGGGTGGTCCAAAACTACAACATACATGGGTCTACGAATCCATCAGGGAAAAGCAAAATGTGGCGGCAATAGCCAGGTGCAAGCTTTCACTGCAGCAGCAGGTCAGACAAGGAGGAACCATAGCCAGGTTGAGCACCACAGTGCTATGGATCTCAGCAGAAACCACACCATCTACCGCAAATCCCCAAAATGATCAACGAACCAAAACATCTAGCAAGGAAGCCACAGGAGACACACCCAGGAAGCCAGTCTGGAAAGTCAACTGGCCAAAAGCCAGTGACAAACAGGAATGGAGAAGCTTTGACCAGAGCCTACACACAGTTCTCCAGAACTCAATAAGATGTAGTATAACTGCCAAACTGAACATCTTTGGAGACATTGTCTACGAAGAAGGCAAAGGGAGATTTGGAGAACTGCTACAGAGGAAGACCCCTCTCAAACAGAGTGGGAGATGGGAAAGGGAAATCCTGCAGTTGGTAAAGGAATGTCACCTCCTTTGGAAGGCATGGAGGAAGGCCATGGACCACAAGAAGGGGGGTTTGAAGAACCTGTGGGGTCATATTAGAGCTAGACTCACAAACCTGAGGTGAGCAGAGATGATTAGGAGATGCAGAAGCCGTGAGGAGAAAGCAAGGTCAAGCTTCTTCCGTGGACCTTTCAAGTATGCCTGAGGCTTACTGGAGGAGAAGAAGGGAATGCTGCACATCACTGAACAGGAGTTGGAGGATTACATCAAAATGCAGATTAACGACAGCTTGACAGAAATCCCCCTTGGACCATGGGAGCACGTCCCATACCCAGCAGAACCGTCCACGCACTTCAACACCAATCCTCCAAAGTGGTCAGAAATTAAGCAGGTTGTGGAGTGAGCAAGAGCAGCCTCAGCAGCTAGACCAAATGGTGTACCCTACAAGGTCTATAAGAACTGCCCCATGGTCCTGAAGCTGTTGTGGAAAATGACGGGTGCTGCCTGGAATTTAAAAGCTATCCCAACAGCATGGAACAAAGCGGTCACCACCTTTATCCCAACAGAAAAAGACTCCTACAACATCAGCCAGTTCATAGGCAATGCTCTTCTTAACGTGGGAGGAAAGATCTACTTTTCGGTGATGGCAAAACAAATGAGTAGTTGCCTCCTGGCAAATAACTACATTGACCCCAGTTGCCAGAAGGCAGGCGTCCCAAGATTTCCGGGCTGTGTAGGAACAGATTCAGTCAGCCAAGCACAGTAAATCAGACCACCATGTGGTCTGGCTGGATCTCGCAAATGCCTACGGGTCCGTTCCCCGCCAGCTTATCAGTTTTGCTCTTGACTTCTTCCATGTCCCCGCAAGTATCCGGAGCCTCATGAATGTCTACTTTGATAACTTCCATGTCTGCTATACATCCATGGAAATTGCAACTGGGTGGCATCGGCTAGAGAAAGGGATAGCAATGGTGCTCCATCTCCCCCATCCTTTTCACAGTAGCCTTTGAAATGATCCTTATTGGTGGAAGACAGATGGTCAGAGGAGTCAGATCCCAGTGAGATCAGTGACTTCCGGCTATACGAAGTTACATGGATGATGTTACCACCCTCCTCCAGACAGAAGCATGTACCACACCAGGCTGCTGAAAAGGGTCGAAGAACTACTAAACTGGGCCAGGATGAAGATAAAACCAGCCAAGTCACGCAGTCTCTCGATCCGCAAAGGAGTTAGGAGAGACAACATCTCCTTCTCAGAGGACGGCAAGGAAATCCCACACCTGATAGATCAGCCAGTGAGAAGTTTGGGAAGGCTTTACAAAGCAGGCCTGTCCGATAAAGCACATGGCCATTTCCATCACCTTACAGCTCTCCGATGGCCTGAAAAAAAAAAAAAGAAAAAAAAGACCAAAGCATGTTACCTGGCAAACTAAAGGTTACCAATTCACCTTGTACCATCGTCTGATGTGGCCCCTCAAACTGTGTGACATCACCTTATTAGCAGTCCAGAAGATGGATTCAAAGGCTAACAACTACATCAAATCAACTACAACTAGATTAAAGCCGTGAGCCAATGCCAGCAAGGGAGATGGACAACCTGGGAGGCTGCCATTGACAGGGTCATGACGTGGGCCAAATTGTGGAGGATGCCTCAGGCAAGGCTGAGCTTCCTAATCAGGGCCACATATGATACCCTCCCAAGCCCCCAGAATCTGCACCTCTGGTATGGCTCAGAGGAGATCTGCCAGCTTTGCGGCCAGCAGAACCCAGCTTACAGCATATCCAGTACAGCTGCAAAATGTACTGACCCAAGGACGTTATGGAAGGTGTCACGACCAACTGTCATTGAGGCACGTAGACTGAAGCCAACAGGGCCAGCCCAGTAACATCTCATGGGCTGATCCAGTTTGTGAGGCAAGTGGGTGAGACACTAAGCAGCACCACAAAGAAGTGGTCCCTGCTGTATTAATCACCAGCTGAAGTTCCCACAACAGATCACCGTAACCTCCCTCCGGCCAGACATTGTTCTCTGGTCCACAGTTGTTATGGCACTGACTGTGCCATGGAAAGACGGCCTGGAGTCTGCCTTTGAGAGGCAGCTGCGTGCATAGAGGCAGGGTGGAGTGCTTTCACCTATCCAGTGGAAGTTTGCTGTCAAACTTGCCCCTGCCACTGCTCCACCACCTGGAGATGTTACAGCAGGGGTGTCCAGACTCGGTCCTGGAGGGCCACTGTCCTGCAGAGTTTTGCTCCAACCAGCTCCAAAACACCTGCCTGTAAATTTCTAGTATGCCTAGTTAGACCTTGATTAGCTGGATCAGGTGAGCAGGACAGCGGCCCTCCAGGACCGAGTTTGGACACCCCTGTGGGTGGATTAAAGGAGCAAAACATCAACAATGGGTAGCTCCCGGCTGTCGACTCTGCAGCCAACCCAAATGGCACCGTCAGAGGTATTCCTACCTGTGCTTACAACCAGCACAATGGTAACCACAAAAACTCTTTCAAATGTCAAACATAACCGCATTAAACACTAACAGGCTTTCCCTTTACTAAAAACAAATAAGTTAACACTTAATTTCGACATTTATTCTCCTTATCCAGTCCTATGCAAAGCATGCTGGAAACTAGAAATCCACTGCCTAATTTCCAAAGTTATCAAGTTATTCATTAAGTTACTACAACAAAATTTTTAAAAAGCCAATTAACACACAAATTTGAGTTAAACTACAGAAGATGTAAAGATCAACATTATTATGTCAACAGAACTCTAATGTTTGCAACTTAAAAGGTTTAATTAAAACAATAAATTAGAATTTTGTAACTTGCAGCCATGCATTTATTTAAGTTGTGGTAACAGGTACCCTGAATTACATTTTAGAGTGTTCATAAGTTTTGTCTTAGAATAATCTTAAGAAAAAAAGATAAGAACATTTAGAAGTATTTTTGGGAATACAAAATATCCTTAACTTTTTTCTTAAGTAAGAAAATAAGAAGAAAACAGCAGTTAAGAAGAAATTTATTCTTAAGATTGTTTCATGAATCCAGCCCCTGGATCCTTTTTTGACATGAAGACTAATAATATTATTATTCTGTTTTTTTATTTTACATTTAATTACAATTTTAATTTTTTTTTCAACCCTGTTACCAACATTATTTCTAAGAAAAAATTATCAACCATAAATTATTTCTTTAATTTATTGAAATTATAGGTTCATCAGTAATTATAAACCAACAATTTTCACCCTTTTGAGTGATAGCTAAATCTAGGATAAATTTGCAACCTTGTTTATTAATTCATTTATTTTTCAAATTTTGGTAACAGGGGCAAATTGCAAAACTCATTTAAAATAAATGAAAAATAAAATAGCTAATTTAATACTGAGTATGACCTTCTGAATTTTTTTTAAGTTGAAGCAACTCGTTTATCTAACTATTTTGTTGAAAGAATTTTCTTAAAGCATCAGGTCCTATTTTGTACTCTGTTCATGGAAAGTGCCATATAACTGCATCTGAAGAATATGAGCATTTCCCTACATAAATATTAAAATGAGCAGTTTAATTGTGTAATTATTATTATATAGTGAAATCATAAAGAAATAGTAATTGTTAGTTGGATTGGATGGTACTATAGATTGTGTAGTAAACGTTGAATGTCATGACAAGAAAATGATCAGCTTTCGCACAAAACAACAAGACAAACCTCATTAGACAGAGCAGTCGAGGCTAAATGTTAGCTGACCTGTTTCAAGCACAAAGGCGTCCTCAGGCCGTGTCAGAGAGCATGTAAGCATGCGTGTGTGAAAACATGAGCACATGAGTATGCATGCACGTGTGCACAATCTCTCTCACACACACACACACACACACACACACACACACAAACACACACCTTGTGTGGTGAATAAAAGGACATTCACAAACAATAACAACAGGACTAGATGATGATCAAGACACTAAAATACTTAAGCACATCTGTGTCATGTTTGTAGAACGTTACTGTGGAACAACCTCAGTTACATTTGCTCGACTGCAGTTATATGATATGTGTAATTAATATCCAGGCTGACATGGTTATATATATTTTTTTATAATATTAGCTTCCGATGGGAATTCAAAAAGCAAGGGTTATAAAATACTAACCATGACAAAACTGACCAAAAAAAAAAAAAAAAAAAACTGACACAAAAATAAATTTAAATATAGCTGCAAACAGCAATTACGGGGCCAAGCACAGAGAAGGCACAAGCCAGCCAACATAGTTGTGAGCATCAGACCAACTGCAACAGTGAGCAATTAAAGACCTATTAAGATCATTTTAGGCAAAATAGCTGAAAAACCACAAATACAGTCAATAATAAAGATTTACTTGTTTATCAATTTCGACCAATAGGTGGCGCTGTGACCATATTAATGTGGTATGGTTAGATTGAGGTGACAATGACACTCGCAAAGTTTGGTGTCAATATGTCAATGCATTGCAGAGATACAGCCTCAAGAGTCATTTTGGCATCAAGCCTCTAATTCGTTGCTGTGGTATAAGAAAAGTTTCGTCTATCAACACGAAATCCTTTTTTTTTTTTTTTTTTTTGCATGGTCTGAAGATATGATTCAATTTTGGTGGAAATTGGACCAACAGTCTAGGAGTAGATCGAAAATATATATGTGTATGTATGAGAACATAAAAAATGACCCATGGGTGACTTTGATTTTGATTTTTTGAGATTTTGGCAGTGACATTTAGTTGACCAACTTAGGTTCCATGTTTCCTATGCTGGTTTCGTCTCGATCGGACTAACGGTTTTGAATACATTCGCAATCATTTTTTAGGTGCTAAATCACCACGTTGCACAAACCATAAGGCAAAACCTAGCATGTTTGGTATCGTTGGACTCAGCAAGGCTTGTTTTATTTCCCATGAAAATAAGTCAACCACATCCAAAGTTATAAGCATATAAATAATGTTTTTCTCCACTAGGCGGTGCTGGTCCAAAACTTCTCAGGCTCTTTCAGGGCATCGTGCTGATGACCCATACCGAGTTTTGTAACGATACACTAATGCGTTCATAAAATACAGCATTTTAGCACAAAATTCAAAATGGCCGATGGCCAAAATGGCCAACATGGGAGTATTGGATATCATTCGACTCAGCATGATGCCCCAAATCTAGAGACCATATTTACCCATCAGAAGTTATAAGCCAAAAAATACATTTTTCGTATCTCCAGACCAGTAGGTGGTACTGCGCCGAAATGCTGCATGTTGCCCCAGGTCATGCTTGTGATGACACATACCAAGTTTGGTCTGAATACGACAAAGCGTTGGAGAGATATAGCCTCAAGTCTGATTTGGCGAGCTTTTCTTCGAATTTGTTTGTGCAGTTTTCGAGAATGGATGGTTCTATCAAAAAGCTTTTGATAACTTTTTGCAAGCATGGTTTGAAGATGATCTGGTTCAAATTTCATGAAAATCACAGAAATGATTGGTTAGTGAGACTGAACCCTTTATTGAACCATTTCAGATACTGTGAGAAAAGGTGATACTGCAATGGATATTATGACAAAATGTAAGTGTTTTTACCTTGGATGCATGTAAATCTACTGTAGGAGACCGCCAAAACAACATTAGGAACCTTTAAAATGGCATAATAGGGGCACTTTAAGCATTTTTATATCTATTACACACAACACAAGATTGGCAATACATGCTCCATATGTAAATAATATCCACATGGTGGTTTTGGAAAAGCGGTTTGATTTAATATAAGGAGTTTTGCGGTGTACTTGCAATCTATCCCGCGGTGTGTAATTGAGTCAAATGTATCATGTTATTCTCTGCTGCTTACTCCTGTGTCTCAGACTTGCTCTGAATGCACAGTACACAAGTGCAGCTCTGATGAACAAAGACGGCAGCTGAAGTAATCCACTCTGCATTCACTACCAACCTCCCAAACCTCCCTCTCCTCCTCTCCCTGGACACCGAAACCACTGCCATCAGAATACAGGAGCTTCCTGTGAGGGCCACACACCAAGCACTTTTTCATAAAACAATATATAAACTGACACTGGTGCTAGTATTGGTTGTACTTTAGAGCTGATTATTGTTTAATATTCTTTCACTATATTTAATTTGACACGAACAGAAACAAGGCTGTGAGGGATACAAGTACAATCCATTCAATCAACATTATCTCATTGGTATTCATATATTTGTAGGTAAAGTGTGTTTCAAATACACATTATGTTTTAAACAGATGGATAGACATGCTCTAATTATTTGTATGTCTCTAAAGTTGTACATACACAAAAGAGTTTAAAACTTTAAGAAGAAAAGGTTCTTTATATGATTCTGTCAAGTACTTTATATATAGAATCTTTTAGGCATTTCCATCATGGGATCATTTTTTGGATTTAGTTTTAATGATTAATTTTGCTTTAATTCATTTTTATTTTAATTGAATGTTATAAATTAAACAGCTTGTACACATACTTTATCACAAAAAAAAAAAAAAACTTGTTAAACATGAAAGTATTATGCAATTATTTAAGACATTTCTCCTACCTTTTTTTGGCATAAAGTTTTAGGGTTCTATAGAGAACCTTTTCTTCTAATAGTGTATTTTAAACGCTGGTTGATACAATGCTACTGTACATTTACAACATCATCATAAACATCAAAGGATTTGTAAACATTTCTGTTTTTCTGTAAATACTTTTTAGTTGCTCTTGATACAATGCTACTACATCTTTATCAACAAAGGATTTGTAAACGTGTATGTTTGTAAAGGTTTACATAGACAAAAGGGTTTTAGGCGTGTTGATACGATGCTACTGCATGCTTAACAAGAACAACATCAAATGATTTGTAAATATTTGTACATCTCTAAAGTTGTACTTACACGTCAACTACATCAACATCAAAGGACTTGTAAACATTTGTATTTCTGTAAATAAAAGGGTTCACATTTTAGGTGATGTCAATATGAAGCTTTTTTATGACGGGTAATTTTTTTGTCCAAAGGCCTTAATAATAATAAAAAACAAAGATCTGACATCTAAAGTATGTAAGGTAGTACAACTTGATCTCTTTTATTGAATCCAAAAGATTTTAATAATATTTTGCTACATAAAAAGGTATTTTAAAGACTCTGAAGTGTCAAAAGGCCATTCGGTTTAACCGTCCAAAGATCAATACATCCATTTCATTTGTGATTAAAATATCTTGTTTTCTATGTATAATTTTTTTTTTTTTCTGGCATGATTTTATAACATCATATATCAACATAGCGCAAAATGGTATTTAAATTATGTGTCGTTGCTTTGTTATGAGAAAATGTCCGGAAAAATGAATTTCATTGATGTCATTCGGAGTAACCAATATCTTTATATTATTTTGGATCAAGTCATGCCGTCAATATCATGTGACAGGATGTGACATCATTCAGCCACCTGCAAAGGACCACATGGTCGTGAAAAAAAGTAATTAAAATTCATGTTTTCACTTGCTCATACACATGTCCCGCAACATCAGGTCATTCGGTACAACCGCTCTAAAACATGGAAAATGTTGTAATATTTTAAAAACTTGTGCTAAATATAAAATGTTTAATCGTCCTTTTGCTAGCTAGCTAGCTAACCAACTAACTAGCTAGATATCAGCCTGTTAGCATTGTTTGAAAATATCGTAATTCGGTATAACCAAAAGTGTCATTCTGTAAAACCGAAAATTTGGTTAAACCGAATGACTTTTTTGGTGACAAATTTTGTCGATCTTGTAAAAATAAAAAAAATTACAAAAATTGTGTTACCTGATTATAAAAACCACATAATCTCATTGTTAACACTTAATAAAACTTCAAAATTAATTATATCTCCATTATGTTTTTTTTTTTTTTTACACTTTTAAAAACCTTATTCATCAATGACCCATACCAAAATTTTACGTTTATGGGTTTGATTTGCAAACATTTGCACATCTCTAAAGTTGTATATTAAAGGGTTTACGCATTAGGTGCTGTCAATATGATGCTATTGTACCTTTATCGACAACATCAAAATTAAAGGATTTGTAAACATTTGTATGTCTCTGAAGTTATGCATATGAAAAGGTTTATGTTTTAGATGCTGTCAACAGGTTGATACTGAACGTTATGTACAATATCATGAATTTACAGTTACAGTTACAGACGCAGTCAGCATGTTTGCTATAATAGTTTCAGTGCCTATCCAAATGTACAAAAACATACATGTACACTTTACGTGCAATATACTAAATGGACTGTACATCCACCTCACAGACCCATTTTCACTTGCATCAAATTAAATTGGGTAAGGTGGCCTGATTCTGACTCAGTGAGAACACAACGCAAAAGTCGCGCCATGAAGACTTCACCTAAGAAGGCCGAATCAGCACCTGTGCTGCTGATCCTGGAACAGTTGTGGGCTGGAAGGATGTGGAAAGGGCAGAAAGGATCTCGCATTCTCCACATGAATCTGAGGACACGCTGAGCGCCTGACTGCAGAACAGTGTGTGACTATAAATTATGATATCACGCGCCTCCTGCTGCTGCAGAGCAAACACATGGATGTCGAGTGAGATGTGCTGCGGTTCCTGCCGGTGAAGATGACGAGTCAATTAAGATTCATATGCTGGACTGACCTTGTCAAAAAAAATGTCTTAACGTCTATCTATGGGTGATGTATTTGTTTTGTTGTTAAATACTTCTCAATACTAATTTAGTCACATCAACACATCCTGACCAGAAACCTGTTTAAAATTTTTATTTAACAATAGTACTGAATTTCTGACCTATTTTTGGTATGACAGATTTGTATGACAAATTATATTGCTCATGTTTCTCATGTAACGCAACCTAAAAATGAAAAAAGTGAGATAAAGCAAAAACTACTCCGACAAATTCAACACAAACAAATCTACACTCCAAAAAGTATTCAAACGGAAAAAAGGGGGACAGAAAAGTCTAAACAATACATTGCTAAAAACATAATTAGTGTTACTGGAGTGTAAACACACACACACAAACACAATTTAACACACTCTCCAGCGTTCCTCACACTCCACTCCACATCATTATAAAGCAGTTAGGATGTAGTTTGAACACTCACTGTGGCTGGCTCATGGTGCGATATGCAGCAAACGCTGAACGGACTTCCTCTTTCACTTCTCTCAAACGTGAGCTCTAGTTTGTGCTAGACGGAGGCGACTTCACTCATACCATACCTGAGAAGAAAAGCAGATAAAAATTAATATACTCTCTATATACACATTGAAATATACTGTAGCAACTACTGTGCGTGTTAAAACTGAAACGGATTTATGTGTTTATGAATGCATGAACATCTAGTTCAGTCATTGTGGAGGGACGAAAGTGTCGCTTATGCAATAAAATCAATGAAGCGAGATATTGGATCTGTTATGAAATCAAATACTCGCTTAACTTCACAGTTTTACGTCTGACCTGTGACTTAAATCAAGCGAAGAAACCGTTTAAAACTATAAGCCTACTACATGATTCAGCAAAGCTTCATACCCCATTTAGCAGAATATTTGATATGCTGCGCTATAAAAGTAACCAACAGTTAGTAATTTATATGTCGATGTTGATATGTTTGGTATCAGCGGAATAGATCTGCCACGCTGTTGCCACTTACAATATAGCGTGCATGAATTACCTATAGCAGATCTATACAGGTGGAGCTGGGGAAGGTGGAGGGTTTCTGAACGCGTGCTGTAACTGCTTCAGCAAATACTGACCAAGTATTTGAAGGTTGAGCAGCGAGCTTATTGGCTACTGATACAGCAGGAACCAATCAGCTGTGCCCCATAGAGAATGATGTGATTGCAAGCAGATTGAGTTAAGGATCTATCAGCCTGTGCCATCTAGAGTTTCATGAGAGAACTTTGTATGAATTGTGCACTTTATTCCAAGTTTTTTTAAATCGTATATCTACAAAAGTTGTTATTCACTGATAATCTTCCCCTAAAATGTAGGATGTAGACTAGGTTCTGTCAATTGGTTGTTGACAGGATGGAGGCAGATCTGAATGTAAGCCTGCAGTCAATTGTAAGAAAGGGGCGGAGTAAATGATTGGAGGCTAAATAAATTGGACTGCATGAACAGGGATGTAACAGTGCACTACGAGTCAGTTGAAAATCGATGAAAATATGTGACGATTCAAGTCGGTTGAAATGTTAAACGAATTGCGATACACATTTTAAACAGCAGGGGCGCTGTCGCTGAAGCTGATTACTGTGGTGCTGCTTTAAAGGCGCGAGAGCAGTGAGCAAGGCGAGCGACAAGCGTAGCAGCGGTAAGCGCTGATGTTGAAGACGACCCATCCTCATTCAAATGCAGGTTTGGCGGCATTTACAAAGACTAGAATTGAAAGCGTTGAGGTGCAGATACCGAAAGATGATATTAATATACACTAATAGCAGTCCGCGACAAATGCGAGAGCCACGGGGATCTGTTTTCATGGCAAAAGGTTGTTTCCATCGTAGAAATTTTATTCGGGTCTGCTCATGTAATGTTAGAGAAAGGATGTATTCCACAGACTGAAGGAGAAAGCTGTTCTTGTGCAGGTATTGTATTTATTGTACTCTTTCTAAATGTCAAGTCAAGTCACCATTATTTATATAGCGCTTTTTACAATGTAGATTGTGTCAAAGCAGCTTTACAGTGATAACTGGTACATTATTTTGGCTGCACAGCAGCTCGTAAGGAATAGTGTCAATGCAGGCAGATCAAAGCACTGTTGAATATCAAATGTCAATTGTCAAGTGTCCCCAACTAAGCAAGCCAAAGGCGACAGCGGCAAGGAACCCAAACTCCAACAGGTGACATCAGGTGGCAAACAGGTGTTAAAATGGAGAAAAAACCTTGGGAGAAACCAGGCTTAGTCGGGGGGCCAGTTCTCCTCTGGCGAACAGTGCTTTGTTACGACTCAGGCTGCTATCATAAGTCAGATATGATCGCAACATTCAAAGTGTTTAATTCAGTTCCATCCAGTTGAGGATCGTATTCATCACACCGGTATGGACGGTTGTTGAGGAGATGTGCCACTGGTTGTCATGTTGATGAGGCCTTCATAGTGGATGATCTAGTTGACTAGTTGATCTAGTAAATGTGTACATAGAGTTTTGGTGACACTTTACAATAAGGTTCAAATATTAAAATCTTGCCTTTATAATGATTTTACTTACATCTGCAGCCTCTTGACCAGATGGACACAGCAGGAGCTGAGCTGAAACAAGCCTTCTCCCAAGAAAACAGCATTGGAAGATCTAATCTGAGGGACTTTTTTTTGGGATTAGTTCTAAGATTTCAATTTAGTTTTGTTTTTTGACACAAGATATATGCAGCATTTTTGTCTTAGAATTAATAAAAGAACAATTTTTCATTTATAATCTGTCTTAAATTTAATTTTGTTAAAAAAAAAAAGCGTATTGTAAAACCAGTATTGTGAATCGTATCGCATTGTGAGTTGAGTGAATCGTTACATCCCTATTGGAGAATATGGCACCATACATCCGGTTATGAGAGGAAAATAGATATAATATAGACAGGGTTAATTTTCATGTCGACTTTAATTTAATATAACTGCTATGTTAAATCATTGACATTTGTGAACATGTCTGATTCATTAAACGAATCATGAACAAATCAGTCTAGTTCATGAACGAATCACTCAGTCCAGTTAACTGAAAAGAATTGCCTGATATAAAACATTTTGTTCACTAATCCAGTTCAAACTTAAGAACTGAATCATTTTTGCTTAATGTTCTTTTGAGTCGATTCTTTTCAATGAACCATTCCACAAATCAAACAGAACGATGAATCAGACTGATTTGTTCACAAATTATTCAGCTATTTTCAGTGAATAACATGACTTAAATTACAGTCTTTTCATTACACAAAGCTATAATATGAGAGAAGACAGGGTTTATGAGCCATATGGGCTTTTATGGTGCGTTTTTAAAGAAGATGCTTTGGCCCTTTCAAAAGAGGTCTCTCAAACAGGACAAGACATATTCTTGAAGCGAAGGCGAGCCCTTTGAATTCCCACAATTCCTATTGTCCTACATATGGTATGCATCTGTGAGCTTAGTGCATAGTGTTTCATTCACATTTAATAACCACCTTGGCCTCGGAAAAAAAAAGTTATTATTGTACAAACAGCATGATTTTCAGCTGGATAAGCATTACACAAAACTCCTGCCTGCGATTGGCCTTTTTTTGTGTCAAGGTGCGATAAAGTTGTCAACCTCGGTACGGACGGGCATCAATAAACAGAATGGTCTGTAGCGCTCGGTTAACACCAGCTTCAATCACTGAAGCACTGTGATGAAAGCTTCATTTACTGAGGCCGCTTGACAAACGCATGGTGTCTCAAACTCTAGCAGTTTTACAAGAGGTATTACCTCAGGCTGGGGGGATGAGGTGAAACTAGTACACAAGACAAATCATATTAAGCCAAATAAGGCATACCGTACACAGGTCAGTGAGACAGCAAATCTGAATAGATGGAAGTGGGACGAGGTAGGGGAGAGATGAAGATGTGAGGGTTCGCTTTTGCATTTCTTGTTTAGGCGAAAGGTGCTATTAGCGACTTTATTAACAAGCATTATTACACTATATAATGCTTAACAGATGATTATATATATATATATATTTAAAATTTTTACATTAATATTAAATTTGATTAACATTTTCTCAAAAGGAGTCCAAAAGTCCAAATGTGAGTTTTTTAAGTGGATAACTGTTTGAAATTATATATTTTATTATGAATCCTGTCCTCCAAACTAGATTTACATATTAACAAACATTTTTACAGCTATTAAGAGGTTGAACTTCTTTCATGCTTTTCTAATTAATTTAATTAAATAATTAATTTCTGTGAATAGAAACAAAGCTATTTTTGTATGTTACTTTTTTATTTTTGTCGTTTCATTTTTTTTTTTTTTTTTTTCCAAATCATTATTTTGATGACTAAATTTAGCCTATTATAGATCGTTTATTTGAAAGTTCCTATTATGACCACTATTGGGGCATGTTGTCACAGAAGCTCAACAATGGGCTGTATTTTTTGTTGTGGACAATAATGATAGAAACGTTTAATAGTTTTTTTTAAGACTTAAAAGTATGTGACACCTGGTCCTGGTAATTCTGAAATAATTCTGTTGTCTTAAACAAAATGTGACCCGTGCTGACAAAATGCGCAAGGGCTAATTTCCAGCTACAGGCAAAACAAGTCAAAAACGTTGATTTTGGTCGAATTTGAGGTTCTCTCAAAAATGAGTTCATTAAGCCCTTGTCTAGCGATCCCAATACTTCAAATAGCAATTAAACATCTAAAAGTATCTTTATTTGTTCGTTTTCTAAGAGTTCCTTTTCTTTGTCCATGAAAAATGCTGTTCTAATCTGCTCACTTCACCACTCTAGCTTCCCCTCAGCACAAGTTTGATATCGTTTTAAAGCGCAGCATTATTCATAGCGAATTCTTGATGACATGAGTCTGAACCAATGAAATGTGATTTTCAAACTCATGCTGATGTAAACAAAATTCTTACTCACGCTGACTGACAGATCCAAAGCGTGCGCACAAAGATGCCTCAGACAGCGTGCGATCCCGAAATACATATTTAAACAGAATTACAGAACTTCAAAATATTAAAGTAAAATATTGAAAAAAAAGTTGAATACGTATTTTTCCTATAGATATTTGGCTTTGACGAGGTGTGTGCCAAATTAGGAGTTATCACCAGGGATTTTAAGGTATGGTTGCTAGATGATTTTGTTTTGGAACCTTCAGAAAACTTTAACTCGATTTTTCTCAAAACTGACTCTGTCGACTTCAAACAGGTGTAGCTCAGTCAAAATGATGTATGTACTAATAATACATCATTTTGAAGTTTTTTTTTTAAATTAGTTCACTTTAAATGAAAATGACCCCAAGCTTTACTCACCCTCAAGCCATCCTACGTGTATATGACTTTCTTCTTTTCTTTTACAATCAAGAGTTATATTAATAAATGTCCTCACGCATCCGAGCTTTATAATGGCAGTAAAGAGGGGTCACGAGTATGAGCTGAAGAAAGTGCTTCCATCCACATCCATCCATCATATACGTGTACTTCACACGGCTCCGAAGCAATGCATTTGTATTAAAAAAATCCATATTTAACAAGTTATGAAGTAAAATATCTAGCTTCCGCCAGACTGCCTTCCTTATTCAAGTGACAAAGAAAGTGTAAACTGCTGTCCCGTCAGTTAGACTTTTTCCATAAGTTGAATAGGGAAGGCATAGGACGTAGCGTAGGCTTTTTGAACCGCAAGAGTTTCACATTTGTACGTTGAATACAGAAGGCGGTTTAGTAGAAGCTAAATAAAATACTTGTTAAATATGGATATTTTTTTTACACAAACGCATCGCTTCACTTCAGAAGGACTTTATTAACCCCCTGGAACCGTGTGGAGTACGTTTATAATGGATGGATGTAGATGGAAGCACTGGATGCGTCAGGATATTTATTAATATATCTCCGACTGTGTTCATCAGAAAGAAGAAAGTCATATACACCTAGGATGGCTTGAGGTTGAGTAAAGCTTGGGGTCATTTTCATTTCAAAGTGAACTAATCCTTTAATACAGATTGTGAAAATCTGCTCATTGCGAACTCATTTTGCCAGCACGGCTCACAAATTTAGTTAATTTATACATTAGGACATAAAGCACATTTTAAGTGACCAGAGGGGGGGGGGAAATTAAGTCAGTGTGCTGTTCATTCATGTTAGCTCAGGCCCATCAAATAATATTAACAGATACAACTTTTGATTTTAATAATACGGTCTATTAGTAAACACTGAAATACACATCAACTATGATAAATAGCTTTAGATAAAATATGATCTAGATCTAAATATGCTTTAGAAGTATTGTCCATTGTTAATGTACTTAACTAATAATGTTAGCAGATGGAACCAAATTTTTATTTAGCAATTTATTTTTGCCTGAATTGCACATTGAAGATTAATATTTTGTAAATAAAGTGGTAAATTGTGTTTTTTTGGTGCAAACAAAGCACTCGCGCCGCTTTGTAAAACTGAGGTTAAACCACCGAAGTCACATGGATTATTTTAATGATGTCTTTACTATCTTTCTGGGGCTTGAAAGTAGTTGCAGTCTATGGAGGGACAGAAAGCTCTCAGATTTCATCAAAAAGATCTTCATTTGTGTTCTGAAGACAATTAATTAAAGAGTTTTCATTTTTTGATTAACCAACCCTTTAAAGCCTTCCTCAAAAAGGGCCATGTTCGCAGATCAATGATTGTTCATTAACTCAGTGTAGAGTTTGATATGCTATGGTCTCTCATATTCAGGTAGGCATAAGCCTACGCAAAATACGGGACAAACTGCGTTCCGTAGGCCTATGTGTTTAATACGGAACGCTCCTTTGAGGTCTTAAATACGGGACGATTCCATATTAAACGGAACGCACGCTACTCTTCAGTATCTACTAGCTGAAGGGCAATTCAGGTTGTGTACCTGCAGTGCATGATGTAGGCTATACGTCTTCCAGATTAAAAACAACAAATATAACGAATTAATTATTGGTCAGTTGCCAGATTTGAATCATGCACGTCTCGCATCAATGCTCATTTTGATTTGTTGTGTGGACCACGTGCCCAAAGACCTACAATGGACCTACAGAATCAAAGTTCGTACGCCACTATCAGTTCAGCATCACAAGTTTAGCAGTGAACTTGATCAGACGGAACATATTCAGGCAACATGAAAGCAAAACATGCAACATGGCGATGGAACCATTTCGTGTCATTTTGACGTGCTTCTCCAAGCTACAACCCAGATTTCTTTACTTGTCAGGAATGAGCAAAAATCCCCCATAAACACAACATATTAATGCGCACTATAATAAAGGCTATTACATCTGAAAATGGAAGACATGTCTTGTATTTCCCAGGCCTAAAGAGGAGCTATTGGATGAAGTGAGGTCTTCTGATTAAAGCAGCTCCTCAGCACCATGACAGCTGATTTAGTGATGCAATTACTAAAATAACAGCAAACACCTATTAAGCCAATTATTGGTAGAATGAAAGGAAGAATAAGCAGTGGTGAAATGCTCGTTTCCAAGGGCTGACCTACCTCGATTTACATCGTTGAAACTTTAATCGTGTCTCCCTGGCCCTCGTGGTTATGATAACGTGTCCCTTGCCAATATTCAGAAGAGGCTTGATGCGTGAAGACAGTTTCGCAGTGGTCAAGCATCCGTTCTGCTGCTTCTTTCGCGAATAAAGCGGACGTTGAGCAAAGGCGAGCCGTAACACAAGCATCATCGCTCAGGGAGATGATATTAGGAGTCCAACCATCCAGATAAAGGCATCGTATTCGCGACAGGAGGAGCGCATTGTGTATATTTTGTGTTGTGCTGAGGGCTTCCCCCTTCAATTCACGCCAGGGACTCAGTCTCCATCGTGCTGAAGCCGCGATTCGATTGAAGCATGAACGCCAGCATCGCTCCGTTATGTCGGAGGAGGAGGAGGAGGGGATTCATTACGTAGAGAAAACGCTTTTCTATTGGTTTTCTGTCCGAGGGATGGCAAATGTTCTTCGGGATAACCTCGCATCCATCAAAACACCTTACTGCCCGCTGAGGTGCGAGTATCTCGCTTGCATTTCCATGACAATGTCCTATATTCTCGATACGCGCGTGTCATTCCGTGAGAATTTCTATACTGCGTGCTGCTGCAAACACACATCAATCATGTAGAATAACGTCAACAGCTGTCATGAGTCATGACTGAGCATATGGAGATGGCAGGGGTGACATTGAGATGTGAGAAATGCGTTTCAAACATGACTATTGATCGGGGATTTGCGTGCGAGACAGTGAGAGAGATGGAGATCGAGTAAGAAAGAAACAAAATAAGGTTCTGCTTACTGCTCTTGTACAAAACTGCTTCAGACTGTCAGATAATACTACTAGACTATAGTACTATAATAATGCCATCATAATATCACAAATAAAGGTTCTTTATTGGCATCTATGGTTCCATGAAGAACCTTTAATATCCATGGAAGTTTCCATTCCACAAAAGGTTCTTTAGTGGAAATGTTCTTCACACCAAGAACCTTCTTCACTGAAAGGTTCTTTGGGGAACCAAAAATGGTTCTTCTATGGCTTCTTCTACTGGAATCTTTATTTTTCTGTATTTATCATACTTTTTATAATGCGCATTATTCAACTACACTAGTGTCATCATACTATCATATTTCTGGTGTGATCAAACTACTTTAATAATATCATACCACTATACATACTGCCATTCTTCATATTCATATTGTGCTCAATGCTGAAAAATATAGCCAATTAAGTACTTATTTAAGTAATTTATTTGATCAAAATAAAGTGGAACAGTATTATTGTGAAATATTTTAAATTAAAATAAATATTTTCTATTTTAATAGGCATTTTATTTATTAGACTATATTCTTAAATATTCCTGTGATGTCAAAGCTGAATTTTCAGCATCATTACTCCAGTCTTCAGTGTCACGTGATCCTTCAGAAATCATACTAATATGATGATTTGCTGCTCAAGAAACATTTCTTATTATTATCAATGTTGAAAAAAAATTGTGCTGCTTAATATTTTTGTATAAACCATAATAGATTTTTTCATGATTCTTTGATGAATAGAAAGTTCAAAAGAACAGCATTTATTTGAAATAGAAATCTTTTGTAACATTATAAATGTCTTTACTGCCACTTATCAATAACATTTTTGCTGAATAAAAACATTTCTTTCCTTTAAAAAAATCTTACTGGTCCCAAATTATTTAAAAGGTATATACAGCAAATTTAGAGCATTTATTTGCAGAAAATAACATTGTCAAAATAACGAAAAAAGATGCCATGTTTTCAGACCTCGAATAATGCAAAAAATAAATAAAAATAAAATTATATTCCCTCTTAAACAACAAAATACTAATGTTTTAACTTTAAGTTCAGAAATCAGTATTTGGTGGAATAACCCTGATTTCCAATCACAGCTTTCATGTGTCTTGGCATGATCCCTATCAGTCCCTTACATTGCTGTTGGGCGACTTTATGCCACTCCTGGTGAAAAAAAAATCCCATCAGCTTGTCTTTATTTAAAGGGTTAGTTCACCCAAAAATGTTGTCATTAATTATTCACCCTCATGTCGTTTCACACCCGTAAGATCTTCGGAACACAAATTAAGATATTTTTGATGAAATCCGAGAGGTTTCTGAACACATAGGCAGCAACGTCATTGCACCTTTCAAGGCCCAGAAAGATAGTAAAGACATTGTTAAAATAGTCCATGTGACTACAGTGGTTCAACCTTAATGTTATGAAGTGACGAGAATACTTTTTGTGCGCAAAAAAAAAAGAAGACTTTATTCAACAATTTCATCTCTTCCCTGTCATTCTCCTATGCTGCTGACATAGTAAACACAGTGCAGAGCTTCCGTGTTCTATGTCAGAACACAGATTATCACATGGACTATATTAACAATGTCTTTACTACCTTTCTTGGGCTTGAAAGGTGAAATGACATTGCTGCCAATGTGTGGTTCAGAAACCTCTCGGATTTCAACAAAAAATATCTTAATTTGTGTTCCAAAGATAAACAGAGGTCTTACGGGTTTGGAATGAGAGGTTTTCAGTGAGGTTCAGGTCTGGAGTGTGTCACGACCATGACAGGATCTTGATCTAGTGGTCCTCCATCCACACCTTGATTGGCCTGGCTGTGTGGATTAGAGCATTGTCCTGCACGAAAAAACAATCCTTCGCGTTGGGTAACATTGTCAGAGCAAAAGGAAGCATGTTTTCTTCAAGGATAACCTTGTACATGGCTTGAGTCACGCATCCAACAAAGACAGGTCTGCCTGATTCTGATCTTCTCTGATGAGTCCAGTTTTCAGCTTTGCCCAAAACCTGGTCCTTTAATGGTTAGACAGAGACCTCGAGTGGACTACATCCCACATTCTCTCAACCACTGTGTAATTTGGTGGAGGACTGGTGATGATCTGGTGGTTCTTCAGTAAGGCTAGAATCGGGCAGATCTGTCTTTGTGAAGGAAGCATAACTCAAAACACGTGCTCTGACAATGTTCCACAACTCGAAGGATTGTTTTTTCGTGCAGGACAATGCTCCAATCCAAACAGCCAGGCCAATCAAGGTGTGGATGGAGGACCACCAGATCAAGACCCAGTCACGGCCATCTTCTAACCTGAACCCGACTGAAAACCTCTGCAATGTAAGCCATTAAATGAAGCCAAGCTGCTTGAACGTTTTTTTGCCAGGAGTGGCATAAAGTCGCCCAACAAAGTCGCCCAATGAGACCGACTGATCGGGATTGTGCCAAGACGCATGAAAGCTGTGATTGGAAATCAGGGTTATTCCACCAAATATTGATTTCTGAACTCTTCCTAAGTTAAAATATTAGTATTGAGTTGTTTAAAAATTGCATTACTTGAGGTCATCTTTTTTTCATTATTTTGACCAGTTGTCATTTTCTGCACATAAATGCTCTAAATGACAATATTTTTATAAAAAATTTGGAAGAAATGTTGTCAGTATTTTATTTAAAATAATTTATTTTTACACATTTCTGTTCTTTTTCATTATTTAAAGTTGAGGTAATTTGGCCTTGTGGCATCTCAAAACTATGCTGTTCTAACGGTTTTCGGTGACACAGCATGGCATCTCCGTTTGTGCCTCGTGTGCCCTTTAAATGAGGAATGTAAACAAGCCAAGATTAAAGTCTGCAAAGTTCCCACGATTCCACGCATACCTGCGGCGCACAAAACTTCCCCATTAGAATACCTAGCATACCTGAGTCTGACACCAAACCCAGCCGGTCTACACAGATAGAGAGAGAGAGAGAGAGAGAGCAAAGCAGTCTCACAGAGTACTGGACCACACCTGCTCTTAATGCACTTAAAATAACAGTAACACCCCACAGTTCCTATAAATACATATCTAAAGAAACCGCAAACATTACAATCCAAGACACTTCATGACCCAATCTTAGATGCTTAAACCCTTTCAAAATCCAAAAAGATTAAATAAACATGGCGATGCAATCAGAGCAGCTTATACTTCACAGAAAGTTAATGTCTTATTTCTTGGAAGTTTGTGATGCAACAGCAGGTAATTTGCTATAAATTAACTCTTATCATTACGTTCCACCAACGCACAAGGAGAATCATTCCATTCACAAATGTGGACAAACAGCAATCACAACATTTCTGCGCTCAAAGGGATCCGCCCACTGCGTTTCTGTGACTCTGAGCCGCACACTGACGTTTAGCTCAGAATATATTTAAGGAAAACAAGGTGACTCATCTGCACTGAATTTCACCTGGAAGGTAAGTTTACACTGCCATTTCCCTGAAATACAGCGTGTCATTAGGATTTGAGAGTTTTCTAAAACTAAAGCCTTCTAAAATTGAATGAAGTCAAGCACAAAACTGGTAAACAGGTGAGTCCTGAAACAGATGTTTTTAAAAAATGATATTGTTCTGGGAGATGTTCAGAGTAATGTTTCATTTAAATATCAACTTTGTCATAGAAGTTTATCTTAAAATGTTTTGGGAGAAACTACAACAGACACAAATGAGACATACAGTATGAGTGCATAGCTATTATTAAATCAAAAATTTGATTAGAAAGTTTTGACATTTGATTCTAGATTTTGATATCTTGGCAAATCTGAGCACACTTTGAGATCCTGCCAGGGGCCAGTTGCATAAACTTAGCCACTATGTTAAGACCAGTGTTGGGGAAAGATACTTCTAAAAATAATGCATTACAATATTGCGTTACTCCCTAAAAAAAGTAACTAATTGCGTTGCTTAGTTACTTTTTATGGAAAGTAATGTTACACTAGTTTTGCGTTACTTTTTCTCACCTGGGCTGGGCTTGCTTTTTGTTTTTTAATAACAACTAAAAAAAGTTCTATTTTTGTCAAATGTAATGGTCCTTTCACACAAAAAGTGAAATGAATAAGCCTCAGGCTGAAGGAAAAGCATATTTACGCCTGTACAGTAAAGACGCAGCTCAAACAAACCATTGGTAAATAAAGTGAGATTAAATGCATAAAGTATATTTGTGCAATTTAATATATTTAATTATTACAGGTTTGGGTATAATGTAAATAAATGGGAAAAAAGTTTGAAAAAGTAATGCGTTACTTTACTAGTTTCTTGAAAAAGTAATCTGATTACGTAACTCAAGTTACTTTTAGTTTATTATTTATTTATAAATAAAATGTCTTGATATTACAGAACAAATAGTCAACTGGGTGCTAAAATAGAGATATTGTTATACTTAATATAATTATAGTATATATGAATATATCTTTAAAAATAAGCTCTCTCTCTCTCTCTCTATATATATATATTTTTTTTTTTTTTTTTTTAATGGTTAATATAAAAATACTATTTAATATTCAATTTCTAACAATAATAAATATTATTATTAAATCCACCCGATCCGGATTAATGTTGACGGATCATCCCTTACATATAGCATTCATATTCTTTTTGAAAGTTGACATCTTTGAAAGCAACCAATATAATTAATAATAATGTGGATACTGTAAAAAATGTAATGTAACCTGACCATAACATTTCCTTTTGTTCTCAGGTGATCATAAGTGACTGCTGTCAGTTAAAATTCTCGAGAAGATCCATTCAGTATTTCTCATGATGGCAGGTAATTAATAATACACACAATACATAAAAATAATTTGCACATCACACATGATTTTGTGTTTCCATAATGGGGAATCCCTGAAATGCAAATGCAAGTAAAATGCAAAATAAAAAACAAACTTCTCTGTGGGGACAAATGAGCGCATCTGTGTTTCTTTTATATTTCCTCTTATTACAGAACATGGTGACCTCTGCACTGGGTCAGAAGCCAACTTTTGCATGAATGGAGGAACATGCTTTAAAATACCTTCTGTGTCCACACCCACCTGTGTGTAAGTGTCTTCACGAACAGAAAATCTATTGTTTTATTCTATCACTTCGCATACCTTTTTAATGAAGTGATTTGCTTGAAACCTTTCCCTGTCGTGTAGCTGCAATGCGAACTATGAGGGCAGCAGATGTGAGCAGTACCAGCTGCTCAGTTTCTCACACAGCAGAGAAGAGAAGGGCATGATCGCCACTGTGGTCATCATGGTCCTCCTCGTTATAGCGGTGCTTGGTGTTGTCATCTATTACATCTACAAGTGAGTCACGAGCGCTTTTGACACTGTAAGGTTTCGGATTCAATTCAGATTTTATCAACATGATAAAGACACGCAGGATAGATTACCACAGAAAACTATTTCCCGTCCCTCTACTGATTACAGTAATGAATTTACAATGGAAGTCGAGATCATTTAAAGCAATATCACACGAGCAAGCCGCAGCCTGCAGGTACTGTAAACACTGGAGTACTGGTATGCGGAAAAATAGTGCAATATTGCTTGGTTTTATACAGCACTTTTGTAAACAAGACCTTAATACTGAATAACTTACATTTTTTGACACGATATTGTAACCGTTTTTGCTCCGCCAACGAAAGTTGTTCCAAACGAAGCCACGGCAGAACCGTTTGATTCGTTGGTTGAACGAATCGGCTGAGTGAACGATTCAGCACGTGACACTTAAAGTGGATGTGCCAGTTTGTACTTTAACAAATGTTTTGTTTCAAAAGTATAGCCACAATATGCGTGTTAACAGGAGTGTTTGGGAAAAAAGATAACATTTTAGTGTGGGTGGGGGGGGGGGGAAACACAACAACAAAGTTCGTAAAGATGACGGGTACTCATTGTAACCTCGAAAACGAAAAGCAAGACGAAATTATTTTTTGTGGTAATCAAATTTGTTTTAAATGCTGTCGAATGTTCCAGCTTAGCTGCTATTATCATGGTATGCTTGTTTTCATCACGGAGTAAAAAAATAACTACTTTTTTTCTCAGAGTTGCGAGTTTATATCTCGCAATTCGGACTTTTTCCCCTCAGAATTTTAATATGTAAACTCACAATAGCAAGTTATAAAGGCCGAACTGAAAGCTATAAACTCGCAATTCTGAGGGGAAAAGGTCCGAATAGTGAGATAAAAAAAAAGGTACAATTACCTTTTTTTTTTTTTTTATCTTTCTTATTTCGTGGCACAAACAAGCTTCCATATGATAGGCAAGAACTAATTTTAACCCCAAAAACCTGCAAGAAGTAACAGTTCTCTTTACTATCCATTTATTCCCAGAATAAAGAGAAGAACCCAGAGCCAACCAAAACCTGAGAGGTACAACAGAGTCAAATCAAGCACCATATCTGCTCAAATGGTGTGAACTCGACATTGGATTTGATGTTGCGGACCGAGTAACATCGCCCCCTTGTGGAAGTCTTGAACTCAATGTGAAAATGTGTCAAATTGCACAAAAAATATCTTTCTTTATGTTTATGCATTTTGTAAATAGTTCTGTCAGTTAACATCTTTATTTAAATACGTAAAAAAGGATGCAAATTCTATAAACAAACTGCATGTCAGCTGCTCGATGGAAAGCAATACATTTCAAAAGCAGCATCCTTAAAAATAGATTTTTCATTTTAATTAGATATAGAAGACTTAATATTATTTAATATACTGGTCATATGTGCCATGTACATATACAATTTTTACAGTGTGCTGTTTTTGTGTTGGCTGAAACTTTGATAATTTTCTCTTAAAGGGATAGTTCACCCAGAAAATGAAAATTCTGTCATCATTTACTCACCCTCATGTTGTTCCAAACCTGTATGAATTTCGTTCTTCTGCTGAACACAAAAGAAGATATTTTGAAGAATATGGGTAACCAAACAGTTGATGGCCCCCATTGACAGTATACAGTTTTCTGTATGAAAGTTCTACTGTATGTGCCAAAATGTGCGATATACATCAGTGCAATGGGCATGTATCCCACAATGCATTGTGATTCCAGTGAAATGTACTGATGGATAAAAATTAACTGCAATTTTTCCAGCACATTCTTATCTCACTAATAAATGTGACTGTTAAATGTTAACACACTTTTCTATAAACTTAAATTCAAAATAAAAAAAATATTTCAAATCATGTATGCACACATAAAGCCTGTTTTATTTTACATTGAGCGAGCTGTTCAAGTTGTCTTAGTTATGTACATTTTTTTCTATGAAACAAAAGTTAAATGTGTCCAGAATAGTTATCATAGTTTTAGTGACAATTACATAAATTATAAACCAAGTATGAAAAATATCTAGAGTTTAAATGTTATTAGATTTTTAGCAAAAAAATGAATATAAAGGGGGCATTTTACCGTACAGGTGGGGTAAAATGCCCCCATAGGTGTCAAAACAATTTGCTTTATACATTTACAACAAAATCTACTACTACTATTACCACCACAACTAAAATAAATCAGTAATTAAGTCTTAACCATAACCAACAATTCTGAATTACAAAATTATAATAGACTATTTTAAAAGTATTGTTAGCTGATGCTAGCTAACTAGCTAGCTGATGCTAACTTGAGGTGATTTTTTAAATATAAAGTCCAAATATTTTTATTCAACCACCTACAGGTGCTGGTCATATAATTAGAATATCATCAAAAAGCTGATTTATTTCACTAATTCCATTCAAAAAGTGAAACTTGTATATTATATTCATTCATTACACACAGACTGATATATTTCAAATGTTTATTTCTTTTAATTTTGATGATTATAACTGACAACTAAGGAAAATCCCAAATTCAGTATCTCAGAAAATTAGAATATTATTTAAGACCAATACAAAGAAAGGATTTTTAGAAATTTTGGCCAACTGAAAAGTATGAACATGAAAAGTATGAGCATGTACAGCACTTAATACTTAGTTGGGGCTCCTTTTGCCTGAATTACTGCAGCAATGCGGCGTGGCGTGGAGTCAATCAGTCTGTGGCACTGCTCAGGTGTTATAAGAGCCCAGGTTGCTCTGATAGTGGCCTTCAGCTCTTCTGCATTGTTGGGTCTGGCATATCGCATCTTCCTCTTCACAATACCCCATAGATTTTCTATGGGGTTAAGGTCAGGCGAGTTTGCTGGCCAATTAAGAACAGGGATACCATGGTCCTTAAACCAGGTACTGGTAGCTTTGGCACTGTGTGCAGGTGCCAAGTCCTGTTGGAAAAAGAAATCTGCATCTCCGTAAAGTTGGTCAGCAGCAGGAAGCATGAAGTGCTCTAAAACTTCCTGGTATACGGCTGCGTTGACCTTTGACCTCAGAAAACACAGTGGACCACCACCAGCAGATGACATGGCACCCCAAACCATCACTGACTGTGGAAACTTTACACTGGACCTCAAGCAACGTGGATTGTGTGCCTCTCCTCTCTTCCTCCAGACTCTGGGACCCTGATTTCCAAAGGAAATACAAAATTTACTTTGATCAGAGAACATAACTTTGGACCACTCAGCAGCAGTCCAGGCCTTTTTGTCTTTAGCCCAGGCGAGACGCTGTCTGTTGTTCAAGGAATGTGACAGCTGAAACCCATGTCTTGCATACATCTGTGCGTAGTGGTTCTTGAAGCACTGACTCCAGCTGCAATCCCACATTTTTGAATGGGTTTTGTTTCACAGTCCTCTCCAGGGTGCGGTTATCCCTATTGCTTGTACACTTTTTTTCTACCACATCTTTTCCTTCCCTTCGCCTCTCTATTAATGTGCTTGGACACAGATCTCTGTGAACAGCCAGCCTCTTTTGCAATGACCTTTTGCAAGGTGTCAATGGTCGTCTTTTGGACAACTGTCAAGTCAGCAGTCTTCCCCATGATTGTGTAGCCTACAGAACTAGACTGAGAGACCATTTAAAGGCCTTTGCAGGTGTTTTGAGTTAATTAGCTGATTAGAGTGTGGCACCAGGTGTCTTCAATATTGAACCTTTTCACAGTATTCTAATTTTCTGAGATACTGAATTTGGGATTTTCCTTAGTTGTCAGTTATAATCATCAAAATTAAAAGAAATATATCAGTCTGTGTGTAATGAATGAATATAATATACAAGTTTCACTTTTTGAACGGAATTAGTGAAAGAAATCAACTTTTTGATGATATTCTAATTATATGACCAGCACCTGTAGTTAGATTATTTGATGTGAAAACAAAGGATTTGATGTTCAGAACAGAGTAACTACAGTAATTATGATATACTTTTAATATGATATACTTTAATTATGAGATACTTCTACATCACTCTTGTCAACGTAGTCCATAGCAACAACAAAAACGTATCTTGACTCCATCTAATGGTTATTTTGGGAAAAACAGTTAGAGGGCGTTTTCCACCAACTGTACCCTAGTACTTGTAAAGATTATTGCACATAAAAAAAAAAAAAAAACATATTTAATACTGTTCCTTGTATATTGATAGGCCACTCTGAACTATTACGAATGGCCTGCAGAGGGAAGCAGAGGGACATAGGAACTGTTTACATAGGCCTATATTTCCATTGTCATTAAAAACTATAAACTTTAATGTTTTCACGTTTCTGAGAAAACTCTCATTTTTATGCTGAACACGATAGTAAAGAGCAACAGAAGCTGACATTTAAACATTCACAACATTTTTGTATTAAAAGCTGAACACTTAACATGTTTTCTTCAATCTCAGCACACTTAAAGTACACATGAAATCAAAATTTATTAATAAATCCTTATTTATTTTGTTAGCTCAAATTGCTAGTTTTGTGGTGAACAACTCATCCAAAGTCAATCCACACAAAAAAATTTGCTTCGTAATATTTAATCAAAATCTGAAAATGCTCCTCTCCTCTGCAACAGTGCCCCTTCTGTAATGACATCAGTTTGACGGCTTGGGTTGAAAACGCTTAAAGCCTACGGAAGATCGTATTGAACGCACAACTCCATATTTCTAGCCGCAAGTTAGTTTCCGATTTGGATGGTGAAACATGGATGTAGCGTCTGTATTTAAGATAAATATGGTGAATATTTTCTTTTTCATTTACAATAAAACTTAGCTACGTCGCTTCTAGAAAATATAATAGCTTTCTACAATTACAATAGAATATAACGATTCAGGTTATAACAAAGTTAATTAATATATATATATATATATATATATATATATATATTATATAGAAAGGGTAGCTACACCTACGTAAAATGTCCCCGGAGAATTTGTAGATGTGCACCTAGATATCTGCTGCTCGCAACAACCAATCACATCGCGAGAGAGATCATCACTAACATTCTAAATTCCTCGTTACGACGCCACAAGCAGAAATGCTGCATAAAAGCAGGTGAAACTCACTCGTGCTACTCAGAGTGAGTTTCACCTGCTTTCATACAGTGTGATTTTTCAACTTAAAATTGAGATTTGAAGAAGAAATCACCCGCACAGTGTCCAATGGTGGTGGTTTTCATACCTACATTTTCTGTCTCTCTTATCTGATACACTTTGTTCAGTTCATGGAGTATTTCTTAAAGCGCTAGGATTGAAAACCATTGTCTTATGGATACCTTCGCTCCTCTCACCACAGTGCCCGATGAAGCAACCATTCTGAAGCGACAAGCTTCTTTATATCTCCACAGCAATGAAGATCAATAGAAGACCATCAAACAGCAGTGAAGAAGATCAACAAACAGCAGTGAAGACCAATAGAAGACCAACACAGCAGTGAAGACCAATAGAAGACCAACAAACAGCAGTGAAGACCAATAGAAGACCAACACAGCAGTGAAGAAGACCAATAGAAGACCAACACAGCAGTGAAGACCAATAGAAGACCAACACAGCAGTGAAGACCAATAGAAGACCAACAAACAGCAGTGAAGACCAATAGAAGACCAACAAACAGCAGTGAAGACCAATAGAAGACCAACAAACAGCAGTGAAGAAGACCAATAGAAGACCAACAAACAGCAATGAAGACCAATAGAAGATCACCAGAAGACCTCAGAGGGTGATGAAGCTTCTTTATATCTCCACAGCAATGAAGATCAATAGAAGACCATCAAACAGCAGTGAAGAAGATCAACAAACAGCAGTGAAGACCAATAGAAGACCAACACAGCAGTGAAGACCAATAGAAGACCAACAAACAGCAGTGAAGAAGACCAATAGAAGACCAACAAACAGCAGTGAAGACCAATAGAAGACCAACACAGCAGTGAAGAAGACCAATAGAAGACCAACAAACAGCAGTGAAGACCAATAGAAGACCAACACAGCAGTGAAGAAGACCAATAGAAGACCAACACAGCAGTGAAGACCAATAGAAGACCAACAAACAGCAGTGAAGAAGACCAATAGAAGACCAACAAACAGCAATGAAGACCAATAGAAGATCACCAGAAGACCTCAGAGGGTGATGAAGCTTCTTTATATCTCCACAGCAATGAAGATCAATAGAAGACCATCAAACAGCAGTGAAGAAGATCAACAAACAGCAGTGAAGACCAATAGAAGACCAACACAGCAGTGAAGACCAATAGAAGACCAACAAACAGCAGTGAAGAAGACCAATAGAAGACCAACAAACAGCAGTGAAGACCAATAGAAGACCAACACAGCAGTGAAGAAGACCAATAGAAGACCAACAAACAGCAGTGAAGACCAATAGAAGACCAACACAGCAGTGAAGAAGACCAATAGAAGACCAACACAGCAGTGAAGACCAATAGAAGACCAACAAACAGCAGTGAAGAAGACTAATAGAAGACCAACAAACAGCAGTGAAGACCAATAGAAGACCAACACAGCAGTGAAGAAGACCAATAGAAGACCAACACAGCAGTGAAGAAGACCAATAGAAGACCAACACAGCAGTGAAGAAGACCAATAGAAGACCAACAAACAGCAGTAAAGAAGACCAATAGAAGACCAACAAACAGCAGTGAAGACCAATAGAAGACCAACACAGCAGTGAAGAAGACCAATAGAAGACCAACACAGCAGTGAAGACCAATAGAAGACCAACAAACAGCAGTGAAGAAGACCAATAGAAGACCAACAAACAGCAATGAAGACCAATAGAAGATCACCAGAAGACCTCAGAGGGTGATGAAGCTTCTTTATATCTCCACAGCAATGAAGATCAATAGAAGACCATCAAACAGCAGTGAAGAAGATCAACAAACAGCAGTGAAGACCAATAGAAGACCAACACAGCAGTGAAGACCAATAGAAGACCAACAAACAGCAGTGAAGAAGACCAATAGAAGACCAACAAACAGCAGTGAAGACCAATAGAAGACCAACACAGCAGTGAAGAAGACCAATAGAAGACCAACAAACAGCAGTGAAGACCAATAGAAGACCAACAAACAGCAATGAAGACCAATAGAAGATCACCAGAAGACCTCAGAGGGTGATGAAGCTTCTTTATATCTCCACAGCAATGAAGATCAATAGAAGACCATCAAACAGCAGTGAAGAAGATCAACAAACAGCAGTGAAGACCAATAGAAGACCAACACAGCAGTGAAGACCAATAGAAGACCAACAAACAGCAGTGAAGAAGACCAATAGAAGACCAACAAACAGCAGTGAAGAAGACCAATAGAAGACCAACACAGCAGTGAAGAAGACCAATAGAAGACCAACAAACAGCAGTGAAGACCAATAGAAGACCAACACAGCAGTGAAGAAGACCAATAGAAGACCAACACAGCAGTGAAGACCAATAGAAGACCAACAAACAGCAGTGAAGAAGACTAATAGAAGACCAACAAACAGCAGTGAAGACCAATAGAAGACCAACACAGCAGTGAAGAAGACCAATAGAAGACCAACACAGCAGTGAAGAAGACCAATAGAAGACCAACACAGCAGTGAAGAAGACCAATAGAAGACCAACACAGCAGTGAAGAAGACCAATAGAAGACCAACACAGCAGTGAAGACCAATAGAAGACCAACAAACAGCAGTGAAGACCAATAGAAGACCAACAAACAGCAGTGAAGAAGACCAATAGAAGACCAACAAACAGCAGTGAAGAAGACCAATAGAAGACCAACAAACAGCAATGAAGACCAATAGAAGATCACCAGAAGACCTCAGAGGGTGATGGAGGGTCTCTGTGTTTTGCTTTCTCACGGGATAGCTGTTGTGGATGGTGCTGGGTAGTGGTGAGAGGTGTCCCTCCACACCATACCTATGGGAATGACCCACGGCGTCAGGTGGTGTGGCACCCTCACTCCCTCAGCACCTTTGACCAGGTGAAGCCCTGCTGAAACCCTGCTTTATATCTCTCACAGCAGTGAAGATCAGTAGTGTAAGCTTCACTAGGTGGGTGTCAGATGGGGTCCACTTCAGCTTCTCGTGGGTTGTAGACACGAGTCCGGGAGGAGGGAAGGCCAAGCCCCTACCTGGCTGTGGTGAGTTGGATGTGGGCCAAGGTCAAATGAATATCCAGCTCAACCTTTGTGGACCTAATGGGTGGAGCTTAACCTATTTATGTTCAGGGTTAGGGTGTGGCTGGACCTTCAGACTACACCCATTACGTCTAGAGAATGAATGAATAATGTTTGTGTGTGTGTGTGTGTGTGTGTGTGTGAGAGAGAGAGAGAGTTTCCAAAGTCTGTCGTCAAAGCGGTTGGGTAGCTATAATTACCTTCCAGAACTGTCTAGTTCCCAAACATCCGCCTCCGACCGCAAGATAGCATGATCACGTTTATTGCGCTGTGAGGTGATAAAAACAAAATAATAACAACAGCAATAATGATAATAACAAAAATAGCAACAACAGCAATAATAATAATAGCAAAAACAATAACAACAACAAACACATATATATCACAACCCTGATTGCACACATACATCTCAGATATGTCTATGTTTATGTGCGTATAAGACATATTTTAGAGCGCTTGCTCATCTACAATACGTCTATAGGACGTTTCCTGTCAGGAAAGATGTTTAGAAAATGTCTTTAAGATGTTTATAATGTATGTAAAACTGACATCTCAAAGACATCTATCAGATGTTTTTAACAGCAGATGCTTTCCAGATGAAGTGATCTTTAAAAGACATCTTGCAGACGTACGTGGAAACGTCCTATAGACGTATTGAAGATGAGCAAACGCTTTTAAAAAAAATGTCTCCGAGATGTATGGGTGCTATCAGGGAACAAAATTAAGAGAATAACAACAACTATTATAAGGAATAAAAATGGTGGTGGTGAGTGTTGGTAATTGGTAAGTCACAAACAGTTGATGACTATTATACTTAAATGATTTAACTGCTATAGCAGTTGAGCATACATGTGACAAATTAAGTTTTTTATATAGGATAACTTAATATTAACTGTTGATAACTAGGGTTGGGCAAAAAAAAAAAATCGATTTTTCGATTAATCGTTGTTTTAAAAAATGTGGTTGATACCATATCGATTTTCAAATGCCACGTATCGATTTTTTCCGTATTTATTTCCGCAAACATTGGACATAATATCTAATTAACGTTAATCTTATTACTAGTCTTCTCCACTAGATGTCATCCTCTTATTTACCTTGCGTGATATTACAGCGGGGCTTGTGCCGGTGTTTATTTGTGCTATTGCTTGTGGTTTAATTATTTGTTCTTTTTTATTAATGACTATTTACTTGTCTTTAATAATCTTTGAAATTTATATTAGTAGATTTAGCTGTGGTCTCAAATGGAATCGAGAATTATTAAATTAAATTAAAAACTCATTGGTATCTAAAATATTGGGTGACATAGCCTTATTTATTACAATATAGGTAGGCTGTACATGGGTCTAAAACAACAAAAACAATAACTATTTTATTCATTTATTTTTATTTTTTATTTTTTTGTGGTGGGGCCAGTGAAAATTTATTGAATTCATTGAATAAAAAAAATCGAGAATTGAATCTGAAAATCGAATCGAGAATCGAAAATCGAATCGAGAATCGAAAATCAAATCGAGAATCAAAATCGAATCAAACTGAGACCTTGAAAATCGAATCAAATTGGGACATCTAAATCGATACCCATCCCTATTGATAACTATAGATTCTCTGTAAACTGTATAATCCAGTATATGCCTATAAACTAATGAGTTAAAAAAAGAAGCTGAATTTAATAAAAATATTTAAAATATTTAAAAAATATACAAGAAATCCATTGCTTGTTTTTATATCTGTTTAACTTATTAAGGTAACTTTTCATTTGTTGTTTTCTGACTACTGGTAAATTGGTAATAGAGAGTATATCCAAAGTCAAATTAATTTAGTTTGACTTGCCAAAAGTGATGAAAGTGCTGCCATCAAGTGGTGACTACTAGCATGACCTATCTACTAGCATGACTAGCAATATCTATCTATCTATCGTTTTAGGCGGCAAGGCACTGCTTGACATCCCAACTACCCATTAATAAATGTGATCACCAGATTGTGAGCACTACATGCCGAATGTAGAAGGAAAATGAAAAGAACAGATAAGGAGGCCGTCATAAAGGTTTCTATAATACTTTTTTATTCATCCAGCATATAAGACAGTTCACATATGTATAAAAGCTATCAAAATGAGCACTTGGCACAAATGTTTTAAAACTGAAGCATGGACACACCTCAGCATTGTAAACAAAGAAACATCCTGATTTTCACCACAAATATTTCAAAATGACTACAAAAGTAAGAGTGCCATCAAGCAGACGCGATTTCCTCGTCCCTGGCCTTGTCAAATGTTTGTGCAATCTTGAGCGCAGTGGTATTGAGCCCCACTGACTGCATGTTAGTGATGATGGTCACCACCACCCCCTGTGGAGGAAGCAGCTTCTGATTGGTGGGCTGCTTGCTCTCTCTGGGCAACACTAGCAGGACACTACTTGCCCCCACAGCGCCCCCTGTGTGCGAGACATAATGTCTGCGCTTTCGGCACTGCCCGTATTTCTGCTGTTTCTCCACGACCAGCCAGCCCTGGGCGTACAGTCCGTCTTTGTCCCATGATGCCTCTGTTTTGTCCACCGGTGCCCATATGGCTTTGGCTGTGTGGGGTTTGAGGAAGCCAGGAAGCAGCCCGTCTGTGTTCTTCAGTTCGGCCATCTGATAGCTGTAGAGCAGAGCGTTACCGAAGACCAGAAGGTCACTCACAGTGGACAGAAATCCACCTCCAGCCCATTTGTACGAATTGTCCACATAGGGGCAGTTCACAACACGGCCCTTTTTGTTTAAGTGGTAGAATCTGCAGAAAACAGGGAAGATGGTATACAGGTCAGTGATAAATAAGAAGAAAAACCATTTTCAAAACAAGTTTTAAATAATAACTAAAAATGTCATGTGGTGTAATAACAATTAAAAAGTAATAACATTTTTCAGTGTACACGTCTTAATTAGCCTATTATTTTCCCAAAAAGTTTTAAAATATATGTATATATATTAGGGTAAAACATTTTTATTTTATTATTATTAATTCATAAATATCTATACTTTTTTGGGAAGTCGCACCACATGACATTTTACAACCTAATCAAATTTTGTCTTGTCGTAAAAAGGTCAAATTATCTGATATTTTAAGAGAATTGCTAACCTTGACGCAGTCATTTGGGTCTGCAGGGGTCTTCTCTATGTAATTTCCTGTTTTACTTCTTTTTTTTTTCTCTTCATGTTGCTTGCTCCACATTTTAGTATTATTTTTATTATAGTATTTTTTTATATTTTGAATAATATTTGTTTTTTAGATTAATTTTTTGCCATTTTTGCCTTTATTATGATAGGACAGTATGTAGACAGGACGTGAAGTGGAAGAGAGAGAGGGGGACAGGATCGAGACGCTAACTCGGGTCGCTATGTGCTGGCGCGCTGCCCACCAGGCTATCGGCATATTTATTTAAATTACCAAAAACTATTTTTAATAGTTTAACAATAACGTCACTGTTCCACATGACTTGGTTATACCACGTGGTCTTGATTTGGTGAACAAAATATTAATATTCTATAAAAATTTTTTAACTTTTTCTTTTTAACATTTATACATCTGTAGATTTGTAGATTTGTATCACCCTAACATTTTTGATTTTTCTCGACCCAGCAAATTTTTAAGTATAGTTGTGTTCACGCCATGTCGGAATTACAAGATTCCGACTCGTAAAAAGCTTGTTGAACCCGTAATTGAACGAGTTGTTGAACTCGTAATTACAACTTGTAAACTCCAAATTTTCGGAGAGCTGCAGATTAATTTGTGTGGTGTGAACGCAGCATGTGTTTGAATTGTAATGCCTCTTTTACCTCGAGCGGTTGTATATGATTGGGTCGTTTTCGTCTGGTAAGGTGTTAAGCATGCCCAGCTCACGAAACATCTTCATCATGTGGTCGAGGAAGCGCTGACCTGCTGCTCTCTCCACCACGGCACTCAGCAGGGTGAAAGCGTGCGTGGAATACAGGAATGTAGAACCTACAGGGGTCATATAGGATAGAATAAGGTAAAATTACAACAACTGCAGACAATACTGACATGTGCACCAATAATGTGTTTATTTACAACAATCAGAGTAAGGACTTAATTGCAGTAAGATGTAAACATGACACAAGCTAACCTCTTCACTCCCCTTTACATGTAATTTTCATTATTCAGATTATTCGCTAATAATTATGGTTATTTTTATCGCCATTATTCACATACTCAAACACACAGCATAAGTGATCAACTCATATACAATCGATGTGTTACTGGCCATAGATTTCAAGGCAAGATGCTCTAAAAATAAACCCAGCATCATCTAAAATCAGGCATTTCAGGAGACATCCAACACATAACCAGTGCTTTGTTCTGTGTGGAATAAAAGCATACCAGGTTTAAATATCAGAGGATCATCTCTGAACAAGTCTAAAGCCTGGATGACATTCTCAAAGTTGTCTTTGAGGTAGTACTCCTCCTGCTCAAACTCTTTCTTTTTCTTTTTGCTTTTAGCGCTGCTGTCCTCCGCTTTCGGCTTCTCTTTGTTTTCAGCTGAGCCCTTCTCTTCTTTCTTCTCCAGGGGCTTCAGAAGGCGCTTTGCTTTCTCCTTGTCCTCTCTCACTTTTTTGGCATCTTTTTCATAGTGACGGATGCCACTCAAGTGAGACAGGAGCATCCGAGGTGTTATTGTGACCTGGTTTAAGGACAAAGGGAAGAAAGCTAAACCAAACCAAATTCATTATTAATAAATTATTATATATTGTTTATCAGGGAGGGGCAACATTGGTCCTGGAGAGCCACAAGCTCCAACCCTAATCAAACACACCTGAACAAGCTAATCAACGTCTTCAGGATTACTAAGGCTGCCTGAAATTGCCTCCTATACCCTTCAATTTGTAGTAATGTCCGAAATCATAGTTCTCGAGTGCACTCATTCAATCCCACAATGCACCGCAATAATGAGTGTACAACCGACGCATGCTCAATGGTTAGAAAATACCCAAAATGCACTGTTGAATGAATTCCCACGTCTGACCAGAAGATGGCGCCTGGACACAGCCTAAGTGTACAAGGCAGGTGAGCTTTTTATCAGGGTTGGAGATAAACTCTGCAGCACTCCAAGACCAACGTTGCCCATCCCGAGTATAAATTTTCATAAGTAAAATAACTAATAATTTGCATAAATTAAATTATTTTTAAAATAAATGTAATTAAAAACCTCTTTCACTCACATTCTCTCCTTCGAATTGCTTCTGTGGGAACTCAGGGACGTATTTTTGGACAGGGGCATCTAGATCAATCTTGCCCTCCTCCCAGAGTCTGGCGACGGCCGCTGCGGTCAGAGGTTTGCTGATGCTGGCGATTCTCATCACCGTGTCGGCACCACAAGGCACTCTGTTCTCCAGATCTGCATAGCCAACGCCTCAGAGAGAACATACACAGCCAGGGTTCACTTTCAGAACCACTAAAACAGTCCTCAAAGTTTTCATTTTAAGCATGTGCAGAGGAAGACTTCCTACCTTCACACCAAACGTGGCTGCCATCCACTGAGACTCCAATAACCATCCCAGGAGCTCCAACTTCATCCTGAAAAATTATTTGACTTATCTGTACTATAAACTTTAACATTTTGAAATTAATATTACTTATATTAATAAATATATATTATATTGTATATATATGAACACTGATGGACACTTTACTATCCCATGAGGCCACGGGAGAGGATTCGTTTATGGCAGTGAAGCGACGCAACTGACGCTGGGAGGTCACATGATAAGGGCAACATGGCGAATGTAGTACATCCAGATTACATTCATACTACACACATTTATACTACATAGAACATAGTTTTTTAGTGGTCACAAAGTAATTACTCATTCAAAATAAGTACCTACTCAGGAGAGTATGCAATTTCGGACACAGTCATATTGTCCAAAAAAAAAAAAAAAAAAGGGTGGGTACTTAATTAATTCACTAGTAGTTGATTGTGAGAAATGAGTGGTGTTTATGTGGGCTAAATGACTGTAGTCTGACGTCATATGTCTTTCACCAGAAGATGGAGTTATGAAAGATTTGATTAAAAATAATGAGGTAAAAAAAAAAAAAAAAGAATCATTCGCTATAAGATCAACAATATTTTTTTAGGAAATAGATTATACTTCAAATGAATATTTTTAATACAATAGCATTATACATATGGGTCAATGACATGACGGGTCATTTTTTTGTCCAAAGGCCTTAATAATAATAAAAAACCATAGAAAAAGAATAACTGAATCTTTTTTATTGAATCCAAAAGGTTTTAATTATATTTTGCTACATATAAAGATATTTTAAAGCTTTTAAAGTGTCAAAAGGTCATTCGGTTTAACCGTCCAAAGGCCAATACAACAATTTCATTTGTGATTAAAATATCTTAAATGTAATAAATGTATAATTTTTTTATTCTGGCATGATTTTATAACATCATATATCAACATAGTGCAAAATGGTATTAAAATTATGTGTAGAAGTCGTTGCTTTGTTATGAGAAAGAATGTCCGGAAAAATGAAATTCATTGATGTCATTCGGAGTAACCAATATAAAGGGACCATTCTGTCTGCGGTCAATATCATGTGACAGGATGTGACATCATTCAGACACCTGCAAAGGACCACATGGTCATGAAGCCAAGTAACTAACTCTCTCTTAACTATTTGAAAAATTCATGTTTTCACTTGCTCATACGCATGTCCCGAAACATCAGGTCATTCAGTACAACTGCTATAAAACATGGAAAATGTTGTAATATTTTAAAAACTTGTACTGATTATAAAATGTTTGATTGTCCTTTTGCTAACTAGCTTGTTAGCATTGTTTGAAAATATGATTATTCAGTATAACCAAAAGTGTCAATCGGTAAAACCTAAATTTTGGTTAAACTGAATGACTTTTTTGGTTACAATTTTTTTCCATCTGGTAAAAAATTGACAAAAGCAGTGTTAACTGATTATAAAAATAATATAATCTCATTGTTAACACTTAATAAAACTTCAAAATTAATTATATTTCCATTATGTTTTTTTTTTTTTACTTTTAAAAACCTTATTTGTCAGTGACCCATATATTTACAGTAATAAATAGAAAATATACATTTTATACAAAATATACATAATTTATTAACGATTTTTGTTAATGAAATATTATTTAATAACATATTTAAACATACCAATCAATAAAACATATAATTTATAAATATAACTGAATAAACTGATTAAATAAAGATGTTTTTAATATTTACTATATAATATAAATATCAGACTATTATCGTTTTTATATAATCTAAAATATAAATATTACATTATCGATATTACAGATTTTGTAATTAAATAATAAACTTTAAAGTTTGTCAAATATATACCAAAGTACAGCACAACTTGTTGACAATGGAATGCTATCCGGCTAGTTCATCAAACTAGAAAACTAAATGAAAAATAAATGACATGACAACAATAACGTATTGTTGTAAATAAAGTTTCGTCCTGATACCTGTACCTTTATCCGCCGCAGCAGGTCTCTGCTGGCTTCTATAGCAGCTGTGTACTTTGAGCCCGTCTGAGTTCTGTCTGTCTTCTGTACGCTACATTCACAGAGTTCAGAGGCAGAATCACGATATTTCAAGCCCAGAGCCAGAACAAGCCCCGTCCCGCTGCCGAATATCCATAAGGCCGTGTGTCGGCTGATGACAGGTCTCCTGCGTGTTGAAATCAATCTCTTCATCAGCTGATCTCTGAACTTCTCTCTGGATGTCAACAAAGACACAAAGGGCTCGGATTTCTGAACACTATATTTACATTTAGCCCGTGATAAACACAATAACCGAGACATGACTGTTTTGCGAATAATAATAATAATATATGGGAAAAGTGATAAAATAGTTTATAGAAAGAGAACAGCAAAGAGTTCCCGTTTGAACTCTACTGAAGCGGAGACAGACAGCTGACCATGACCAACCTGACTATTTTACAGAATAAAAGTCCATCACTTTTAATCTAATAGATTTTTTAAATATGTTATTATATTTAAAATGAACATATTTGAATTTACATGCAAAAATAATTTAATATTCATTTTTAAAGTATGTAATTAAATGTAAAATCAATTTAGTGTATGTACAGCACATTGACAAACACATGGTCTTAAAGACAAATACTTAAACATTTTAATTTTTATTTTAGTTAAATATGAATTTCACAGGTCTGCCTGCCTGCATGTAAATTTCTGTCGTTTTTTTTCTAGATCGGATAGTGAAGGAAATTTGAGCACAGATTCAAATTAATCTAAAATTTATGCTACTTTTTTAATCTAAAATTTATGCTATACACACACACACATATATATATATATATATATATATAAATTTTAGATTAAAAAAGTTTTTACATATTTTTAGTTTGAATGAACAGGGAAGAACAAAAGTATTCAACATCCATGAGATGGTCTTTTAATTTGAAAACCGTAGAGGCTTTGAAAACCAACGGCTGATTGGCTCATATTTCAGCTGTGACTATGACGTTAGCCAATCAGATGTGTGAATTCTGTTCCGACAGCAGACTCAGCCTTAGAGCTGCTGTCAGCAACAACAACGAAGTCCTAATGGACTGTTTAGTTGACAGCAGCTGCTGCTTGGACAGTTTCAGGACAAATATGAATAAATATGCCACATAACACAGCCTACAGGCAGTTTAGTGAACTCTAGTTCATTGTTTTGCGTTTATTAACAAGACCAATCACTTAACATATCGCTTTGTATTATAAAACGACACATGCTCGTGTTTTCTGCACCAATGAATTCTGAATTATTCATTAATTTTGTATGACTTACCTCTGACCTTTAAAATCTGTTTTAAAGCTCACCTTGCCAGGAGCTCCTTATTCTGTATATGTGGAAACGCATGACCGTGTTCACAGCAGAATACAGTATATGGAAAAGTATTTTGATTATTTTTCCTATATACACTCTGAAATACATGCTGAAATAGTCAAGCACGACCCTGCATTTGTCCAGCTCTCTAGCTAGGTTTATTTACAGTTTGAAATAGCTGCAATCAAAACACTAAAAGGCTCTAAAACATCACTTTGACATGATGAAACAACACGTTGCATCTGTTTTAACAGTACAGTCTGGTTTTGTAATCATGTGGTTTTAACACACAGAACCCATTCTGTTAGTTCATGTCCTGAATTGTGACATGCCACACCTTCCAACTGCCAAGACAACACAATTCAAATCTTCCAGTGGGATATTTATGCGACAGAAGCTGCAAATATTACATTTAACACAGAAAGCAGCAGATAGTCGGATTGGCCTTGGCTCAGGAGGTACTTTTCCCTTTAAATGGGGCCTATAATGCCCCTTCTCACAAAATGTAACATAAGCCTCTGGTGTCCCCAGAATGTGTCTGTTAAGTTTCAGCTCAAAATACCCCACAGATCATTTATTATAGCTTGTCAAATTCACCCCTATTTGGGTGTGAGCAAAAACACACCTTTTTGTGTGTCCCTTTAAATGCAAATGAGCTGCTGCTCCCGCCTGCTTTCCAGAAGAGGGCGGAGCTTTAACAGCTCACACTTCGGTTGCTCAACAACAACAAAGCTCACGCAGCCAAAATGAGGATTGTCAGTAACGGCGTTCAACCTTACATTGTTCAAACCGGAGTCGGACACTGATGGAGAGACTCAGGAAGAAGTTACAACTTTTAGAATGAAACTGGACGTTTCTGAATGATTAGTGGATAAATTTATGTAGTTGCTGTGGAGTTGATTCAACTCATCGACTAGCATGTGCCGCCATGTTAATCTTGTGAGCAAATCCAGTGTTGAATTGACCCTCGTTCGTGAAGCAGTCCGGCGTAAAATGACGGCATGGTAACAATACTCTACAACAACTCTCCCTCTTCTCTAAAGCAGCCCAACATGGCCTCACCCCCTTTGTGTTCTCAGGGGCAGGATTTATGTAAATTGTAGGGTTAGTGATGTCACCGACCCAGGAAGAAGCTCATTGTAGTCCCTACCAGCCATTTGTTGTTCTTAAAAAGCGATTTCTTTAAATGAAAATATCTCCCTTTGCATTGAACTTTGAGCGTTGTAACTTTGCAGATGTTGTTTATGCTCCAACAGCAACATTACTCACTAAATATACATGCATATTCAAACATTTAAGTATTTTTTTTAAAAAGTATTTTGAGAACGTAGTGAGACCAACTCGATTGCTTGTTTCAACTCTGATTGGTGGAATCTTCTGTACAGCATCATGGGTAATTTAGTTTTTCCTCAGGAATTCTGCTGTTGAACAATTTTAAAAATAAGTTGACGCCTTCATCAGAAGCAAATATCGATTATCAACCTAATAGCTCACAGTAAGAATTTCCCTGTGGAGAAAAATATTTTTTACTTCTGGAACCCTCTCTTTTGGCAAAATGAGTGGGAGAAGAAAATAAGGCTCAGTAGTAAACATATCAAGGCTAACAGAGAACACAATTCAGAGCAGAAGTGCAGCTATTAACACCTCAAAAACAGACCCCAGGCTTTAGAAAATGTCAAATGGAGTGGTTTTATTTATTTTAGCTTTGTACATTTATGTATGACATACATTTAATACATCAACATTTAAAATGTCTAAAATGAACGAGGCACAACCAAATATGATGATCATATTTTTCAAATTCAAAACGGAGGACATTTTGAACCACATGGTTTTTCGGCAAAAGCGAACTCCGAGCGTTTGCAAATAATGTTGCCTGACATCCTGAAGCAAAATGGGAAGAAAACAAAAATAAATAAAGTTGGAGTGTAAATAAGTCCCTTTAGGGCTAAATATTGGCACAGAATGATATCCAAATTGGAAAGTGTATATTAGTTAATCATAAACTTCTATAAGCTACACACTGCTAGACATCCGCCTTCACAGTAGCACCAGTATACATAGGACAACCTAATCCGATGTACACTATAAAAGAAAACCTTTCAATTTCAATTCAACTTGGCTTCAGACTCAACCGTGTCCACTAGAACCGTTGTGTGCATATATTGAATTAAGTGCAATTGCTGCTAACTTTGTTTCATTTGTGCACAATCAGAATAAAATAAACATGTACCATAATATTACATAAAATAAAATAATAAAATACAAGGAAAACTAAAGCTTTTGTAACAAATGGCACATGTTATTCAATCTGATAATTGTCAGGACGAGAAAAAAAAAAAAAAAAAAACCTCAACCAATACAAAATGCGGACATCATCATCATCATCTGACCAGGATTCACATGTTATTCAGCTCCAATAGAGTCTGTTCCAACATCTGGTTCATATCGAGGTTCTCTTCTTTAGCATGTGAGAGTTTCTCTGTTAGAACATCAAGTGAAAGACACGTTAATATCAGTGCAAAGCATGTAGGGAATAACATGCAGTGGATACCTGGAGCATGTTCATTCAAAAACGGCAGGCATAACTGTCGGACTCTTCACTGCCTATAAACAGTGTTGGGGAAAGTTACTTTTGAATGTAATGGGTTACAATATTTCACTACTCCCTAAAAAAGTAATTAATTGGATTACTTCATTACTTTTTATGGAATGTAATTGCATTACGTTACTTTTGCACTACTTTTTCCTCACCTGGGCTGCTTGTTTGTTTTTTGTTTGTTTTTTTTACCCGGAAAGTTCTATTTTTGGCAAATGTTAAGGCCCTTTCACACCAAAAGTGAAATGAATAAGCCTCAGGCTGAAGGAAATGCAAATTCACGCCTGTACAGTAGAGGGCGCAGCTCAAACAAACCTTTTAATTGTAATGCGTTACCCCCAACATTGCCTATAACAGACTTCACACACTGCTTTCATGCTTTCATTTAAATAACCATAGCAGAGTACATTATATATATATATATATATATACATACATACCGATATACATGTGTTAATACTGTATATAATTCTCTAACACAGTTAAAGAGAGCTGACTCTTGCATAAAGCAAAAGGCATTAGATGACATCCTGATTAAAGTGGTAGCCATCCATTATCCCATGCTGCCTTCAAGTCCTTCTAGGATGAGCTCGGAAGTTGTAATTCCAAATTTTAGTTGCACTCAAAGACACTTAGATGAATTTCTCTTTCACTGAATGACAAATTCAGGACTTTTTTCCCCCTCTACAATGAAGAGCAAAGAAAAATCTATAATTTATATAATATAAATATTACATTTATCAATTATTATTGGTGCTTAATTATTAATAATGGTTCTTATCAATGTTGAAAACATTGTTTTTGCCGTTTAATATTTTTGTCATAATACTTTTGCAGTTTTTTTAAATAGAATTTAAATATTTGAATTGTAAATTGATTTTTTTTGTAACATTAAATGTATTTACTGTCACTTTTAATCAATTTAATGTATCCTTGATGAATGAAGGTATTCATTTCTTTCTTCTACCGTTTTTACAGTAATTTTGATCAAATAAATGTAGCTTTGGTCAATTATTCCAAAGTTTTGACTGGCAGAGTGTTATATTATATATATATATATATATATATATATATATATATATATATATATATATATATATATATATATATATATATATATATATATATATATATATTAATGTGCAAAATGTGACATTTATTTTTTGTTAAATATCTAATCTTGTAAACATGATCTTTCCAATATGACTTGAAGGCAGCAAAAGCGTAACTTTGTTACAAAAACACATTCCTTGAACTTTCAATCACAACAGCATTCACTTTAGACACCATTTGGTGATAAACAAAAGAAAACAAAGTCCACACTAGTTTTAGTCGTCATTCAAGGCCATTCTTAGCTCATTAGAGAGAAGGCGGTTTTTCTCGAGTTGCTGGTAGAGACGGTCTACAGGAGCGGGCAACGCAGCAGGTTAAGACAAGAGAGAGAGAGAAACAGAGAAAGAACAGAGTAAAGAAGAAATGAGAACAGCTGGAGGGATTAGTTAGTAACATTTTACTCAGACTGAAACCAACCTGGAGGAGGTGTTTGTGATGGGATCAGACAGCAGGGACCGCTAGGTTTGAGTAAGAGCTCATGTATCCACTAGCAGGGCTTGACAATAAGGATGGCCCATTTTAACAGAACAATCATACAGTGTTGTGTGGTTGTTGGTGAACATGGATGAAATTGTCAAAAAAAATACTTGAGACAGTCTTTGAAGTGTCAAACAAATCATTAATACAAAAAGTAGTAACATTCATCCTTCCATCCAATCCATCCATCCATATCCATCCATCCATCCCCTCCACATCCATCCATCCATCCATCCATCCCCTCCCCATCCATCCAATCCATCCATCCCCTCCCCATCCATCCAATCCATCCATCCCCTCCCCATCCATCCATCCATCCATCCCCTCCATCCATCCATCCCCTCCATCCATCCATCCATCCATCCCCTCCATCCCCTCCATCCCCTCCATCCATCCATCCCCTCCATCCATCCATCCATCCATCCCCTCCCTCCATCCATCCATCCCCTCCATCCCCTCCATCCATCCATCCATCCATCCCCTCCATCCATCCATCCATCCATTCCATTCCATCCATCCCATCCATCCATCCCCTCCCCATCCATCCAATTTAAACACTCATTCAACTCCTCTTCTTAGTGTGTTGAATAGGAAGGCATCAAAAACATTCTGGGTGGAGGGTCCCGAGGACTGCAGTTGAGAAACACTACTATATAGCGTGGCCAGCTACTATACCAGTGGCCCAAAAGTGGGCCATTTTGAGTAGGTTGCGGAGTGTGCAGTCTAAGAAACAACTACATTAAAAAAACAATTCCAAATATTTTACTGATGCAAGACTTATTTTGAAAGACATTTTAAGAATGTTTCCAGTCCTGTCAGACGTTATACGGTGCTCGCAGCACACTCTTCAATTGCACGTGCAAATGCTGAGGCGTGCACTGTATATCACTTCACTACATATAAAGAGCAAGTGAAATTATGAGCATGCAACATCGTAGTTACATTGTCAATTAGTAAGCCATGAAATTACCAAGAAGTACAAATGATTTACGCAACAGGTATGTCATGTGATGGCTGGGAAGGATTTGTATGCAGGTATGATGTTCATATTATTCATCAGGATCAGTGTCCATTTGTTTTATTAACACTTCACGTTAATGTATTTGCCATCGTAACTAGTTTCAGTAACCTTTATTTTTCATTTTATGCCATTTTCTATATTTTTGATGACTTTAGTGGCTCATGTCAACTTATTAAAACTAGTTTGGGGCTGCTATTTAATAGCCTTTCCTTATACTGTTTGTTCAGTGTTAGTGATATACTTACAATTTATGTACATGTTAAGTAAAATGGGACAGTACTTCTTTCTAATAAATAAATATCTGGTTCAAATTCCTAAAAATTTGGGTCGTGGGTTAATGACCATGGGAAAATGCGTGTCCCAGGTCCAAACCAGTTAAGAACGACTGCACATTAATATACTTTAGCAGCTATTATTGCAAATTAAAATTACTAAAATAAACTACTTTTTGTAAGAAAAAAAAATTTAAATGTAAAGAAAACATTTTCACAAATTAAATCCCTAATAAAATTTGTTTAAATGTAACATTTAATGGATTTTTTATTTTTTATACCGCATAAAATATGTTGCTTAAAATATACCATTCATACATTTCTGTGGTAGGTCCAGTGAAAATGCCAGCAGAAGGAAAAAACCTTATTGTTGATCCGTAACTAGGACAAGATGACATTTACCCTATTAGAGTCTAAACTCTCATACCTCAGTAGAACATGTAAATAGCAGATTAGGAGATTTGAGCCGAATGTCAGAAAACAAAGTGAAGACTTCTGTCTCGACTAGTGACAACATGTGTGCCTTAAGTTTAAAGTGCTCAAACTCTACATACATATACATTAGGGGTGTAACAATACATAGTTATATCGTGATATAAAAATGCAGCGATATGTTTCGTTGTTGTAAACGATATGACTTGCGATAAAGAGTTAGTTATCCAAGACTCAGCTTACTGTATTTATTCACCAAGAAAAAAATAAAATAAATTGTCATGTACTCACCTTCACGTCGTTTCAAACCTATAAGATTTTCATTCATCTTCCAAACACAAATTAAGATATTTTTATGAAATCAGAGATTTCGGTCCCTCAATGTAAAGTAAATTCCCCTAAAACCGAAAAAGATTTTAAAAAAGGTCAAAGGCATCGTAAAAAAAAAAAAAATTATCAATCGAGCGGTCTAATCCAAATCCAAAGATACAAAGACGTGTATACTGTAGTGTGGAGAAAGCGTGAGTATGTTAGGGGAAGAAAAAAAAAAGAAAGTGTTTAGAGTTTCAGTAACAGTACTTCATTCAACTACTATATTTAATGTTGAATGTAATGCATAACACAATGGGGCAATATTTGTGGGTCCTGATAATGCCAAATGTCTGATTTTACCAGTATATTATTTACATATATAGTATAATTCTGTATTTTCAGGTTCAGAATCATGAATATTTTATTCTGGTTTCACCATTGTTTTACTGCTTTAAGAATCTCTTAGGTTTCAGCTATCCTAATTCTAATTTCATGTTAAAATTCAGTTTTATTGTTCAGTGACACCTAGTCAATTGTTAATTTACATAGAGAAGGTTAAATTAAATCGTGAAATATTGTAAATGCTTTAAGTTGTATGTGCAAAGTATTTGAAAGTTGCTAATGTTTTAGAAATAAATATGCTATTTGAATTTCAGTTTCATTAAAATTTTGTTCAAAATAAGGTGATACGGATCATATTGTATACCGATTAAATCGTGAGCTGAGTCTCTTTACACCCCTAATATATAAAATACACATTTTTTTATATATACACACAAAATATGGAATAAATATAATTATAATTTTATAGGCTGTAAAATCATTAAATATTAAGGATATATCTATTATAACACTGTTCTTATTCAGCAGAGAGTGGGGGATTTTGTTTAAAATACCATTAATACCTATTTTCTAACAATTGTGTAACTGTTTTTAAAGCATTATGAGCAGCTAACATTATATTTTCATCTCCAGATATGGCTCAGACCTGCTCTCTTAATGCAAGTCTGAGATCTCTTCTCAACTCCTTGACATTTCATGCTCATAGTGGCATTTAACATGTACATTTTGGTTTAGGGATACATTCAAAACCCCAACCCAAAGTATTAGCGATGCTAGCTCATAAAACCTATTTTTCCTGAACGGTAAGAAAAGGTTTACTGTCACAGGTTAAAGTTGCGGTCAGACGTTAAACGTTTACTACAAGTGCAGCACAAGCACGACAGGTAATCATGCGGTTTAATGAAGACGTTAAAACAGAAGTGACCGTCATCTACTTCCATGACAACGTGATTAGAAACCCACAGAAATTTGAATAGTAGGAGAGAATGAATTTGCCTAACATGTAAATATGGGGAAACCAACATGCAGAGCTCTAAGAACGTTCCCCACATGAAGACGTCGGCTTTATTAAACACTTGAGGAACAAAAGCTGGCTTTCACCTCTCTGAATGTCAATAACATCTCATAATAACCATAGAGGAAATCCACGATGTCTACCAACGCTTCTGACTTTATTAGAGCCACAGCAATAAAAGCACATAGAAATGAAAAGGAAGAACAAAACAGGGAAAAAAAAAAAAAAGGTTTACATAGTTTTACATAAAGATTCTGTACAATAAGAGACGGGCAACAAAACACAATGATCGATGAAGGGTGGGAAGCAGGGATAGAGGGATGAGAGGAAAAGAAAGGCTGGAAAGAGCAGTGTGATGTCGTTCAGCCAGCAGGAGGCGTCTTTGATGAACAATTTATCTGCACAGGGGGAAGAAGTAAAAAAAGTAGTGATGGAAGGGACAGAAGTCTACAAAACACAAGAAAAGGGAAGAAACCACCACACACAGGAGCACGATGCTTACTGTCCGAAAGGGACGTGGGATATTTATTATAAAGAGCCTCCCATTAAATCTCTGATAGAGTTAGAAACGTATCAATGTATGCTGAATCGCCATAGAGGGGAGCCACACAACCACACAGCTGTCTTACCAAGCAGCACATGCTCCTAAAGAACTACTACATAATGACACATCACACATGATGTCGACAGATGAGATCAGAAGCCATTGGGCCTGTCTTCTGAACAGAAGGAGACCTTGTTAGTAGATGAATTTTACACCAGAGGAGAGAAAACACCACAAACACACAGGAAGCCTCAAAGCACAAAACGCTTCCCACTGTACAACTGTGGTGCATTTCTGAATATACATCACATGCTTTGTTAAGACTTCACAGTACTGCCAACAGGGCTGGGTGATATAGTGAATCTTTAGAGGCATTTCATATTATTCTGTTTATCATCATATTAAGCAACATCCTAAATATTGTTATTTTAAGATAGTAAAATGGCTTAAAGGGTTGGTTCACCCATTAATTCATGTCGTTCCACACCCGTAAGATCTTCATTCATCTTCAGAAAACAAATTAAGATATTTTTGATGACGCTTTCTGGCCTCCGATAGACTATAACTTTATTACCACTTTCAAGGTCCAGAAAGGTAGTAAAGACATCGTTAAAATAGTCCATGTGACTACAGTGGTTCATCCTTAATGTTATGAAGCGACAAGAACATTGTGCGCAAAAACAAAAATAACGAATTTATTAAATTTCTTCTCTTCTGTGTCGCATGCGTGTGATGCCGACGCAGGAGCTGGCCAATAACGAGCCGGTGTTCTGACGTAGAATCCGGAAGTGCCAGAGACTGACACGGAAGAGAAGAAATTCTTGAATAAAGTCTTTGTTTTTTGCGCACAAAAAGTATTCTTGTCACTTCATAACATTAAGGTTGAACCACTGTAGTCACATGGACTATTTTAACAATGTCTTTACCAGTTTCAAGGTCCAAAAAAGTGGTAATTGCATTGCTTTCTACGGAGGGACAGAAAGCTCTCGGATTTTATCAAAAATATCTTAATTTGTGTTCTGAAGATGAACAAAGGTCTTACGGGTGTGGAACGACATGAGGGCGAGCAGCTTAATGACAATTTTCATTTTTGGGTTGGGTTTGAGATTAGATGGGTGACTTGAGACAGAATAGCAACAATATCAGGAAGTCTCATTTTCATGAATCTGTTTGAACAGATTCTGATTCTGTGATTACTTTATCATAGAAATGGCCATGTTTTCATAAAAAAAAAAAAAAAAAACACTTAAAAGTTTGGGGTCGGTAATACATTTTTTTAATAAAAGTAGTGTCTTATTCTCACCATGGCTGCATTTATTTGATAAAAAAAAATAGTAAAACAGTAATATTGTAAAATACTACTATTATAAGCCACTGTTTTCTATTTTGATAAAATGTAATTTATTCCTGTGATCAAAGCTGAATTCAGCATTACTCCAGTCTTCAGTGTCACATGATCCTTCAGAAATCATTCTAATATGATGATTTGCTGCTCAAGAAACATTTATCTTCAAGAAACATTATCATCAATAGCCACGCTTCCATTACAGATTTGCGTAAAACTTTTGCGATATTTTCTAAATGTCGATAAAAAAACTATTGTGAAATGGCGTTTCCATTAACCGATGTTATGCGACTAAAATGTCTTTTTTTTCCCTCTCACGATAAGTCATTACAAAAATCATGGCAATGGATGTTGGTAGGTTTATGTATATCCCAGCCACTGCACTAGCCGTTATTTGTAATCAAAAGAGACGTAGGCATGTTATCCAAGCATTTATGGCAAGGAAAGCCATTGGGCACATTTTTAATTCACGCAATTTAAAGGGTAATGGAAATGCGGCTAATGTTGAGAACAGTTGTGCTGCTTAATATTTTTGTGGGCCATGGATACTTTTTTCCTTTTTTTTCTTCTCCAGGATTCTTTGAATTACAAGTTTGTAACGTTATAAAGCTCTTTATGGTCACTTGTGGACAACTGAACCCGTCCTTGCTGAAGTAAAGCATTAATTTAAAAAAAAATAAATAAATTGAAAAGAATTATGCTGACCCCAAACATTTAAATGGTAGTGTCTATAGAAAGAAACATTAATATGCTTGCTATATTGATATATAAAATAAAAAAGAATATATATTCTGTACATTTTTTCAGTGACAATTATTTAAATGTTAAATATTACTATATAATTTAATAATAATAATAATAATAAAAATAATAAATGTTAACATAAATAAACAAACTTTTAAAGCTATACTGCCCAGCCCTAGTACTGACCAAGATTTGAGAAAGTTAGGAGTTGTAATTTTCTCACAAGATTATTTTGAATAAAGGGACAATAATTATGAATTCAGAAAAACAAAAACTCCTATACACTGACTCTACAAGCCATGGCCACAACAATTTAACACTCAAGGAAGAATTTGCAATAAGCAAACGACTTGACACATCAAATACCTATAACATGGACCATATGTCTTGTAGAGTAACAGAGATAGCAGAGTATTTAAACAGAACAAAGAGTCATAGTGTGTGAACTGAAGATACAAGACCTTATTTAGAGAGGGGGATTATGGGTAATGTGAGAGGGGAGGGGCACAGGCACAGGCAGAGACTGCAGATGAATTACATTGAAGTCATGTCGTTGAGAGCGTGGTCCAGCTCCTCGCTGATGGCTTTGTACTTGAGTTTCTGGGAATATAACTCATCTATCGGGTTTGATGGAGGGGAGGACAGAGGAGGGTGGATAGGAAGAAGTGGAAGGGGTTTAAAAACAGGTGCAGGAGTGAAGCATCCAGTCCAGCGGCAAGACAGGCCCCAATGAACGGAGTGACAGACAGCGAGAGTGTGACGTGAAGACAGAGTGGAGGGAAAACAGAAAATAAAGTTAACGAGGAATGGAAAGGAACTGGAACTGAAACTGAACGCATTCGTCAGAGCCACTCGCTCACAGGTCACCTGTCTCGATTAACGAAAATTAACATTCCGTCTTTATTTTCTCACTCTCATGTCATTCAAAACCTGTATGACTTTCTCCATCAGTGGGAAACACCCAGAATGCTCGTTTCCCAAACAACATAGTTCCCAAACCTCATTCAACTCAAATATATGAAACATTATAAATGTTTTTACGGTCACTTTTGATTCATTTAATGAATCCTTGCTGCATAAAAGTATTAATTTCCTTCTTAAAAGACCCCAAACTTTAGAACTTTTAGTGTAAATGTTCTTTTATGGTGCTTGTATTGTTACTTGTGGGAGTTCAACAGCATCAGTTCCCATTATGGAAAAAAGTGCACTATGGGAATTTGTTTGTGAAACATCATTCATGCTCCACAGAAGAAAATTAACTCAAACAGGTTTGGAATGACGTGAAGGTGAGAAGATGACATTCTTCATTTCTGGATTAACTATTCCTGTTAAGGTTCTTACTGATGCCTCTCTGTCCAGGAATTTGTATTATCACAGATACATTAACAAAGTGCAAACACATCAGTATAATTATGAAAATGAACTTGTGTAAATCTAAATGAGTAGAACAGTAGAAGACTATTTAACTGCAGGCTCATAAAAGCCTAATAAAGTTTAAACGCTGCGTGTAATTGGACCAGTGTCACCTTACAAAACAATGTGAAGTCTGTGTGTGGATCTGCTCAACGAAAAGAAGTAATGCTTAATTGTGTGACTGAACCGATAACGAAGCTGAATGAAAGCCAGTGGGGCAGAAGGTTTGAGGAACAGCATGATGACAGAGAAATAAAGGGCTAAAAGCTTTATGACCTGAAGCAAAAGCGGTTTTCTCCCTGAATACTTCGCAATCACACGTATGAATGAAAATTCACCAGGGGCTGAAATGACACTGAAATGAGAGAATGAGTGAATGAAAGTCGTACCTTCAAGGTCATCAATGGTCTTCTCAAGCTTGGCGACTGACCTCTCAGCAAACTCGGCACGGGTCTCGGCCTGCAGCAAACAAAAACATTGCCCTGAACCAAGAGTAATTTCTAGCCAATAATATATTTAAATGCACTGAACAGAATAGGGAAACAATACTAGCGTCCCCTGGACAGAAGGATGAATAAAAAAAGGCCTATGATAAAGAAGTTCGTACCTCCTTCAGTTTGTCAGTAAGGACCTTGATCTCCTCCTCATATTTGTCTTCCTTCTGTGAGTACTGCAGACATCACAAGAACGACAAACGTCACGACAAACCAGCACACATGACCACTTCACACTATATGAGTGCGTCGCTCAATAACACACTTAGGCTTTTTGTTACTGTACATAATATCCATATCTGATCTTTAGGACTGACTGCCTACACTGTCATTTTGTAAATGACAATCATGGACAGTGTAGGTAATATTCAATTATATCTACTTTGGTTGTATCAGCAAGACATTTAAGAGTAGCTGTCATCGTAGAAATAAATAATTTATAGTAGTAATAATTATAATAATATTAAATGATATTAGTAATCTGTTGCTTTAATAGCATTTATTAATAATAATAATAATAATACATTTAACGACTTATTACTACAATATTAGCAATTTGTTGTTTTATTAATACCATTTATTATTATTATTATTAATAATAAGTTATTAAAAACAAACAACATATTACTAGTAATTGTTGTTTGTTTTAATAATACAAATAAATAATGATAATTATGGTTTGATAATACATTATTCTTATTAAAAACAATTACTATTATTAAATAATAATAATATTTATTATAATGCTATTATTAAAACAAATTAAAAAATTAGTAATAATTACTACAAGATCATTAAAAAACAACAATTATTAAATATTTGTTGTTTTTAATAATTAATAATAAGCTATTATTAAAACAACAAATTACTAATATTTTTAATAATAAATTAACAAATTTATTAAATAATATTAATAAGTAATTCTTTGTTTTTCTATAATAATGATTATGTAATAATGCTATTAAAACAAATTTAATAATAAATTATTATTATTATTATTATTGTTGTTGTTGTTGTTGTTGTTATTATTATCATTATCATCATTGTATTTGATTGCTTTACGTCATCTTTAAGGCCCTTTAATACAAAGGCCAATAACTATAACAATAACAAAGATGTAGCTCTAAATATTGTTCTAAATATAAAATAGCAGAGTTCACAACACAACTAAAATGATAACAGCACAGAGAAACAATATGGTTGGAATCACTTTCAGAATGATTTTTTTCAGCCAATCAGAACCCACCAGACTTTAAAGAGCTTGAGAATTTAACATAGCGGACGACAAAACTGTAGTGAGCGCATATAGTAAACAGAACGATATCGTCTGCTGGCGTGGACGCCAATATAGTTATAGTTCCTGGAGTGAAGGGGCCTTTGCACTTTCTGCTGAAAAAGACCCTGGCCTTTAGCTGGTCACCAGCATATGTTGTGTTCTAGATGCTGGTGCCTCCACTAGGCTTCTTAACCAGCTTAACCAGATTTCACTATTAACAAGATTTTCTTGGTCATCCAGAAAGCTGCTCCAGCAAACTTTTAAAAAAAAAGAAAAAGAAAAAAAAAAGGCTATGCTGATGCACCAGTTAGACCAACAGAGAAGCAGTAGAAATCAAAAAAATTAAGCTGGTATTTTCAGCAAAGGACGTAACCCTCTGCTGAGAGGCTCATTGAAATTTTGCAGACAAAGATGGATTGTGAAACATCAAGACACTGGTTATCCCGGTTTGTTCAGGAGGAGGGGTGGATGGTGTGCCCGGGGCAGCAGCAGCACACCTACCTTCTCAGCCTGGGCTTCCAGGGACTTCAGGTTGTTGGTCACAGTTTTCAACTCTTCCTCAAGCTCAGAGCATTTGCTGGTGTTTTACACATACAACGCAGAGGAGAAGAGGAAGGTGAAGATGAGGAGTAGGAACAACAGGAGGAAAGGTACATTGAGAAGAGGAGGAGAACCAGAAGCAGGTTGGAAGAGAGGAAAGAAGAGGAACAAAAGAAAAACTCAAAAATCAATCAAAACAGGGGTGGAGGACAAGGGGAGACTGAAATAACACAGCAGGAATGTGCCGTGATGATCTGCTGCATGCAAATTGCTACACCTTATGAGAAGCGTTCAAGTAGCAGCATTCCTGCTAAGTTAGAAGGGCGTGAAACCAAAAGCTTTACAAACAAACAAACAAAAAGATGGACTAAATCAGGTAGCAAGCAGGGTACACACATTCAGGCGGGACAGTTAGGTGTATGCGACCTAATGAGTCATGTGCAGTACCTGGTTTTCTGATGCCTTTAATGACTTATAGGTTTGGTCCAACACTCGAACCTCATCCTGTAATCTTCGAACGTTTCTGTTAGTGTGTGCAGGGGAAGGCCATTCCAAACGCAGGCCACATGCAAGTTAAGTGCATGCAAAAATAAAACATTATAAAAAGACAACCAAAACAAAAACAGGAATGTGAGGCAGTTATTAGCCAACAGCAAAATGGAAGTAAAACTCTTAAGGGACGTACACACAGGACACAATCTTGTTACATCTGAGCAACTGTCGGTATGCACACTTCAGAATCTCAGTGGAAGTAGGTCATCCAGATATTTTTCATCTGATGCTTTATGAATACTGTCTCTGACATACTACTTATTTGATGTACTATATAGTGGACCTCAACAGTTACCAACCGGTTGAAGGTCCAAATAATTGCAGTTTCAATGCAGCTTCAAAGAGCTCTACATGATCCCAGACGAGGAATAAGGGTCTTATCTAGCGATTGGTCATTTTCTAAAAAAATAATTTATTTACTTTTTAACCACAAATGTTCGTCTTGCTCTGCGATCTGCCACGCATTGCATAATCATGTTGGAAAGGTCACACGTCGCAGGTGGAAGTACTGCGGTAGGGCGAAACACTCCGTCCGACATCATTTTACCTTTTTTTGTAAAGGCTGTTTGACTTTGCTCATCTGCTTTGTTACTTCCGCCTACATCATGCGTGACCTTTCCAACGTTTTATGAATGTGTCCTGTGTGTATGCGTCCTGACGTAAAATCTGTGAAGTTGTGTGAAGAGAGTCAGGCACATGCATATTGAATATGTATATGTACAGGGTTGTGCAGACACACAAGAGGCTGCGGGAACGCTTCGTACCCCTCATTCAGCTCGGCACGCTCCTCTGTGCGCTCCAGCTCAGCCTCAACGATCACCAGCTTACGGGCCACCTGCACACACACACACACACACACACACACACACACACACACACACACACACACCAGATCATGGGACAGTTAAAAACCTGTAGCCAATTAAAGAAAGAAAAGTACACTTTCTACATATTAAACAAAAAAGACAAGACAACAAAACAGCAAGACAAAATGAAAACAAAAAAAGCACAAGACAAAACAAAAACATGAAACAACAAAAAACATGAAAATATATAAAAGACAAAAAACTCAAACCCTCAAAGCCATATTTAACCAGATTACAAAACCCAGCTAATCTTTCTTAGAACTGCAAGTATCTGCTTGCTCACACTTTAAGTGTGAAAGGTCATGTGACAAGGCAGGAAGTCATTTGTTTCTTTTTTTTCCTGTGTGTGCACTGAGGAAACCTGCCTCCTCGTATTTGCGGTCGGCCTCCTCAGCGATGTGCTTTGCCTCCTTGAGCTGGATCTCCTGTATCTCCATCTTCTCCTCATCCTTCAGAGCTCTGTTCTCAATGACCTTCATGCCTCTGGAAGGAGGAAGCAAGAAATGAAGTGAAAGGAAGAAAGAAATCTCTATGACTCAATCTGGATCGATAACTCGCTACAAATTACATTCACAGCCGCCTACTTGTCTGCAGCCAAGCTCTGAAATCAAAGACACTGTTTTAACTTTAGTTTTCTTGAGCTGTTGGTTTTTAAACTCATGTTTTCTCATAATGTCAGAACAGTCACTGTCAGAACAGATGAATGGGAGGGAAAAAGCACTTAAGAGCTAGACCAGGTCTCGGTACAGAGTGGTTCTATGTAGGCGCCCTGCGCCGGAGACAGAGGGCCTCTGTGTAGGCAAACAAAGGAAGGGAAACGCAGCCTAGTGCCTCTACAAATTGCTGTTTATTCAGAAGCCCACTGGCTCTACGTAAACAGCTCACGTCACTTGTTTAGGCCAAAAACAGCATCACACAATGACAACCATCTGCAATACCCTTGATTTTTATGCTATATGCAGAGGCATTTCAAGGGCGATAGATCGATAGATAGATAGATAGATAGATAGATAGATAGAGATAGATAGAGAGACAGACAGACAGACAGACAGACGTACGTCACTAAGCAATAATAATGCTTGACTAAACACTACGTTTACGAACTAATCATGTCGGCTTGTGGTCATGGTGATTATTACACGGACTTCCCTCAGCACGCACACACAAACAGTCTTTATGCAGGGCACCAGATGTGCGGTGCAGGCTAGGAAGTGGCAGCATGTTGTCTTTTCAATAGCAATACAGCGGTGGAGCCCTTGCACACAGTAACCACAGTTAGTGCGAGAGGGGGAGGGACGGGGTGTGGACCAGATCAACTGACTTGTTCTGCTTAAGTGAATCAGGTTGACAGTCCTGCAGAATGCCACACTTGATTGCTTTGTACTCTACAACACCACTGTATGCTATAGCTCTGTGTACACACATACTGTATAGGGCCGGGCAGTATGGACAAACTCTTATGCCATGGCAATACGTAATTACCATAATAAAACTATAGTTTTTTTTTATTTTAATAAGCATGTATTCATTTGGACAATGCAGAGAATTAAAGCTGCAGTCCGTCTTTGTAGCCATCTCTGTTTGAAACCTGCAATTGCAGTTATTTGCAGAATTATCATCTTTATGTGGGTTGTGCACGTAAAGCACTCCTCAGCGCGGATGAATCTAATGTGCGTGCAACGGTGTGGATACTGTACCTCGGAATCACAGATTCTACGTCTTGGAAGTATGACCAAAACAAGAATTTTCACCAGAAAATGTCATCTGTACAAGTAACTAACATGTCTGCCACTTTTGTTCTGACCAACTGAGGAAAAAAGCATTACAATAAATCACGCTGCCAATGGTGAATAAATCTAACGATCGCTTAGCTCGGATCACGTCAAACCGTGCAATTATTAATATTATACTTTGTTCTCAAATTGTTGATGTTAACAACATCAGCATTGCGTGACTATGTGTATTTAGTGTGTATTAGCGTTACCTGTAGATTTCAATTTCTGTAGCCACTCTGCAGTCCGAAGTCTTTTGCTTTTGACTACAGGTGAATCTCCAGTTGTTACTCATGATTGTCATTTGGACTGTTCTGGATTACAATCCGCCATCAAAATGATAAGTTTAATTATTCCAGCTGCTGTGAGAAAAGGCTATAAATGATCCGCCATCCTCACATACGATATATAGCCTACTAGCTGGGACTCCTTCATGTAAACAGACGTGACCAAACATTTTAGCAAAATGTATATTTTAGTCAGAATTATTGCGAACTATTGCGCTCCGTCTGTTTGGCGCGCATGCACACGGCGGCGCTCGTTCATGGAAGTCTATGAAGTTTAGAGGAGATTCGCTAGCAGAAGGCTCATCCACTCCTGGCAGGAAAATGGAAATATTTGCATGACTTTCTAACATTTACAGATGGAGAATATACCTTTGAAATGTAAGTTATGCTCGGAGGAAAACACATCTCAAACACATTAAAGAGCGCGAGTATCTGTCAGCAAATGAGTCTGTCAGTCTCAAAGCATCCGACAGAGCAAACCACTTTAAACTATACGTGTTAACTATATATCTTAGTCTTACGAGTTACTTTTAAAGCCCTTAATATTAAGCATGTCTCAAATTGTATTATGCACTTTCCCCGCAGCAGCTTACTCTGCGTCCACCGCTATTTTTTTAGATGTGCTCGTATCAAACTACTGTATATCGATATAAACGGTATTCCCTTATTCCGTATTGTATATTAAAAATAGATATATTGTACAAACTTAATATACCGCCCAGCCCTAGCATGAGCTTCACATTGGACACTCAAGTTGAGACAGAGAGAGACAGAAAAAAAATTCAAATTAATTTGGATTCACACCAGTGACTTAAATAATTTGAATCATTCACCAAAGGGATTTCTTCAGTGATTCATTCAAGGATCCAGAATGAGTGATCCATTCATTAGGTTTGCTTTGTTCACAAATGAGATGCTACGTTCATTTGGTTTGCTTACAAACGAGTTTCTACGTTCACGCGGTTTGGTTCTTTCACAAAGGAGATTCCATAATCATTCGGTTCCATTCACAAAAGAGATCCTGTGATCGTTCGATTCACTCACAAACAGGATACTGCATTCATTCACTCACTACATTCACAATAGAGATACGGCGTTCATTCAATTCACTCACAAACACAATATGGTGGTCATTCGGTTCAGTTTCTTTCACAAACAAGATATGGTGTTCATTCGGTTCACTCACAAATACAATACTGGCTGCATCCAAAAATCGCATACTTCCCTACTATATAGGTGAAAAACAGTATGTGAGAAAAGAATTGTCCGAATTCACAGTACTCATTAAAGAGTAGGAAAAAGTACCCGGATGACCTACTACTTCCAGCGAGATTCTGAAGTGCACATGATGGATACTTTACTATCTCATGAGGCCACGGGAGAGGATTCATGAATGGCAGTGCCAACGAAGTGACGCAACTGACACTAGTAGGTCACGTGATAATGACATGGCAAATGTATGTCCGGATTACATTCATAATACACAAATTCATACTATGTAGAACATACTTTAGCAGTCGTGAAGTAATTACTTATCAAAATAAGTATCTGCTCAAGAGAGTATGCGATTTTGGATGCAGCCCTAGTGTTCATTCACAAATGTGATACGGCATTAATTCGGTTCGGTTCGCTCACAAATGAGATCTGACGTTCCATCGGTTTGATTTGTTCCTAAACGAGATTCTGCAGGATTTGTTCAATGGTTCATTCACCTATCCAGAATGAGTGATCCTTTCACTAGGTTTGGTTTATTCATGAATGAGATACAGAGTTCATTTGGTTCACTCACAAATGTTCATTTGATTCAGTTCACAAACACAATACAGCGTTCGTTTGGTTCTGTTTGCTCACAAACGAAACTCCGCGTTTATCAAGATGTTTTGATGAGTGCGGCTCCAAGTCAACATTCAACATGCAAAGATGCAGATTCGTTCAAGGCATATTCGTTCAGTTGGTGCAACAAATTATATGGTCCTCGGCTCTCACAAAATGTTTTATGCTATATTCAGCCTTCAAAAAGCAAGAAAGAAGTCATGTGCTTCAGAAAGGAGACACTTCAATAAAAAGCAAATAAGAATGATTCATTCGAGACAGATTCATGAGTTCTGCACAGCAATAACCTTGCAAATATATCTACATCTACCTTATTTCATCTACAGCACTTCACTACATAACGGTATAGTCTGCACTATTCCACGCTTTCTGTAGAGCAGGTATCAGGGTGCTGTACTAACCTCTCGCTCTCATCGGCAGCCTTCTCGGCCTCCTCCAGCTTCTGCAGGGCAGTGGCCAAACGCTCCTGTGCGCGATCCAACTCCTCCTCAACCAGCTGGATACGTCTGTTCAGGGAAGCGACATCACTCTCAGCCTTAAAGAGCACAGAGGAACTGCTATAAGCGCTCAAGATCAGACAAAACTCACAGATGTTCACACACAATTCACAGTGACACCCAAACCCCACAAATGCTGACCAATCCCATTAAGTGTAAAGAACTTGTCAGGCTTGTATTTGTAAGTATTCAGTAGGGAGGCATGATGTATCTGCCAATAATCGGTTGGGGGCGATAAAAGCAAATATTTTCACTACCAGCCACTGGCCAATTGTTTAAAAACAGTTGACGATCAGGGCCTGTGTATCAAAAGAGGGCAGAAAATGTGTTTTCAGACTGCAACTCATACTGTGTGTGAAGAAAATGTGTTGAATTTAGGGCGGTCTACGCGAAAACGCAAAATTGTGACATTAACGCAGGATCTACTTGACCCTATAAATCACCCGTAGTTCAAGCCACAGTTGCCAGGTCCACGGTTTTCCCCTACACCAAACATTTGTAGCATGCATCCCATCCAATGTTTTGTCAAATATATTTTACTCTAAAATTGGTATAAAATGAAAGCCATATGTCTAACCAAATTTGAAGTTGCTATCACAAAAATGTAAGTTCCTATGAGATTTTGTTTAGGCGCTGTACCAATAATAGTGTCACTGACATGCTATTGAATATTTTTTGATACACTTTCCTGCAACAAATTTATAAAGTTCAAAACAGTTGGCAAATATGGAACCATGAGACTCAGACCTTTCCGACGATATGCGTTTTGTCAAGATTAGAAAAGGTTTTGATTATAAAGTAGTTAAAATAAATTTTGTAATACGAAACTCGACACCACCCGCTAAGGGAGGAGCTCGCTAAAAAAGATATCTGCAGATATCATACTGAATAACTGGCTATCGGTATCAGCAGACAAATTTAGTATTGGTGCATCTCTAGTATCTAGCGTAGGTTGTGATGACAATGTAATTTGGTGCTACTCTATACTCACTAGCTTTCATTAAGACCTGAGACAGAGCATTCCTTCTGCTGTGGTCGCACACACCATATAACACGTAATGGCAGCAATGCTAATGGATGAGACAGGACTAGGCCATCAGATCATTACCAAGCCTCTGGGACAACGTTAACAGGCTGTGGGAGGGAGTCCCGATGGACCTTCATGGATTACACTGTCAGAGGCCAAACACACACAACCAAGTGGAGAACTGCAGGTTGCTCCTGCTAACTGGCAAATACAGAAGCTGGACCATTTCAAATATAACTTAGCTGACCGCAGTGAAACTCAATTCTGCTTTATGAAGCTTGTGCATTTAAGTAGCAACATTTTGTTGTAGTAAGGTCTCCTAAAGCAGTGGATGGCTGTGGTATGCAGAAATTGGTATGCAGCTCTGTGCTCACAAAGCTAAATGCAAATAATAAAATACAATTGACTATAGCCTCGTTTCCACCGAAATTACCCGGAACACTTTGTCCCAGGAATCGCCCCCCCGTCTGTCCATCGGTCGTAATTTTTAAACTCCATTGTTGATTGGAATAGCAAACAACTCTTATTGCATGCACCACAACAGACTTCTAAAAATGGTGGTTGAAATAAAATGCTGCGTGGAATCAACCAATCAAAATGCTGTGTGAAATTAATCAGCATGTTCAGCACCTAAGTCCCATCCCCAAAAGTCCCTGAACTTTGAAAAAGTACTACCTCGTGAGCAGGGACTTTCTGAGGGGGAAATTTTTACCTGGAACTTCATTTAGACCCTGGTTCCTGTGGTCGAAACACACCGAGAACCACCCCAAAGTCCCTAGTTCCTTGGGAAAGTTCCTGCGGTGGAAACGCGGCTTATTATTCATGCATAGAAAGGATAATAGAATATATAGGAATTGTATGCTCCACATATTTTGCAATGTAACCAATTCCCAAAACTAATGACTGAGTCAGTTGTTTTAATGAAGCGTTCAAAAAGACAAATTACCGGTTTGAATTGGTCTGAAATACTAACTTACAGCATTAGCGGATACAGAATTACTTCAATACACAAGCAAGAGATTAACATTATGTTTTGGGAAAATAAATTGCACCCAAGTTGCACAGGGTCAAAAAAACAAAACATAAGTTGCATTAGTGTATGAGTCACACTTTATTATTAAATTCATTTTTTAAATATTGTTTAAAAATATATTTTTAAGAACACTGCTAACCAAACAATTGAGTGGCCCCATTGACTTCCATAGTATTTTTTCTCTTCCATATTATGGTAGTCAATAAGGTCCATCAACTGTTTGGTTAGCCATATTCTTCAAAATATATTCTTTTGTGTTCAGCACAAGAAAGAAATTCAAACAGGTTTGAAACAACTTGAGGGTGAGACAAAATTAATATTTTTTAGGTGAATTATGCCTTTAAGTCCCAGCCCACAGATAGGCAAAGGCCTACCACTATAGGGAGCTACATAGGGAAAAGTACATGTTATATTGTCAGCTGAGATATGAAAAACTAGAAAGCAACACAGATAACCTTGACAGATAACCAGCTCTGAACTTCTACATTTCCTTCTAGGGCCCAGAGACTCAAAACATTCTTGTTTAGATAAGATTGAGACTAATAATTAATGCCAAGCTTCTACAAGAAACTAGAGCTGTGACTATTTCTTCACAACTTAGGTGAGTCCCACCATATGTGACAATGCAGACTGGCCATATAAGGGAAACTGTGCAAATGCTTCATCAGATGTCCGCAGAGAGCCTGAGGCAGCAACACTGCCGGTTCATTACGATAAAACCACTACATAAACAATTCCAGGATCACTACTAAACTGCTGTTGGCTATTAGCCTAAAATGATTGCACTCTGGATCAATGTAAATGGACATCAAACAAGGACCCATTCAGAGCAGTAGCCTACAACTTACTTAACTAACTGGATTATAACCTGACTCTCCAATTACAACAGTCAACAAGAGACTGAAAACAGTCTTGTACAGGGATGTCATCAGCAATCTCAAAGTTTTGGGTGAAAACAACATGGTCTTTGTTGTTTAAACGTCCTGTTTCAAGAAGTCCGAGTCATTTCCGCGAATCGATTCTTTCGAGCGGTTCGATTTAAAGAACCGGTTCAAAAACGTCTCACTAATTATTTTACTGACTCTCAGACGTAACTCATCTTGTGGTTCTTTTTTCTTTTCTTTTTTTTTAAGATTAATTTTTATTAATAAGGGTTTTTTCAGCCCTTGTTTAGTTTACTGCAGCTATGACTCATTTAATAAGTCAAAGCATTATAATATTGAATAAACCTAAAATGAATAAGCTATTTATTAAATGCATTTATAAAAGAGTTTTTGTTTTGATGCATGATGACAACGTTAATTCACATCAAGTTCACTCATCAGTTGGCCCACTGGGAATCGATCATGTTCGAACCAAATGGTTCCCGTCCATTAATTCGGTTTATTATGAATCGGACCGGTCCAAGAGAGACAGATCTCGCAGCGAGTACATAAATTATTGATTCAAAAATCGGTTCAAAGGTTTTCACTTCAATTCGTGAATAATTAAGACTAAATTTGTGGACAGGTTCAACTGATTCATAAACAAGATTTGACTCAAATTCGACTCGTTCGTATACGAGTCGGACATCATTATTCAGCACCTTTAAACTCCATTTACATGCGTCAGTCTATAATCACATTGGCAAACATTTAATTCACGTCTCCTACATGTTATAAGTCAACTTTTAAATTATAAAAACGGGCGTGATATACATATTGCCGTTTAACGGGCTTGCAAACATCGCGTAGAGGGCGTCTGAGAAATTCCGCTACGTTAATAATGCACATCACCGTGCGTACTATCATATCCGCGACTGTTCAAATTAACTTATTCCCGTCGGAACGCCTGGAATGCGCGTGACGCTACACTGCAGCGCGTCGCATTTCAACACATGCACTTCATACTTCATATAATTTGACGTTCTTACTGTTTCTCTGGCTTTCCTCTCAAACGCCAAGTCCTTCTGCAGTTTCTCCGCTTTCTCTTCAGCACCGTCTGCTTGATCTTGCAACAGTTTTATTTTCCGTTTGACTGCTTCTAGCGATGTACCCGCCATTATTTTTCTAAATAACCCCTAAAAGCCTCGTATTTCAACGCGTTTCCTTAAGAACACAGCTCAGAGACGCTGCTGCCCCTGATCTGTGTGTGCGGGAGGACGCGGAGCAACGTTTACAGATCACACCGGAAGTAACCTTGTTTTCATAGGCGAGCCTCAAACGACGTCATTACCACAAACTAGGGCTTATCTGCCGCTTTTCATCAAACAGTATTTCCATGTAAGACATACAAGAGGTGAAATGTAATGATTGTTTGATGTGTCCAATTTTTTTTATTAATTCATTTAAATCGTAGGTGATTCTAAAGTCATTTGGAGGATATGGAATATACAATGACATCCTCCACCTGCTGCACACCTGAATGCGTTAATCAACAGCCTGATGGTTAACTGACTGGGATGCTGTTGCTGCTGAAACTGAGCTGCTAAATATGGAACGGCTTCAAGGGGAGGGGGTGCGCCGTTCTAGGCCTCGAATCTATTTGTTTTGTCCTGTTGCGCCCTCTATAGGGACCATTAAGTCATCGACCAGAGCTGACTTTTCTGTTATATTCTTGTCTAAAAATTTGGTATTTATAATACATTTTTAAGTGACCAAAATAATATTATACTTATATTATTGATTAATATTACATAAAAATGATTATAATAAATTATCATTTTATTGGCATGACTGTAAGTAATACAATGTTTCCAAAACGTATATTTGCAAGAAAGATATATATATATATATATATATATATATATATATGTATATATAATTATTATATATATGTTTCAAAATATTTTAAGATTTTTATTTGAAACTTTACAAGCATTTCACACTCTTAGTGTAGTTCTAACAAAGCTACTTCAATATATATATATATATATATATATATATATATATATTCAAGTAGCTTTGTTGGCATGACTGTAAATAATACAATATTGCCAAAACTTTGGATATTTGCATAATACAGTTTATTCACTATAGTTTAAAAAATAGTAATAAAATATGACATTTTGGGGTATTATATGTCACAGTTTACTTTATTTTTCTATCCTCACTTACATAAATAAACTACAGTGTCTTGCACCCACTAGTAAACATATCAAAAATTATATCTAGTGTCTGAATAATTTTTGGTTTGACTGTATTTTCAACTGTTGACTGAAAGCTTATTTTTAAGTGATCCCAAGCTTAGGTTACAACCTGTAGTCACACATTTTCAACCATTTTGAATTTAATAGCATAGGCTACTAATATATATATATATATATATTTTAAACATATATATATATATATATGTTTAAAAATATTTTAATATTAATTTCGCGCTCTTGGTGTAGTTCTGTCATTGTACAACAGGGGGAGTCCTAGTGCGCACTATCCAAGACCACAGTGCAAAAATGTATTATTTTCACAGAACAAAACTGAGTGAAAATGTTTTACGATTTTGCTGCTCACAAATAACTTATTTGAATGAACTTAATTTTATTTATTCTTAATTATTGAATGACGGATGTCGAATCAACGAAACAAAACTTATCAAGTTCAAATGATTATTTGAAGCTAGATGTTCGGAGCACGATCATGCAAAGCTATGCAAATAGTCCTACTTGACAAGACTTTGGATCATCTACTCATGCAATACCCGCAATACAGTTTAGTTTTGAATGTAAATGAATACATTTAAGAACAAAGACTTCCAGTCTTTCTCGAGGGCAGAGCCCAAGGAGTTGAGCTGAGTCTTGACCATATAAAGCAGTAAGCTAAATATAACAGCCTGTCTGCTCTCTCTCTCTCTCTCTCTCTCTCTCTCTCTCTTCTGTCTTGGAATGCACGTCTTGTAATTTAAATCGCGAATCGTTTATGTTTGCTTACCCATAATACCCCATGTTTGGTCAGAGGTATGCGGATTGTGTTTATATTACCATGCCATAGGCGACTGTTTGCCCTTATAGATTACTTATTACGAAAGGATGTCACTCATACAGTGCACGAGCCCAAAACATGATGCGTGACATCACTTTATTTTTTTAATTTAAGTTTACTTAAATGAAACATAATTGAGAAGTTTCCTAAGCGCAACCTGGGTCTGAAAACAACATCCACAACCATCTTCAAATATGATAAATGACAGACATAGGCTTTGGGTCTAAAAAGTGGCATGCCAAAAGTGTGAGGAAAAGATGCGTGATGGCGGTGAAGCTCCATATACTCACATCTGCGGCTTTCTTCTCAGCCAGCTCCAGTTTCTCCTGGGCATCTTTAAGAGCTTCAGAATATTTGTCGAGCTCATCCTCAGTGCCCTTCAGTTTCTTCTGCAGTGCTATGAGGTCATCCTCAAGCTGCGCGTGTTTGAGTGATTGATTGACAGCAGTGAAGAGCGGGAAGCAGAGTGCGCGCGTGGTGTGGCGGCAAAGAGACCGACAAAGAAAGAGACGGAAAGAAAGAAAAGTTAGGAAGATTCAGACAGGAACACACAGGACAATACCTTGGTGGCGACTTCGTCGGCGGTCAGGAGCTTCTCCTCGACGCTCTGGTACTCCTCGAGCACTTTATCACGCTCATCCTCGGTTACGCGCAACCTCTTTTCCAACTGAATTAGTTCATCTTCTAACTACACATGCATAAATGACAGTTTTCATAACAAATGAGGTAAACTTTTACTACAAATACTATTAAAACACTAAATATGTCTACTTCAAATACTAAACATGCTATATAACCCTACGTGATCTGTTTGGGGTCTCATATAGCTTAAAATATAGGCTAGGCTACTTTTTGTGATACCACAGAGGGTTAAAGTGTCAGTAATATGTGCCAGAAGAGTTTTGGTTTGATCAGAGGAATATTTTACGGGGAAACACAAGGTTTTACCTTTGAAATGACTACACTGTTAAAAAAAAAAAAAAGACCACAAAAACTGTTGACTGAAAGCTTAAGTTTAAGTGATCCAAAGCTGGACTACAACCTGTAGTCACACATTTTTAACCATACTAATAATGGAAATCTTGTTGAAACATTAAAAACTAAATAAATTCGAATAGAAATTACAGAAATATTACCCTATAACATTAAGGGTTAATGAATGAATGGCTGCATATAACCTACATTTCCCTGCATTAGGTGAATGACAAAATGGGGAGTCAGTAATTATTACTTTATGTTATTACTTGTTACTTTAATTAACACTAAATAGATAACATTTTAACTGACAATGACATTTTTACACCTCTTCCGTTACTAATCCACTCAGGCGCAGTAATAATCCGTTTATCAAGTAGCGCACGAGACCGACGCGTGCGCGTTATGGATAACTTTTTAAAGTCCTCATTAAAACCGCAGACCTGTTTGCTCCTGTCTTCCGCTGCCTTTTTGTCTCCCTCAGCCTGCTCAGCTCTGTCCAAGGCATTCTCCTTGTCGAGCTTGAGCATTTGCATCTTCTTCTTAATGGCATCCATGGCTGCTTATGGGGTGTTCAGCTGAAACAGATAAATTTCCACAGAGACGGTCAGAAGCGCTTGGGACTGAACGCAGAGCTGGAGTGCGAGCGCCCGCTCCTGTGCGCGCTCTCAAATACGTACTTTCACGGGAGGAGTTACTGAATTCCTCTGGACATTCAATACTTTTTTGGAAACAGCCGCATTGGCCTGCTTCTCCATGCCCCGTGTATTTTTTATGGATCTGTGTGGCGATTCGCTGCTACTCGACATTTGACCGTTTATATGCCTATATAAGGGGTGTGATGGGCAAGGCGAACTCCTTGAGACGTCTTCATACATACTGAGCGCAATGGAATGGAACAGAACGCTTCGTCTTCGACGTGACGCTCTGTTATAAAAACGCAACGCTCATGGATAACAAAAAAATGTTATCTCCATCTTTAAATTTAATATATATATGTAGCCTATACTTTAGCCAGTTTATTTAATAGGCCTGGAAGAGAAGTTTTTTGAAATACATCAGATGAAACCAAATGAAAATGAAGAATTTATGAGATATATATATATATATATATATATATATATATATATATGTATATGTATATATATATATATATATATATATATATATATATATATATTTGCAATTAGAAATAATTGATTGAGGCATTTAATGCTATGTTTAATTTCCGTGGCATTTTTGCCACTTTCAGTGGCATTTTTGACCCCAATGACCTAAGGTTATTCCAGGGGTATTGCCCTTGTATTACTGTGCTATTTGGGATTTAGGATAAAAGGTCCATAAACCTCAGAGAAAAGTGTTGGATCAAGAGTCACTGATGACAGAAAAACTCTTCAGACTGAGAAGGTATTATCATCTCATGGTAACTTTCATGATAAGCTTTATCAGAACTCAAACATGCCTTTGTTTCAACACTTCTTCACTATATGAATGAACAAAAACTCTGCATGGGCTTAAAATGTCATCAACAGACTCAGCTACACGCCTTTATTTATCCCATGATAGATGCAAGAGGAGCTTCAGTTTGTTTCTTTGGGATATTGAGCAGACTAACTTCTCTCTCTTCTGTTATCCTTCACTCTGTCCTTCTCTTCCTTACAAGCTTCTCAGAGTATTTTTAGGGCACTCTTAGTGCCTGAGCACCTGGCCCAGTCTGTATATTTTAAATTTCAAAACACTTAGACAAGTGGTCAAACATAATGTGATAATTCCCTAAAATAACCCCAGTCCTGTAATACCCAGTTGTCTTGCACTATTTCTGCTCTCTTGTAATTGTATTGAATAGCACAAAGTTGTTCCTGGAGTTTTTATGAAAGGTTTCTTGCATATATGATGCCATCTATTCACCCCCCAAATGTCATTATTGTAATGCCCCCAAAAAACAAAACAAACAACAACATAAAACAGTTTATTTTTTATCAACACTTGAATGTGGGTAAGATTCATAAAAGCAATATAATGACTTCATCATGATCAAAACATAGATGGAGTAGACCGAGTCCATCAACACCCCCAAGGCTTCACAGTCCTATACCTCATTGGGGTTGACATTTCTTTCGGTAAAGTGTTTTGATTTATAAGCTGTTTAATGTTTGATGATCACGTTAGCTTACATGTGCGTAACCAATTGCTTCTATCACTTGCTTCTGCTTCTTTTTCTCCTGTGTTTTGATCTGGAGATTCTGTACTCTTTCAGATGCATAATAGCACCCCCTACCATATAACAGTCAAAACATGGATTGCCGGAAAATTCTGTCAGTGGCGGATAAATCTGTCAATGGAGTTAAAATAATACAAAAAATCTTACACTGTGTCTACACCAGACGTGAGCGGCATGATGCGACGCGTCAAAAGACAATAGAACCCATTATAATCAGTGATATTGTCTACACTGGATGCGGCGCGACACAACAAATTCCTGACAGTAAACAGATTCCCTGTTATATTTCTGACGAGACTGTCCTCCTCTAAAAAACGACCCAAAATATGACACAGATAAAAGGGTACAATGCATTAAAATAAAACTGTCCTGTTGTCGATAGGGGTGCAACTTTAGTAAATGCTCCTATGGGTCGTATTTCAGGGAAGTGACAAACGACCTATATGGGCGTACTGGTTGGAGGACATGTTGTTTCTGACGTAGTCCAAGTGCTTTGCAATGGTCGGTTTGTCATGTTCAGTGTAGACAGCTTTTAGCTGTTGCAGCGCGATGCAACGCGACAAAAGTCGCGTCTGGTATAGATATGGTGGTAGACTTTAATGCAAAATATTCCTATTTTTCTTTTCATTTTGTTATCTTATGTTTATGACAGACAGACATACCCCTATTACATCACTTCCTGTTATCATTTACATCACAGTGTAAGAGCTTTGACAAACTTTCAGCTTTTTCCATTTAATGAGGTTTGTGGTGATGGATTCAGTGCAGCTTATAATAAAAACAAGCCCCAAAGAACTATGGGTTAATATTTTTATTAAATAAGTAATAGCATAAATACCTCTGAGGCTTGTAAACATGCATATCCACAAACACAATTAGACAATTTTGGATATCATTAGAGAGAGAAAGACAATAGTTTGTATTTTGGAAAACAAATATCTTAGAAGATTGGAAATGCAGCCCTCTGTCTATACAGATATTATTTGAAAATATTGCCCACCATCTGGTTGGTCGTTTGTCAAGTAACTCATTGAAACAGACTAAAATGGTTTTCTCATAATTTTCCCACTATAAAATAGTTTCTGACAGTGTGAACTGATACTTGGCAGGATACTTGCCTTTGTTCAGCTCTTATTAAACACTGTTTATATGCGGATCATTTTAGATTAGTCCACAATCCCCCATCGTACAAATTTATAGTGACAGGCTGGGTAGAGATGAGAGAGGAAGTGTTATCTGAATCCCTTTAATATTCAACTTTTTCCAGTCAAACTAATTCAAATCAAACAGTTTATATTTGAAGAAATACACACAAATGGACATGATTATCTTATTGTTTCTCCCATCTGTTCTAGCCTATAAAGACACAGACAAGTACCAGGGATGATAAGGAAAGTTGGAGTTCCTGTTGAAAGAATATTGTTTATGTCTTCTTGTTCTTTTTGTTTTCCTCTGGGTTTCTGATGGTTTGTCATCTCTGGTGATGTTGTACCATAACAGACCATTTGGTTTTGTGACACATGCTGGAGTAATAGTGCTGGCATCAGATGCATGTTTATCTAAAGCGCTGGTCCCTTGGGATGTGACTTTAGCTGGGGAACACTGTCCTTTCCCAAACAGACAGCAAGAACTATAAAATACACAGAGGAGAAAAGTGGATAATTGTGTGATTTGTATTTGTAAAAATATGAATGTTTTCAGAAACTAAATTTGATTTGTAAATAGAATTACAAGGTGACAAAGTGAGCAAACAAAGCAGTCATGATAACATTTCTGTTATAGAAAAATGTTTACTAACATGCATTAACATTTGTCTTTTACAAAGTCTAAATGTATCAAATTCAGAATCTTCAGTATCTCCTTCAGGCTCTACTAATGACTGTCCGGAAGGGGAGTCACACTTCCCATTTCTACTGAGGATTATGGAATGAAAGGCAGAGGAAACCAGAGAAGCTGACAAGAACAAGAGTCCTTCTGCATAGATGATCTTCATACTTACATATAGAACCTAACATCAAATGTTAAGATGTATTTTAAGATGTTGGCCAAATTAAGCAAGTAATTTCAGGATCTTTTTATAGAGGCCAACACATTTTTATGTTTAACTTTAGTGGTGTTTGCTATTTCTTACATATGAGTTTGAGTATTGAACTACAGTGCATCACTCATCCCACACCATTTATTTTATGGATATGAATGATACCTCAAATCATGTGGCTAGACATGTATTACTTTTAATCCCATAATTAAAAGCATAATCCCAAAGACTAAATATCATTCTGAGACTTTTGACCTGTAAGCAACACCCTATAAACTGGATGGCAATACCCTAGCAACCACCTCTTGAGGCCCTGGCAACCATCCAGAAAAACCTAGTAACAGCCTAGCAACCATCAAGCAATGCCCTAACAACAACCCCAGAACAACCCCATCAAGTACCCTGGTAACTGTCTAGGAACATCCTAGTAACCACCTAACATGCCTTTACAACCTTCCAGAACCACGCAGTATCCAAGTAGCATAACCCTAGCAACCACACAGAACACCCTAACAACCACCTCATAAGGCCCTTTCAACTACCTAGAAAAACCTTGCATCTGCCCACCAAACAACCTAGCAACCGCCAAGCAATGTCCTAACAGCAACCCAGAACGAACTTGCAAATGATAAGCAACTGCTAATCAATGCCTTCGCAACCACCAAAAACTCTTTGGAAACTGCCTAGCAACTACACAGAAAGACCTAGCATCTGCCTATTAACCACCCACAACATCCTACCAACTGCCCAGCAATTCCATAACAACCACCCAGCAACTGCTGATTAACACCTCAGCAACCACAAAGAACCCTGGAAAATTCCTAGCAACATCCTAGTAACCACCTAACATGCCTTTGCAACCATCCAGAAACACCCAACAACATCCAAACTGCATACCCTAGCTACCACCAGAACACCCTAACAACCAAACAAGTAAGGCACTAGCAACCGTAAAAACGTATCACCTAGCAACCACCCAGAACACCATAGCAACACCTTAGCAACCACAGAACATCCTTGCAACTGCTTAACAACCAGCAACCATCCAGAACACCCAAGAAACTAACTACCAATGCCCTAGCAACCACCCAGAACACCCTAGGAACACCTTAGCAACCACACAGAACATCCTAGCAACTGCTTAGCAACCAGCAACCACCCAGAACATGCCAGAAACCACCCAGTTCCCACACAGAACACCCTAGCAACCCCCCAGAACATTATAGTAGTACCCTGGGATTGGGAACAATTTACATCACTCTGACATTATAGTGGTGATATTTGCATGGGCAAGTACCACTCACTTTTTCCTCAGAAAATGAAAAAAAAAAATGTAGACACAAGGTCATATGAAAAAAAGAAATGAAATAATATGAAAAAAGGTCTCCAAAATTCATTAAACTAATCCACATACAACCGCATGACCCTCACTTTATCTGTTTTTCCCCCTGCGGCAGGAACCAGCGAAACACCCCAGAGAATGCATTCTCAATGACAAATGGGACCTTCTAAGTCTCAGAAGTCTCTCGCCCCCTCTGATACCATCTGAGGAGCTCTGGGAAATTGCAGTGTATATATAGATAGATAGGATTAACTAGTACCATGCTGGGGTAAATTCATTCTGGACAGCAAATGTTGGTGAGAGGCAGAGGTGCAACTTGACCCCACCGCAACTTGAGTCTCCGACACACACATATCAAGGGGGTGATGACATACATGCGTATACTCGCTTCCACTCTGTCATGCCAGTGAAATCAAACGCTGACATGGTTATCGCTGGAGGAATGACCAGACACATGTGCATTTATAGTTTACAACAAGGTTTCACCAACCCAGGTTGAGTTAGTATACAACATACTGTAAATGACATAAACAGATAGTTTAGCCAAAAATGACAATACTGTCATCTACTCACTCTCCTTTTATTGGAAATGGAAACCCATACAATTTTTTTAGTACAGTTATACAGTTAACCCATACAGTTATTTAGCAGAATGTCCAAGCTTCTCCTTTCCGTGTTTTGATATTTGAAATGAACCCAAACACACCCCTCTCTTCATTGCTCCGCCTCCAAAACCCACGCTCCAATCCTAACCACCCTGCACCGAGTCGATCTCGAATCCCACTCGCCGAGTGCACTAACAATGAAGCTAAACACCTCATTCTCTAGCGGTCATCAGTGTGCAGTAGTTTAACAGCAAAACTCTCACTATCTGGCAACTGTTACACACGCAATGCGAGTAGATGTCTGTTTATCACAGCTGACGCGCAACAACAAAATGCTTTATGAAAACTAAAGCGCAGATGATGAACGAAAGACAAAGAAGCGCAAAAAATTAACGCACAGTAAACAATAGTACATACAAACAAGAGTCGGTTGTTTGCTCCAGACAATCAAAGACACTCAAACCCAGTGTTACTCACGTGTGGAGCAGAATCAAAGCAGCCTCCGTGTCTGTTTTCAGGCCTTCCCGCTTAGCTCTCTCCAGCGCTGGAAAGCTTTTCTAATATCAACGCGTGTCCTAAAGAACTTGCCCAGTTTTCTCTTTTGTATTGTGTCTCATCTCTCTTTCTGCAGTCTTTCTTCAAATCTCTCTCTTGCTCGTTCTCTCTCCTCGACGTCATACTCCCCCTAAAGCTGATTGGCAACACGTTTGTCCCCGCATGTCATGTGCAGGCTTCTGTATTTTAATTTCATTTTTTGTCTGAAATACTTGATTCTAATTGGCCAGTTGCAGCTTTCATGTGGTTAACTATTACCGTATATAATGACCGTTGTCCAAAGTAACCAAATTCCTACATAACAGGACTTTTTTTCTTGCATCACTGCAATACAAACAGGCCTATCAAACCACATTAAGGATAAAAGACTCACATAGATGGACTTGTGGAGAGAGGCGATCCCTTTATGGGATATCTACTTAATAAACCCTGGCATAAGGGGTCTCATGTTTGGGCTGTTGGTAGCCATTAAGTAGATGTGCAGCATTCTGCTTCCGCAAGCTGTTTGAGAGAGATCAGAGATGAGGTGGTCTCTGGGAGAAATACCTGGCGGGCTCAGGCAGATTTTTGCCCTGAGCGCCAGAGCATTTCTACTGTAAGGCCTACGTGACTACAGCCCAAGGCAGAGATGAGTATGATAGGGGAGGATTCTTTTATTATTTGGCAAGGATCGTAAATTGTTCCTAAACCCTGCCAGCAGTCTCACTGTCTGCAGTCCACACACAGGCGGCAGCTTCCTTCTAAAGCAGGAAATTTAAAATTCTTAAACCAGGCTCCTAGTCATTTCCCCACAGCAATTTAAATTAGAGAATTGTGTTGAATTTGAATAAAATATGTAGGTTTTTGCGTTTTGTGTGGTTCATAGTGCAATTTAGACACTTCTGGGGTGTTTGGCTTCGTAAACTGAATGGGATATTACAACAAAATCACATTAAATATTATAAAAAATAAATGAGTAAATTCCCACGGGAAATTTCATTGGTCAATTCAATTACAGTCACCGGACAAATGCAGACTTGAATGCTTAAATTTACAATCAAAATTTCCCTTCATTTTCGGAACCATTTTTATTTGTTTGTTTTGCCATCACAATGCATTCTGGAATTGCTGCATTCCTAAGAAGAAAATGAGGTCTTATAGAGTAGCATAATTTTACTGACTGCTTTAGAACTGACTTTGTGTCATGTGCATAGATAAATCCTAACATTATGGGAGAAATAGCTGCACGTTCTGCCAAGGGAAGTCTGTGCGAAAAGACATGAAACCAAAAATGCCCGTGTCTTCCTCTGACCACAATGTATCTATCACAGCTTTTATTTTATCCTTCACTGTGATGTAGCAAGACAGTATTTCACATGAACAGCCTTTAAATTACCAAGCAGACAGTCACTTCGGCAGCTACATGTCTCTTACAATCATTTTAAGCTGTTGGCCAAATTGTTATCTGTCAGGAAAGCAACTCCCTGGTCATAAAAATGGAGAGGAAAATAAGCAGACAAACTCCTCTGCATTTCACATTATTCATGATCATGTGAAAAACAAGCAGCTTTGGCAATGGAATGTGATTTATTTGAGAGCTTTCTTTTTTTTTAAAGTCTGTTTGATGCGGGTGGCAGCCATGATGGTTGAATAGTTGCGGGCTAGTGAGGGTTCCTCCCTATGAAGTGTTTGTGTTCTACTAACACAGCTGGAGAAAACTCCAGCCGTATCGCATGCAAGACAGACCACCATAATCTCGCCAGAAAGGTGAATTCAGATGTGACAAGAGATGACGACGATTATTCTCCTCAAGTATCTTAAAAGATACCTTGATAACTTGAAAAGAAAAAAGTTAAAAAGTCAAATGTTACTTGTCAATCAACAAACCTAGCTATGAAATCAGCATAGTGCCCCAGAGTTAAACACTTGGACACTGTTGGGAAGGAGTCAACAAAGCACTTATCGACAATTTGCTTTACTTTGCATCCTCAAGATAAGAGATTCCATAACAGCATCAAGGCCGGATGAAGACAAGGAATTCTCCTGCACTGATGTGCCTCATTTGGGAGGTCCGCAGATTCAAGACAATGTTTTCAAGCTGTTCTAGTGATAAACTGCACTAAACTCTTCCCATCTATCTATCTATATATCTATCTATCTAGTCATAACAGCAGAACAATCCGGTCTGAAGCCAGAAATAGATGCTTGGACGGCTTGGTTTCTGAAATTGACATTGAGGCAATTTAGCATGTATGTTAGTGTACGTAGCTTGGCACTGACAGATCTCCATCAATATTTGCCCATTTTTTCCATTCCTGGATGTCAGTAGGTGAAAACTTTCCATGTCAGCAGTTGAAGCAAATCTTCCCATATATGGAGCTGGGTGCTTAGAGCTGACATGATGAGTTCTTATGTTGAGTTTACGGCTTCCTAAATAGTTTGGTTTCCATTTCACTAAGCCATAAAACCTCTGGGTATGTGCTCGTCTTCATTATTGACCATGCGTCTTATTCATTTCACCCAGTCAGGACAAATCAAATAGGGCTAAATGAGGAGACGGGATGGTTTACCTGAGGATACATGCATTTTTGAAGTAGCTCTTTATTGACTTGTCTGTTGCAAAACCAAGTGTACTGCCTACCTAGACAGTATTCTAAGGCATCATCTGGCATGAAAGACGCTCCAGAAGGTTGCATCTTTACATCATTATCGCACTCTACATGTATACTTCACGGGAAATGCAATCCCAGAATGCATTGCAATTATTATTATTATTTTTTTTGTTGCTGAATTAGACAAAAGAAATGTAGAACGTTGGAATTAGGTACTAAAAAAACAAAACAAACAAAAAAAACAATGTGAAGACTGCGATTTGTATGCATTGCACATTAGTGTTAACACACTAACACTTAGCAACATGCTAACACCAAACTTTATTGGAATACTGTTGGTTCTCCTGCAGATTTATTCACGATGATTTGTATGCATTGCACATTAGCATATTAGCACATTAACTTTATCCAAATGCTAATAGCAATATCTACTGGATGCAAACTCTATTGAAAACATTAGCAAATTAGCACTAACACATTAACTTTAACAACATACTAACACTAAACTCTTTAGGAATATATTGTTGATACTCCCATACACTTATCATGGAGAATGCCATTTGTGTATGAATTGCCTTCAGTGATAACATATCTAAGCGGCATGCTAATGCCAAATTCTCTTAACATTTATTGACAAATCTCTTGTGAAATTATGGCGAGTGCCACTTGTGCGTTGCTCTAGAAGTTATACGTCTTCCAAATGAAAACATGCTCATCTGATAGACGTCTTCATGATGTGGTTTTGAGTGAGCAAAACACACACTTACTTGGACTCTGCGTCACAACTGCAAGTTGTTTTGAGTGAGACATACCAAAGGAACCCACACCTCTTGACAAGCTGTCTACTCACCCCAGATCAGGCCCCCGTGACCCTGTCAGTATTTGTTCAGATGTTGTGACTGTTCTCGTGTCAGTCTCGGTGTGGGGTTCACACTTCCTGTCAGGGAGCTGGAAGAAATGGGAGAGAGGCCAAGATCAGCCAGAGGAATTCATCTAAGATCAACTGGTCTGCTGACTATACTGAACTTAGTCATAAAATCTGATGCTAAGCCTGTGATGTTTTATGAAAACTGGCAAGATATGTTAACAGTCAGCAGTGTGGTTTCTAATATCTCCTCAAAGCTTCGAGGAGGAAAACCTCATTGTGAAAGAGATGAAAGAGAATGTCTGATCATGAAAGTCTGAAAATCTTTAAAAGATCTCCAATCAGATGGAGGAAACATGGGTAACATTAGGGCTCCTTTATCTTTGATAGAATGGAAGACAATAAAAAAAAAAAGTAAAAAGAATTAACTGAAACAATTTATTGGGTTATTCATACCTGCAAAACCTGTTTTGAACTGTATATGACTGGTTCATCCTCAACAAAACACTGATCTTGCTATTAATTTGTTATTTAACTGATGTTTTGAGGCAGAAATGGGTATACATTTAACTGTGTTTATTTGGGATTTGAACCTACAACCTTCCATCAAGAGCACAATGATTATGAATTACTTGAGATATTTGAACCTACAGCCTTTCAGTTTCCAGCCCAGAGCTTTAATCATGACCCCAACCAGCTTGCTATTGACACTGCTATTTAAACATAAAATATTGAAGCTCTGGGGTGTCAGAAAATGTTTTTAAAGCTCATACAGTATAATCCAGACTTCAACAGCGATAATTTTGGATTCTCCCTTTGACTGAAAGCAACATGTTCTCTAACCTGCTGTTCGGTCCCTGCAGGCTCATTTGACTCCTCTCAAAAGTGGGCCATTTGTCGAAACGAGAGATCCATTTCCTCTGCATATTTCCAGAAATGTTAACTGCTGTTTATTCAGCTTTAGTAGCTTTTGGGTGGGGAAAGCCACAGCAGCAAGACTGAGAAGGAAAGAAAATGCTTACGGCAGGCCTTTTCTTCTGCTGAAAGATGTGGCTTCTTTTCTTGGCAAAAACCTTATGGATTGGGAGGTTTCCTTTCTAAGAGCGAGACAGTAAGGTGTTGAATTACACCAAAGGTTCCAGACTAGCACTTATGAACAAACCGTGCACTATCGCTGCCAACATCTCTAAGCTTTTGTCTCTGGTACTTCTCAAAGTGCTGATCTACCTAACTCAGAACCATCTTAACTGAACATTCATGCAGGTCAGACTAGATATTCCTGAATGACCAACATAGCAATTTCCATTTACCAACAAACCTTTAACCAAACATTATAATGTTGTGATGTGATGGCTAAATTCACTTGTAGCATTTAAAACGACCAATGCTATTTGCGAGGTGTTGAAAGGCGAATATGCTGGTCCATAAAATGTTTGTGAGGACAGTTTGATGTGCCATTCTGAGGTGACATGAAGACGGGAGGGTGTGTTCAGATGGTTGAAAACCAGTGCCAGGTTTAGGGTGCTAAAAGACGTACCCCAAGTATTTGGTGTCTAGCATGAGCTCGAATCCAGATATATCAGTGGCATCACTGCTGACTCAGAAATGCTGACACCTAGTCACACCATGGTTAGTGGAACAGCATGGAAGTTTCCTTAATATCCAATAGCCAACAGCAGAAATCAGACCACTGGTTATAAAAAGGTGGTAAACCACTTCAAGAATAAGTTTATAAAAGCTACTTAAATGTTCTAATTTAACTAAGGCCTACTCCTGTCTTCATTTAAGCCTTCATCTAGGCCTATATATGTGCGAGCATGGGCATGGGTGTGAGGGCCCTTTCATCGCTGCTTGCAGCTTTAATTTAGATTTGTTTTTTTGTCAGGTAGTATCCAGAGGAAGGAATATGCTAGCAACATGCTAACAACAACTCAGAATGTCTTAGCATAACAAACAGAACATTAGCTGTGTCGGAATGCTTAGGCAGCTGACTTGTTTCCTCGCTGCCCTGTCAGACAATGACTTTGCAGGCAACGTTTGCACACAAAGGTACCTTACGAAACTGATTTCTGACAGACTTCTGAGGCAGCGTAATGGTTTAATGATTAGAGAGAGCTTTAGTGATAACTAAGCAAATATTTAATTACTAATTTCTCGCTAGAAATAACATGAAAAGTGGGAAAAGTTGTCAAAAATGTACATTTTTACACAAACTGACCACCAAACACAACTTTCAGATGCAATTTATTAGTTTAACTGTCACAGACAGTTAGTGGAATGCACAGGATTGTGGGATATCAAAGGCAGTGAAGGATACATCTATGCTGCCTATCTCAGTAGACAGGAAGTGAAGCTAACACTGGATTTGGACATACTTTGATGCCTTTTTAGCTTGGAATGCAGCATTTTTAAGCCTTCGGACAAAGGTATTACCATCCCTCGGTGCAAATGCTACTATTGTTATAATTATAATTATTTTATATCATTCTTGGTTTTGATCGGACCTTTACTCCAGTGTCTGTACCGGTCTGTCTGCTCATCTCCATCTCTCCTTTTCTACAGCTCACATGTTTTCATGTTTGTCCCAGTGGGCCCCTGAGGCAGGTCAGTGGGTCGGTCGTCTCAGCTGATACATAGACCAGAGGTTATTAATGGGATCCTCAGACCAAACGTCCCCCACAGGTGCAGACACTGGGCTGCAAAAACAAATAATACATATGTTCCCTGCGGTTCCTCAAGGGGCAATTTGGAGAAAGTAGAACCAGATATGAAGAGTGTGAAAAGACAGGTATTTATATGCATTCTGTGATATTTAGACCAGAAGAGCTGAAAGCTATGGAAATGAACTCATTAACTGTACCTGTTATTTTAAAGTATCACTGAAGTTTTTATTAATATTTTCAGTTAAATTTTGTTTTAATATTTTCATAGTTTCATTTTAATTTTCATTAAAGTTTTAGTAATTTATTTTTTAAAATATGGGTTTATTCATTGAACATTGATCTGTGTTTTGTTTAGGATCCTAGTAATGGATTGTGTTCTTTCTTCCTTGTGAGTTTATGGGTTTCAAACCTATTTTATTTAATTTAAAGTTAATGCATGAAATTAAGTTTGATATTTAGTGTAATGGTTTGGCCAGATCTCTAACCCGAAGTATAAGCAACAGTAATAGTGATGCTAACCTTAGCAAATGCTGCTATAACACATGAGAACACCCTGTATTTGGAAATGCTCTCTAATGACCTCTCACAGGATGTCTCAGACAATAAGCAGCATCCCATGAGTCACGCTCCTCAGAGATGACACCACAAGGAAATTGGGCAACCCCTTTCACGAACGATCCTAAAATAGTCATGTGTACAGTCCGGATCATTCCATCGCACCTGCTGAGTTTACTCTCAAAACACGCACCTCTCCAAGCAGATTTCTTCTCGTCTACACAAAGAAGACTGACTGTGTTTAAAAAGCAGTTCTTGCTGACATTATTCATGTGATCTCACTCATTCTCATTCAACAGCACCATTCACCATTCAGAACTGATCTGAACTTGAATTATTTTAAAATGCAGGATGCAGAATGTAATTCAAATTCAAGGAATAAGAAATGGAATGGAAAAAAAAAAAAAAAAAAAAAAAAAATTATATATATATATATATATATATATATATATATATATACATACAGGTGCTGGTCATATAATTAGAATATCATCAAAAAGTTGATTTATTTCACTAATTCCATTCAAAAAGTGAAACTTGTATATTATATTCATTCGTTACACACAGACTGATATATTTCAAATGTTTATTTCTTTTAATTTTGATGATTATAACTGACAACTAAGGAAAATCCTAAATTCAGTATCTCAGAAAATTAGAATATTGTGAAAAGGTTCAATATTGAAGACACCTGGTGCCACACTCTAATCAGCTAATTAACTCAAAACACCTGCAAAGGCCTTTAAATGATCTCTCAGTCTAGTTCTGTAGGCAACACAATCACGGGGAAGACTGCTGACTTGACAATTGTCCAAAAGATGACCATTGACACCTTGCACAAGGAGGGCAAGACACAAAAGGTCATTGCAAAAGAGGCTGGCTGTTCACAGAGCTCTGTGTCCAAGCACATTAATAGAGAGGTGAAGGGAAGGAAAAGATGTGGTAGATAAAAGTGTACAAGCAATAGGGATAACTGCACCCTGGAGAGGATTGTGAAACAAAACCCATTCAAAAATGTAGGGGAGATTCACAAAGAGTGGACTGCAGCTGGAGTCAGTGCTTCAAGAACCACTACGCACAGACATATGTAAGACATGGGTTTCAGCTGTCGCATTCCTTGAACTCTTGAACAACAGACAGCATCAGAAGCGTCTCGCCTGGGCTAAAGACAAAAAGGACTGGACTGCTGCTGAGTGGTCCAAAGTTATGTTCTCTGATGAAAGTAAATTTTGCATTTCCTTTGGAAATCAGGGTCCCAGAGTCTGGAGGAAGAGAGGAGAGGCACACAATCCATGTTGCTTGAGGTCCAGTGTAAAGTTTCCACAGTCAGTGATGGTTTGGGGTGCCATGTCATCTGCTGGTGTTGGTCCACTGTGTTTTCTGAGGTCCAAGGTCAACGCAGTCGTATACCAGGACGTTTTAGAGCACTTCATGCTTCCTGCTGCTGACCAACTTTATGGAGATGCAGATTTCATTTTCCAACAGGACTTGGCACCTGCACACAGTGCCAAAGCTACCAGTACTTGGTTTAAGAACCATGGTATCCCTGTTCTTAATTGGCCAGCAAACTCGCCTGACCTTAACCCCATAGAAAATCTATGGGGTATTGTGAAGAGGAAGATGCGATATCCCAGACCCAACAATGCAGAAGAGCTGAAGGCCACTATCAGAGCAACCTGGGCTCTTATAACACCTGAGCAGTGCCACAGACTGATCGACTCCATGCCATGCCGCATTGCTGCAGTAATTCAGGCAAAAGGAGCCCCAACTAAGTATTGAATGCTGTACATGCTCATGCTACCCTGTTCTTCTTCAGAAATCCAACAGTGGCCTTAGATGTGTGTTTAGGATCATTGTCATGTTGGAAAAGTGCACGACGACCAAGGGCACGGAGTGATGGTAGCATCTTCTCTTTCAGTATAGAGCAGTACATCTGTGAATTCATGATGCCATCAATGAAATGCAGCTCCCCGACACCAGCAGCACTTATGCAGCCCCACATAAGGACACTGCCATCACCATGTTTCACTGTAGGCATCATGCATTTTTCTTTGTATTCCTCACCTTTGCGACACCATACAGTTTTGAAGCTGCCAGTTCCAAAAACATTTTTCTTGGTCTCATCACTCCAGAGTACCAGAGTATATACACATTTTAATAATTCATTTAATTTAATATTAAAGACATAACATTTCAGAAACATTACATGATATCAATAATCAACATTTGAATATATATATATAACTTCTTTCTGGTTCTCGAATCTGAGAGCTGGTATTCTAATGATAACAGCACTCCTACCTTTTCACCGTTTGTATCACTCTGCTTGAAGCGACTGTCATTGCTGCCGAGCAAATCCACCGTATTTTTACAAATACTAAACTTGTTGTAGTACGAACTGAGTTTTTTAGGTGAGAATGTAGTTGTTTAGACCTGAAATATGTGACTCATATTTAATCATAGCGCCTATTTTACAGTTTGACATTTCCGGAGATGTGAGCTCCAGGCTGTCAGCAGCCCAGTTCAGTGCTCGTGTACCCACTGAGAACAGCTTCATCTCGGCCAGTGCTTCATTATATAATTACAATTTTATATTAAATTTCATTAACACTTTAAATAATATATTAAAAATACATAACTAAAATAAAAATATTTATAAACAGTGGATATTTCGTCACAATGTCATACAAAAACATTCTACATATCAAGAAATAAGTCATAAACCTGTGTTAAATTGCAATGAAGTAAATTATTCTTCCTGTCATTCCACTTTTAAATCCTGTATACAGCATGTGTGGCCAGTTTAATTCAAATTCACAAATTCAGTTTGTTCTCTAAGGTAGTGTGAGTTTTAGGTTAGGCACAGCTACAGAAATTAATTAACAATGGAAATATGGCACAAAGCAAACAAATGTGAGCTATATTTCATTCCAAGTCAAGAGTGTTGCTTACAATTAGTCAAACAGCTGTGACAACAATGTTTTCCTTTTCCCCCTCCTTTTTTTCTTCTTTGAGAGGAATTCCACTTGCAGGCCTGATGTGATGTTAAGATTACTGGAAAATAAAACCACTGTGCACTTGAGTTATCATGAATACTTGAACAACTGACGGCAGACGGCTGATCTTCATGTGTCCAACTCTGTGGAATTTACACACACCCACACACGTTTGTTTTTGTGAATTGTGGGGACATTCCATAGGCGTTATGGTTTTTATACTGTACAAACCTTATTTTCTATCGCCCTACACCAACCCTACACCTAAACCTACCCATCACAGAAAACTGTGCACATTTTTACTTTCTCAAAAAAACTCATTCTGTATGATTTATAAGCCTTTTGAAAAATGGGGACATGGGGTAATGTCCTCATAAGTCACCCTCTCCTTGTAATACCTATGTCATACCCATGTCATTATACAAATTTGTGTCCTGATATGTCACAAAAACACGCACACACACACACACACACACACAGTCGTAATCATATTTTAGATCTAATATTGTCACATGGAATCATCATTGATGGCGTTGAAATTCTGCAGCAGAGCGATGAAATCTCAGATCATTATTTAGTCTCGTGTATACTACATTTAGCCAAGGCTGCAAAACTGCCACCCTGCCAAAAATATGGTAGAACTATCACTTCTACCACTAAAGACTGCTTTATAAATAATCTTGCTGATTAATTTCATCTCCTTAGCATACCAGACAGCTTAGAAGACCTCGATGTTGCAACAGAAACTACTGACTCTGTCTTTTCCAGCACATTAGACTCAGTTGCTCCTCTGCGCTTAAAGGTGATTAAGGAAATTAGTCCAACGCCACGGTACAATGAGCACACTCTGGGCCTTAAGAGAGCTGCCAGAAAAATGGAGCGCAGCTAGAAGGAAACAAAACTAGAAGTTTTTTGCATTTTGTGGAGAGAGAGAATGATTGAGTACAGAAAGGCCTTAAAAAAATGCTAGATCTACTTATTTTTCAAATCAAAATCAAATCAAACAAACACAACCCTAGGTATTTATTTGATACAGTGGCTAAATTAACGAGAAATAGAGCTTCAACTTCTAATGTTACCAAACAGCACAGCAGTAATGACTTTATGAAATTCTTAACTTGCAAGATTGACAGTATTAGAGAGAAAATTATAACCATGCAACGTCAACAACAGTATCGCGTCAGACAGTGCACTGTCTTTGCATTCATTCTATAGGTGAGGAAGAATTGTCTAAACTTTTTAAATCATCAAAATCAACAACATGTATGTTAGACCCTATGCTGACTAAGCTATTGAAAGAGAGGATTCCAGAGGTCATAGATCCTCTTCTTAATATCATTAAATCATCTTTATCACTAGGATACGTACCGGAAACTTTAAAGCTGGCTATTATTAAACCTCTTATTAAAAAACCACAACTTGATCCTAGAGAATTAGTCAATTACAGGCCAATCTCGATTCTACCTTTTCTGTCAAAAATACTAGAAAAGGCAGTATCATCACAACTATGTTCCTTTTTAGAAAGAAATAGTATCTGTGAGGATTTCCAGTCAGGATTTAGACCGTGCCATAGTACTGAGACTGCTCTCATTAGAGTTACTAATGATTTACTCTTATCATCAGATCGTGGTTGTATCTCTCTATTAGTGTTACTGGATCTTAGTGCTGCATTTGATACTATCGATCACAACATTCTTTTAAATAGACTCGAAAATTATGTTGGCATTAGTGGAATTGCATTGGCATGGTTCAAATCATACTTATCTGACCGTTATCAGTTTGTAGTAGTAAACGAAGAGATGTCATATCGATCACAAGTTCAATATGGAGTACTGCAAGTCTCAGTACTAGGACCGTTGCTTTTCACTCTGTACATGCTACCCTTGGGAGATATCATTAGGAAGCATGGCGTTAATTTTTACTGTTAAGCTGATGATACTCAGCTCTATATTTCTTCGCGCCCTGACGAAACTTACCAATTCCCAAATTAATGGAATGCATAGCTGATATAAAAAATTGGATGACCAGTAATTTCCTACTACTAAATTCAGAAAAAACAGAGATTCTAATTATTGGACCAAAAACCTCTTCACGTAATAACCTAGAATACTGTCTAACACTTGATGGCTGCTCTGTTAAGTCTTCGTCGTCAGTTAGAAACCTGGGTGTGTTCTTTGATACCAATCTTTCATTAGAGAGTCACGTTTCTAGCATTTGTAAAACCGCATTCTTCCATCTTAAAAATATATCTAAACTACGACATATGACAAATGACAAATGACAAATGCGGAACAGTTAGTTCATGCGTTCATGGCCTCAAGGCTAGATTACTGTAACGCTCTACTGGGTGGTTGTTCCGCTCGCCTGTTAAACAAACTACAGCTGGTCCAAAACGCAGCAGCTAGAGTTCTTACTAGAACCAGGAAGTATGACCATATTAGCCCAGTTCTGTCAACACTGCATTGGCTTCCTGTTAAACATCGTATAGATTTTAAAAATCTTGCTACTTGCTTACAAAGCACTATTTGGTTTAGCTCCCCAGTACCCGAGCAAGCTCTTAACGTATTATAGTCCTTCACGTCTATTGCGATCTCATAATTTAGGCCAGTTGATAAGTTTTGCTGCGATAAGTTGATAAGTTTTGCTACGGTTAAGCCTGTCGTTTACACTACGCCATCATTTTTGAACCTCGAAAATGGAAACTTTAGAAAACGCTGCAGACCCCGTTTTAGTTTGAAAACGCTGAGGTTGCGTTTCAGTATAAACGGAGCAAAACGGAGACTTTTGAAAACGATGCCGTGGCTGCCCACGTTCGTTCTGTGTATCCTTGATGACCGTGTAAACAATAACATGGAGACTGAACTAAAATCTTTGCTGGCTTTGTTGTCATTTTTAGCAGCCATTGTGCAGTTAAACTCTGCATTTTTCTAATACTGCCTACCTACATGCGCAACTGTTTACACTTCTATGCACATGCCTATTGTGCATGAACGGTCATGTGACATGCGTTTCAGTCATGTGGTGTAGACGGAGATCGTTTCTGAAACACTGTGGAAACACCGTGGAAACACCATTTAAACCACCGTTTAAAACGCACTTTTAAAACAAAAACGCACTAGTGTAAACGGGGGCTGAGAAACGCATTTTTACTCAATGATTACAACACTTCATGATCAGCAGCTTCATGAGCTTGTAAGGTATCAGACAGAAACGCTGCCCTCTCAATACCAGCGCCATTCCTGTGGTACGACTACAACAATGTAAACCAAGCCTCTGATTTCACAAAAATGTGTCCTGCTAATAGGAAACAGACTAAATGTGCTGCTCATGCTAACACCAAACAACAGACATAAACAATAATTGACTGAGAAGGCTTTACAGCCTGTCCAAGATCTATAATATTTTTGTCTGTCTGAAGACAAAGCATTGGCAACAAGATACAGACTTGTTAACCATCCCTGGGAATGTGTGCCTGAAAATGTATTTT
>CM074455.1:16146345-16228845 GCA_037101425.1 Elopichthys bambusa | reverse complement strand
TGCATTGTGGGATATATTGTTCTACACTGTTTCCATAATGCACATTTCAGTAAATATAGTAGGTCATTTGGTTCCAATGCATAAAATTTGCATACTGTGCAAAGTATGCATACTGCAGAAATAGTATGAGTAGTATGCTATTCCGAACACAGCTGTTGTGTTTTGCCAAACCTTGTTCCTGTCCACCTGACTAAAGGTTTATTCATGCCATGTTGGAATTACCGTAATTATGAGATTCCGCCTTGTAAAAAGCTTAACTCCGACATGTACCACCTGACACCTGCAGATTCATTTCGGTGTTGATAGTGTTGAATGAGTCCGAGGACGTGCTCAGAGTAGAACATCACGGGTTGTCATCTCAAAATTACGGTAATTATGACACGGCGCGAATGCAGAATAAGTTTAGACATTCAGAGGAATCATGGGAAATGTAGTCATAAGATCTGAGCTACAGCTGAGGTACTGTATGAAGAGAGGACTGAATGAAACTATTCGCATGAATTGAAAGAGCTGAAAGACATGATACTTCCTAATTTTTATCAAACTCAGTTGAGCCCCCAACTAAACTATAACGTTCTGCTATCAATAAATAACATGACAAAGCGCACCGGTACATTCTTTCCTTATAATAACTACTTATAATTCATTACCTTACTAACATAATACATATCTAGAGTGGGATATGAATAAATCGAGCAGTGCATTCTAGAGGCGTTTGAAGCTTATTGTCACATGTGAGTCAGAACTCAAGCAAATAATGAAAGCTTATGGTCTGACATCATACTTCATAGGTGCAAAGTAAATTTTGTCTGATTTTCGGCTGCTATCTTCAGATTTTAATAGTTTCACATTGTTTGCATTATAAAACATGATGTACTGACATTAGTTATTGAGATTCTTATGGTAAATTATCGCTAAGCAGCGGGATACAATTGATACATAAAAAACAGACACACGCACACACTCAAACATACCTCTAACAAGTGCTTTAAACCTTAATATGTGACTAAAAAAAAAAAAAAAAAACAAGAACAGAAAATATTAGCCCTATGTAAGAGGAAATGTGTTCGTTCATACCCCAACATACAGCCAATCAGTGGCGCTAGTCCCATGTGAACCAATCAATTTTACTTCAACAAATCACCTGACAGTTACACAACCAATGACGTGTGACGTCTCTACCCCTGTAAGGAGCAGCCAATCATCCGTAACAATCATGATCTGATGATAATCACGTCCAGTCAGACGTCAGACAAGAAGTGTTCAGCTCTGGTCTTCTCGCAGTTCGCTGGGCAGAAACTTGTATTGCTGCTGTCGGATGTGGGCGAGTTTCTTCCGGGCTTCCTCTAACTCCCTCTCCTTTCTCAGCATCTCCTCCTGTGCTGCAATGATCTGGAAATAATGCAAAACAATTACTCACTGAATGGGCATCATACTCATTTCATAAAAATGAGTAGAACAAATTTCGGTGTAAATCATTTGTAAAACAATGTACAACCTAATTTAAACACATAATTTAAAGGGGACCCCACAGATAATTTATTATATCTTGTCAAATTTGTCCCTATTTGGGTGTGAGCAAAAACACGCTGTTTTTGCGTGTGTCCCTTTAAATGCAAATGAGCTGCTGCTCCCAGCCGCTTTCCAAAAGAGGGCGGAGCTTTGACAGCTCGTGCTTCGGTTGCTCAACAACAACAAAGCTGGAGAATCTCACGCAGCCAAAATGAGGATTGTCAGTAATGGTGTTCAGCCTTACGTTGTTCAAACCGAAGTGGGAAAATTTACCCCCTTTGTTGCATGTTCTTGGGGGCAGGGTTTATGTACATTTTAGGGTTAGTGATGTCATAATCAACTCAAATCATAATCAACCACCCCTTTAAAAACAACGTATATAAAATTCCTTCTGCTCATGCTTTATAAAAAAATGTGACATGAATGAGAATGCACATTAATGTGTTACACTAGCTATGTTTCCATCCAAAGTTGCGAATTTAACTTGTGCGCAAATTTAGAATTTCGCATAAAACATTTGCGAATAAAGCAGTGTTTCCATCCAGTCGAAGATAACAAAATCGTCGTCACTTCCTGATAAACTGGTGCTAAATATCACTAAGTGAAATGAAAGTAGCTACAGTAGAAACCACTTTATATAATAATTTTCATATATAACAAATTACTTGCGCCTCAGACGAAACACAATAAACACTGTCATGTTTGTGAACGCAATCGTGTGAGGCGCTTCTGAAAGGGAATTATACCGAATCACTTTTACAACAGACTTCGCACAGGCATTACAGAATAACCAAAACAGCATTTCGGATGCTGTGCTACAAGATCGGTTTGAGCGCATACTTTTCTATGCGCATTTTTAGAATTTATGTACATCTTGGCGTTTCTATCCAGCGTTTTTTATGCAATATCCCAAAATGCGCATAAAAATAGGTGGATGGAAACATAGCTACTGTAATTACAAAGAATTTATTAGTATTTATTGTAATTGCTTCTCTGAAATTAATCGCATTTTTGAGGGCCTAAACATGCTCGAAAACTCATGCAAGTCTGATATGGGTTTCAGAATAAGGTGTGGCAAAATAGCTCGATAGCGCCACCTACACAATTTCACTTAAGCTCCCTTCGCGCTACGTTTCACGTACAAGTATGACATTCGGTAGACACATGTAGCAGCCCAATACCTACAAAAAAGTCCCCAGGTGCAAAATCTGAAAACCTAACAGGAAGTCAGATATTTTGAATTTTCTCGGCAAAATTTTCAACGGCATTTCCAGCCGTTGTACATTAACAAACTCCTCCTAGACTTTTAATCAGATCAACATCATATTTGGTCAGTCTAATCTAACGGCCTTTGCGGCATTACATTGAGAATTTTTGGGTGTGTCCGTGGCGGCCTGAAAAAATTCAATGTTTTGCCATGAAACAGGAAGTTGTTGTAACTCGGGTATACAATGTCCGATCTGCCCCAAACTCCAGGTTTGAGAACAGTCCTGGTCTGAACACATCTACGTGACAATATTCAGTTATAGTAATAGCACCACCCACTGTCAAGCGGAAGTGATGTGTTTAACAATGCGATGCACTTATTAACATATTAAAATATGCAACTGAGTGCTAAACATCGCTAGAAACATTCTAAAACATGCAAGCAACACTTGCATACAACTCAAGCATAAAACGTCCAAAATGTCCAAACTTCACGTTTTGAATTAAACAATTTACTTAAGAAACGTTTTACAAACAATGTGCACAAAAAATTATTTTCATGTTTATGAATGAGGGCCAATGTTTGTATACAATGTTAAAGTCTGAAATCTAAAAACTGATCTCAAATCAGTCCTGCGGATTGTTTTAAACCAGTTTTCTTAAGCCAGCCAAACAGTTTGTTGCACAATGACACATAAATAACGCTTACATATTAAAGCTTAAAATGCCAAGGAATGTTTTTTCTTCCAGATTTTTTTTTTTCCCAAATTAATTTTTCCTTCAAGTTCTGTCTCAGTGATAGGGAGAAAACATTTCATATTCTTTAGTGCAACATGTAATTTTAGCATAAAAGTGAGCAATAAAAGTGTTGCAAAAAAGTGAGACTAGATCTGCAATAGGCATTCATTTATTTTCCAAAGAGAAAGTGACATTTTTGTGGATTTAAGGAATGGCATGGATGGATCAAGGCCTGACCTTCTGAAGAAGGACTGACTCAGTGCAAAAAGCTACTTTTTGTTGTACTGGCAATGATTCCAGGGTTCATGCACACACTCACGCCATCCACTCAATGGGATTTCTCAGATGTTCCGAATATTCCAGTGCCCTCTCAAGATGAAGACAAGACATGAAGGCATACTGGGAGGAAGGAAGCTTTGAACAGGCAGACACGCAGTCTTTAATTAATGTGCATCTGGCCTGGGATGAAACGTGAAAATAAGCTGTTTGCGGATACAGCAGCCCAGTGTAAGATGCCAGCTGTGGACGCTTGGTACAAACCCACAGCTTTCAAATCCCGCTGATGTCTTTGTAGATCCATAATGCAGTTCTAAATGTCAAATCTCTTTTTAATTGAGCAAGCACTTCGGAAGTAAAGGAATATTCAAAAACTGCTGGAGACAAAAAGATTCATACTGTGTGAACATGGGAAGAAGCCTCACCTGAGCGATTCCTCCTACGAATTTCGTTTTAACCACAACACTGTTGTCTTCGGCTTTATCGAAGGCTGCTTTCTGCGCTGCCTTCACCAGGTTGTCAGACGCTCTCTTGACTGCGTTGCCGGCAGCCTGTGCAAACACAAAGTTTTTACTGAATAGACTACAACTTAGTGGTTTTCCAAAACCACTAACTTTTTAAGCAAATGGTTTCAAGATGATTTTTAGTAGATGTATTTCCCCTAACAAAGATGTCTCTAAAATCGAACTAGCCACAAATACTTTTGTTTTTTTTAGCTTAGGTCTCAGTTATTTTGTATACAAGTGATTATAACCTGTAATCTCCTCATGGCCTCTGAGTCCTGGTCAGCTTTGACTTTACAGGCCACCAGCAGCTGGGCTGTGGAAGCCGCCACCTGTTTGGCAGAGGAAATGAGCTTCTCCTCGCTGGCATGACCCTGGACTGAAGCGTTAGCGGCCTCACACAGGTTACTGGTGGCGGCTGCAACCATCCGGGCCTACAAGAGAGAAGAAGTCCAATTGATAATTTGTCATTTAGCTGATGTACAGTGCATCTATTACAATGGTGATAATATCAACTTACTGCTGATATTAGACCCTGGGACCATTGGCCGTCATCTACTGCATTGGCAGGGATAGAGCCCACCTACATGAAATATCATAAAAGATTAAAAAGCAGCAGTGTTATTTCAGTATCACTTATACAATAATATAAAAATATATTATTAATATGTAGAATTTGCTTTTATTTTTATTTGTTCACCAGGGTGGTTCCGCGAGAACTAATAGTTCCCCTAGGGCCGTTTTCCTGGTTGTAATCACACCGCCAGTAGGAACTCTGAAGTGACGTAAGCTGCGCTTGTTGTTTTGACTTTTATTTTGACGCCGCTGAGAACGCCAGAGCCTGAACACACAGTGCTCACATTCTCAGTCTTCCTTAGTTTACGATTTGTTTAACAGCCTGTCTATTATCTATGTTATTAGATAGAACTGTTATACAAAGAAAGAAGACAGTATATGAAAAAGTATTAGCGTTTGCCGTGTGGTTGATGTCCAATGTCGCTAGCTGAGCAGAAATACATAATCATGTTTTGCTTGGTCCCCTCAAAGTTGTGTTGGATTTTCTCCTTAACTCGAGAGGTCCATCTATCATTGTTTTTCATGTTCGTAGAGTTAGTTAGTGGAGTAAATATATAAGCTATAAACTGTGTGTGTACACTGCTTTTTTTTTTTAAATGGCGGGTGCCGGTGTTTTGCGTGCGTTCAGCCAATCAACGTACGCTTACGTCACTCATAGTTCCTATAGAGCTGGTTTAGACCCTATTCTGAAGTAGGAGCTAATTTAGTTTCCCCAAAAGGAGTTCCTAGAACTAAAATCGTTCCTAGTTTTTGCAGTGCGAATGAGGCAAAATCCTGGTACTTCCGCCAATAGTTTTAGGAACTATGAAAAGGTTCCTCCGGTGTGAAAGCCCCTAGTAACGCTCTGTTTAGTTCCCGTCTCTATGAAGCTCTATGAAATGTGCTCTGATTGGTCGGCTGGACCAGTATGCAGTCACGCCCCTTACCATAACCGAGCTACTAAAGCAACTCAACCGGGCCACGCTCCTTTTTTGCACATGACTTGGGCAGGAATTATTTAAATGAGGAATATTGTGACGTGTTCGTTCCCGGAAGAAAAGACTACAATCAAGGTGATTCAGGGAGTTCAGAAACAGTAATTACTGATATATAGAATAACGCCCTTTGGAGTGACTTTGTGCTTTGTAACTTTGCAAATATTTATCCTTTTTTTTTTTATCCCAGCTTTATTTGAATTAATACATTTTTTTTAAATAGTTTTTGTTAACAGTAACAACAGTGAAAAGAGAAAAAAAGTGATAACTCTTGATTTTAGTACCTTGCCCTGTGCTACGAGCTCTCTCTGAGCGGCCGAAGCAGATTTGACCAGAGCGCTGGTTGCTGCAGCAATGGATTTTGCTGCTTCCAGGATCTGCTCCTCAAAGTCCAGAGACTCATCGGCTTGCTGCAAAAATAAGAAAGGAAGAGATATAACAAACTGTGGATTGTCAATTTTATTAACTGTAAAGAGTACTCTTAGCTCACTGCTGGTTGACATAGCTAGTCATGAAACCATTATAATAAAGTTACATTTTAATAAAGATGAGCTAATAGATGGGCAAGAAGCCTCACACATGCCCTTACTTCAGCAGAATTAAATTTTATTATGTATTATTACATTATCTATTTCATACTATTACGCTTTGTTGATTCCAGAAAAGACAGATTTCCATCAACCGTTTAATCAAAATGTTCCATTATAACAAGAAGCATGGGTTTGTTTAGAGTAGCATACTACTAGACTAGTTGTAATACATTTCCAGGATGCAGTATGTACACTGTGCACAGATTGCTAATTTTCCTGTATACATGAAACGTGACACTGAAAATGGATGGTTAAATTGAGAGCATTGCATTGTGGGATACAGTAATCCATGAAGTGCTTTGGATTTATACAGCACATTTAGGCTGTGCATACTATGCACAATATACATAATGCATACTGCAAAAATAGCACATTATGGTAATATGCTATTTTTAACGTACCCTTTATTTCACTATATTCTTAACTAGCCTACTGCATACTGTACAGTATAAAGGGTATACAGGCAACTATTTTTCAAAACAATAAGTGAAACAGTTGGCATTATGCAATGATAAATGTTTCAAACAGAAGTATGCCACAGTATGTGAAAATACAGTTAAAAGTTTAAAGTCTGATAAAATAATGATTAGAGATGTTGAAAAGAGTTGCAGATACTACTTCTGGTACATTTATTAAACCGTAAATAAATGGTTACATTAAATGCAATGTGGGATATACAGGTAGTTCCCATTCAGTGTGCTCTTGTTATATACTGAACCATTTATGAAAATTTGGTCATTCTTTGCATACTGCACACAGTATACAACATACTGCATTAATAGTATGGGTAATATGACAGTATGCTATTCCAAACACAGCCAAGGCAATGAAAGGGAGAAGGTGAGATGTACATTGGACAAAGTGATCTGAGGGTGACACCTTGTGGCACGGAGATGACACTTCTTAGGTTCACTATGTTCAGAATCAACAGCGTCAAAAGAAACTGCACAATTCTAAAGGACCTAAGACAAACCCTTGCGTGCCACCATCGAAAATTGATCTGTCAGCCACAAAAACACACACACACACGTTCATGAACAAGTCATAAACAGAACACACACAAGTCTGGAGACAGAGCAGGACACTGTAGGAATATGTTTGATATATAGTTGGACAGAATAACAACCTAATATATCAAACATATCAAACAGAGCCCTGCAGAAAGGCTTCCAGGTCTACCTCACCTCCAGAACAGGGGGATAGGATAGGAGAGGATAGAAGAGAACAAGAGAGCAGGGCATGCTGGGATAGCAGGGAAAAGACAAGGATGGATAGAAGAGGGAAGGCTAAAGAGGCAAGTGAGGAATGAAGAAAGATTAGGGGAAATAGTGAAAAACGCTCCAGGGGTGATTATAAACACCAGTGACACTGTATCCTGACGTATTAAATTTCAACCTGACTATAAAACTTTCAAAAAACATGTAACAGTATTCAAGCATGTTCATGTGACCTAAACCAGTTCAGAATGAGTCTTGGGGTGTGATGCAGAGCTCTTAATGTGAGACAAACTGTGAAATGTGGTTTATCAAAGTTTGCAAAGGGTAACGAAATGAAAAGTCTGAATGGACTGAAGGTGACAACATTACAGAGACTCCTGTTCATCCTTCCTTCCAGAATATATGAACCTGATCTGACTAACTCAACACAGTGAGACAGACAGACAGACAGATAGAATGACAGACAGAATGATAGATATAATGACAGCTAGATAGACAGATCAATAAAGAGACAGACAGAGAGAGTGATAGACAGACAGACAGACAGAAAGATACAGTAGACAGACATATAGACAGACAGATAGATAGATAGATAGATAGATAGATAAAACAACAGACAGACAGAAAGATACAGTAGACAGACAGCCAGACAGAGACAGACAGACAGAATGACAGATAGACAGACAGACAGACAGATACAGTAGACAGACAGATCAAATGATACCATAGACAGACAGACAGACCGACCGACCGACTGAATGATACCATAGACAGACAGACAGACAGACAGAAAGATACCGTAGACAGACAGAATGATACCACAGACAGATAGATAGAGAGAGACAGAAAGACAGACAGACATAATGATACCACAGATAGACAGACAGACAGACAGATTGATACCACTGACAGGCAGACAGACAGATAAATCGATACAGAGAGGCAGATAGTATGATACCACAGACAGACAGAAAGATACCACAGATAGACAGACAGAGACAGACAGAAAGACAGATAGACAGAATGATACCACAGACAGGCAGACAAGACAGATAAATCAATACAGAGAGGCAGATAGGATGCTACCACAGATAGACAGAAAGAAATACATAGACAGACAGAATGATAGATAGATAGATAGATAGATAGATAGATAGATAGATAGATAGATATTGTATACAGATAGACAGACAGAATGATACCACAGACAGACAGATAGAGAGAGACAGACAGACAGACAGAATGATACCATAGACAGACAGAATGATACCACAGACAGGCAGACAGACAGACAGAATGATACCACAGACAGGCAGACAGACAGATCGATACAGAGAGGCAGATATAAGGATACCACAGACAGACAGAATGATACCACAGACAGATAAAAAGATACCGTAGACAGACAGAAGGATACCACAGACAGACAGACACAGACAGACAGAATGATACCACAGACAGGCAGACAGACAGACAAATTGATACAGACAGGCAGATAGACAGACAGAATGACAGTGTGTTTCCCTACTGTCCACCACAGTAACCCTCAGTACGTGTATGTATATGTTAAAACACTGTGGTATCAAATGTTCAGTCATGTTCTAATTTTTTACAGTGTTAATTTAAGTTTAAGTTATGTCATAATATTTGATAGTGCTTTGATATTTTATAATATTTTATTCTATTATATTGATTTTTATATATATATATATATATATATATATATATATATATATATATATATATATATATATATATGTGTGTGTGTGTGTGTATTCCAAGCTTTGGCAATATTGTATTATTTACATTCATGCCAGTAAAGCAATTTTGAATCTGAATTTGACAGAATGATAAATGGATAGACTGATAGACAGACAGAATGAACAAATAAACGATAATAAACAGACGGACAAATCAGTGGAGAGAGACAGGCATACAGATATAAAGACAAAACAGACTGTTTTGAATAAGACAGATAGATTAACAGACAGACAGACCAACCAATAGACAGACAAAATGATAGATAGACAACAGACAGGTAGCATGATAAATAGAACGACATACAGGACAGATGTGATAGACAGACAGTTCTGGGTCTGTGGCAGTAAACGTTGAGTTTGCTTTCTGATTTTGCTACAGACTCACTAACACACCCAAAGAAGTGAAACAGTTTCAGCTCTGAAAGGCAAAATGTGGATGAATGTTTTTATTTTAGGTGAAAAGCATCACTGACAGCTGAATGGATGGAACAATAAAAGAGCTTCAGGGAAAATCGTTTTCTAAAAAGTGCTGAACTTGGAGATGAGTTTCAGACTGACTGACTAAAAGTTCAGCACGCTCTAAAACGAAACTTCAAAATACTGAATAATTGAGATACAAGATGGATCACAGAAAAACCCCAACAAACCAGAAGCCATACAGAAGATCACTTTAAGTTCAGCGCTCAGTAGACTTCAAAATACCAAATTGTTAATGTACAAGACAAATATAACCACAATAAACCAAAACAAAAAGCTACACAGATACAAAACACCACATCCTGAAGTCTTGAGGTCCTAAAATTACAAAAAAAAAAAAAAAAAACATCACATCCCCTGAATACAAAATAGGAATGAAACATTCCCGCAGCCTTTGGTGGAAGTGATCTGACATAGTTGTTTTGGCAAGCAGATCACGGCAGTGTGTGTGTTTGGATTCAGAAGATGGATGGAAGGATACCTTTGGTTTGGCTCTGGGCTTCAGCTGCTCCAGTTTCTTGGCCGCAGCCTCAATGGACGCAGCAGCACCAAGGAGCTCCGTCTCCGCTATCACCGTGGGGTCTTCTGGGTCCACCCACTCTGAACCTGAGAGGATGTATAAACATAGTCAGCATGACCCTCATTTTCAATTCACTTACCATATGCATAATACACATGCATGGAAAGAGTGAACATAAATAAAATCATGCAATGGGGATTTTAAACCAATAACCTCCTGTATGGAAAAATAACATGCCACACTAAATCCCTTACAAAAATTACCATGAGAACTTTCCATCGTTACTACAGTAGTTGTTAACATGCTTCAGAAACCACTGACAAATATGTCCGGCACATATTTCACTTCAAAATCAAAAGAAAATAACTAAAAATTATATTTTGATTAAAAGAAATTAATCCTACTTTTATAAAGCCCCCAAAATGTACAGTTTTCAAGTCTCAGTAACAAAAAATAGCAATAATATAAATTAAATCCACCTGTTTAGTAGTATAGTAGTATTGTATAGTTGTGTTATCTAATGAGAATCACCACAAAAATAATAAAAAAATAATAAAAATAAATAAAAAGGAAAGCATCAGTATACTTCGAAGCTTTACGAATCTTTTGTTCCGAATCAGTGGTTCGGAGTGTGCATCAAACTGCCAAACTGCCATTTTTTTAAATAAACGCCTTGGGTTCATTTGTTTGGTTTGCCGCACCACATTAAAAACTGGCCAACCAATGAGATTGCCGCTTTTGTTCACGTGCCTGGAGCTGCTGAAGTTACAGTCAAAACAAGACTTGGTGGCGCTCAAGCACAAAACGGTCTTATCGAGCACACATTGATACCAAGACAACGAAGAGGAAGTAAGTAGACGAGGAAGACCCTACAAACTATGGGTGCTCTGCCAGTTCTTGGCCACACCAATAGATGTGTATTATATGCCATTTTATTTCTGTATTTTTATTGTTTTTTTTTCTTTTCTTTTACATTCAAGAAATATAATTGAGAATTTCTATTTCATAAATATGTTTATTTGCACTACTGTTCACTTGCACTACCATTTCTGACTACCATCTACTCATGTCATGTATATGCCATATATGCCATTTTATATCTGTATTTTTATCTTCTTTAATTTTATATCATAAATATGTTTATTTGCACTACAGTTCAGCAACAAGCGCCACAAACTGTCAGGGAGTGAATTTGCACGTTCACTCGACGCATTGCCAGTGAAAATCGCTTGGGTATGAACATGAAAAACTAACCAGCAATAAGTGCACAATATTTGTCCTGGTGTGTACGACGCTTAAAGTTGTTATTTTGTTTTTTTGGCGTACACAAAGTATTCTTGTCACTTCAAAACATTAAGGTTGAACCACTGTAGTCACATGAAATGTTTTTTTCTTTTTTGGGTGAACTAACCCTTTAATTGCCATGAAAATAATAATAATACTAATAAAAATGAAAGGTAGAAAAATAGATGTTCTGATCTCCAAAACATCAGAAAATGGTCAGGTGATCAAACTGGACCTTTTAATGGACCACAGCTGAAGCCTGTAATGGTTTCTAAATCTTGCTTTAGGCAAAGTTTTAAATATAAAAGGACCAAAAGAGAAACCCAAGAAAACAAAATGGGGCCTAAGACAAGGCCCTGAGGGATGCCACCACAACTTTAAAAACACACTGAAGAAACAAGCGCAATGAATGTCTGAAGCAAAATCCCAGACCATTTATCATTTTCTTGCCAAAAATATATTTTTTCTTTTTATTTCATTTTATTTATTATGCTAAAAAATTCGGTCACCATGGAAAATTTTTGGTAAGGACAGCAGTTTGTATGTTCTGTATGATAATGAACAGATGCCACAACCCTTAATTACTCAAGGTAAACACTGTTCTTGTGCTGACTGGCAGGTTATTACAATCACAGTCATTTATTAATTGTCTAGATGAACGTGCACATCTTTATGTTAATAGCCATTTATGAAGCAAATGTGCTTTGCAATACTTTCTCCTTTACCAACATTTATAAGGCACTAAAAGACGTCTGTTTTGTTCAAACAGCTTGTGAAAACAGATGGCAAGAATGTGTTTGAGGATTATGTTAAACCTGAGGGAATTCAATTCTATCCCTCCTTCTCTTTTCTCTCACACTATAACTCATCGTATGTGTGTGTGTGTGTGTGTGTGCACCCATGCCGGTCAGTTACTCAAGTCTGTATGTGTGTGGCCTGAAATTGGAGAAAAACAACACTGTGTATATCATACTCACCTCCATCTGTGGCAGAAAAGGAAAAAACAACAAAGCAGTGTTATAGAAAAGAGCACCATCAGCCCAATGTCTCTATTAAACCTGCACAAATTCAGCTCAATTGACCTGCAATGTTCCCTATTACCTCTTAAGAGCATGTGCCATTACCAGGCCTGCATGAGATTTGTGCTCATGGAAAGCTCAGCGGAATACGAAAACCCGTCATTCACAAAATTTAATAAATTTGATTTCCTTCATTATAATAGCCGAAATTGCCTGTTAGTTTGTTTAATTGCAAAGCTTTAAATTTTTTGTTTCCATATCCGTTAGCGTGTGCTCACCTTTCATGGCTTCAGCAGTCTGGATGAGCTCCGTGACGGAGCCCGCCACTTTCTTGGACAGTGTGGCCAAATGCTGTTTCTGTTCGGCTGTAGGTTTCTGCAGGACCTGTGTGGAGTAAACAGACAAGGTTAATCACAGAACACATGCACAAACACATCCTGTAAAAACTGTCGGCGCGCCCACTCACGAGCAGGACGTGTTCGAGCAAGTCAATGTATCCGGTGGTACACTCGATGCCGTAGAGCAGAGCTTTATTCCTCACATCCTCGCCTACCTCTGGGTGGTACGCGGCTTGCTGCAAGACACAAATAGAAATGTATGGAATCTGCAGAATTTTGGAACTAATCTGTAGTTTTATATGAATTTGTGGACTGAAGAAACACTAGAGGGCGCAATTTAGGAGTCAAAAGTAGGTTAGTGCTTAATGACATTGAGAAATAGAGCAAGCAGCATTGATTGTACATGGAGAATTTGTGTGAGCACAACAATGTGTGTATATAAACATATTTTGTTGGTATTCAATCGTTTATGGATTATCAACGTACAGTTGATCAGCATGCGGTGAGATTGTGTTTGTGTGAGTGGGCATATGTGTGTGCGATGGTGGATAAACACCTTGCAGGTGGTCAACATGTCGGAGATGGCTTTGCGGCTCAGGTTGGCAGTGGATATCACGTCCTCCTGCTGAGCAGAGTTGCCTGCTGCCACTGCTTTGGCCGTCGCTACGGTGATGCCCTTGGTCATGCGGATGAACTCTTCTGGGGTAGTGGATTTCTCCGGAACGTCCTTGGACTGGAAAACCTTGAAAACAGATGATGCAATAGTCGACCAAAGGAAGAAATATTTCATACATAACATATCTATTTCTCTTTATTGAATCTTACATTTTTAGAATCGGTCACATGACCAGGGCCGGTTTTCTGTGCACTAATACAGTCCTGATGGTCATTTGATAATAGGAATACTAAACCAGAAGATAAAACATAAATCTCTTGCTTTCCTGTATCGCTATCTCAATCTGTCACACAGTGTCTGATAAGTGGAGTAGTGACACCCATGGGAGAAGGAGAACGAGGAGCAGGTGGAGAACAGGCAAATGCTCACATGGTATATTACTCTGTATTACCAGTTCATATCACAGATGGATGGGTTTTTACCTCTGTCTGGGCTAAAACTAATTAAGCTGGACCTAATTGGTACTAATTTACAGCCAGATTGTAATACAAGTTGATTGTATTAGCATATCTTAATTAGGATCAAAATGAACCTGACATAACCGACATTTCCAATATATTAACTAGTCTCAAGTGTTTAAAAGATGTTCACACAAAAATGGATTACTCATCCTTGTGTTGTTCCAAACCTGAAGAACTCTCTTTTTTTGGTGGAACACAAATGTCTTCAGTGGCGCAGCAGTAGCGATTAAGGTTTGCAGACCTGGCTTTTAACGCGACCGACGCAGGTTAGAATCTGCCTTTTGCCACGCTCACATTTACTTTCAATAAATATGAAAATAATGTTCTAAAAGTGGAAATAAACTGTGAACGGGTTTTTAATAACATTAAAAGTGTTTATTGGGTTGGATTAGGGGAAGGTGTGTGGGTGTTGGGGGGGGGGGGGTATTCCCCCAATAAGGCAGCATCCATTTAATAATTTTAATAAATATAATAATTTACACTCTATGATATTATTTCTTCCTGTTAATGTACAATAATACTGAGGTGCAAATAGTATCTGCCAATATAAAGTATAGATAGCATATTTACTCTTATTGCAAAAAGCTTTTACATGGTGTAAATAGAATCTATCGCTATTTTCACCTAGTGTAAATAGCATATCGCTAAGAAAATGCTGCTATTGTCACTTAGTGTAAATTGCACTTAGTGTAAATAGCTTATATCGGTAAGAAAATGTGCTATTTTGACTGTAAATAACATCTAATTGCTATTAACACTTGGTGCAAATAGTTCAATATTCACACAAAGAATGTTTCGTACAGTGAGTTCCTGTTTAATGCATTCAATAGTGGCTTCCAGAGCCCTCGTCCCGCGAGTGGCCTCATCTTCCACAGCTTTCACAGTTTTCAGCAGAGATGTCACGTTTGTCACCATCACCTGTAACATCAGAAAACATAGGGAGGTCAAAGTCTTTGACTGGCTAAGAACCCTTTTTTTTTTTGCTTTATGTATGACATCTCAAGTGAGCTCAACTAGAGAACATCAACAGCTTTGTGACCAGTTTTTCACCTGACACACTGAAATAAGGTCAGACGGGAACAGCTGTATCAAATAGCTCAGTGAAATACCTGGTTCTAATCTTTGTATGGTAAAACACTGAAATCTAAATCATCAAAACATCAGAAAATGGTCAGGTGATCAAACTGGACCTTTTAATGGACCACAGCTGAAGCCTGTAATTGATTCTAAATCTTGTTTTAGGGATAGTTTTAAATACAAAAAGAACAAAAGAGGAAATCCAAGAAAACTAAAGGGGGCCTAAGACAAAGCCCTGAGGGTCGCCACCACAACTTTAAAAACACACTGAAGAAACAAGCGCAATGAATGTCTGAAGCGAAATCCCAGAGGATCTGAAGTCACCATATGTTCGTCACCATCACCTGTAACATCAGAAAACATAGGGAGGTCAAAGTCTCTGACTGGATAAGAGCCCATTTTTATGCTTTATGCATGACATCTCAAGTGAGCTCAACTAGAGAACGTCAACAGCTTTGTGACCAGTTTTTCACCTGACACACTGAAATAAGCTCAGATGCAAAGTTATGACAGGAATAGCTGTATCAAACAGCTCAGTGAAATACCTGGTTCTGCTCACTGTAAGGAAAAAAAAACAACAACCTGAAATCTAAATCATCAAAACATCAGAAAATGGTCAGGTGATCAAACTGGACCTTTTAATGGACCACAGCTGAAGCCTGTAATGGATTCTAAATCTTGTTTTAGAGAAAGATTTAAATACAAAAGGAACTAACAAGGAAACCCAAGAAAACAAAATGGGGCCTAAGACAAAGCCCTGAGGGACGCCACCATAACTTTAAAAACACACTGAAGAAACAAGCGCAATGAATGTCTGAAGCAAAATCCCAGAGGATCTGAAGTCACCATATGTTGGAGGAAGAAAAAAAAAAAAAAAACTTTCTGCAAAGACCACAACAGCATTACAACTCATCACTTAAGTATGCTAAACAAAACATATAATGTTGCATGTATGTCGAAGTTAATCCCAGAGGTTTACCAATGCCAGGTGAATGATTAAAGGATTAGAGAATTCTTGAAAATATGTGGGGAAATTACACATTAATTTCTGTTTATACAAGCCTTCATACGATAAACTGTGTGCACTGATCCACAGAATAACTGCAGAAGCAAGCACCATTTCAATTTTCTTTTAATTAGACTTCCAAAATTAATGATTTACGCTTTGCTACATGACAATAATGGCCTTGGAAAGGAGACCGAAAAAGGAAGAGAGGAAGGGAAGTAAGCAGTCCTTATGCTATACACACACATAGAATGGTTTTGTCCCCTGCAGTGTGGCCACTGAGTCACTCACATACACACTGTGATACACACTATGATCACTGTAAGATAGGTTTTGATTTGTGGCCACACACCAAGATGACAGCGAGCGAAGACAGCACCCGGCCAAGAAAATGAGAGACAGGGCCAGCTGTTAGACAGGCGTACACACACACAGAGAGAGAGAGAGTGATAGTCATCAGAATAAGATATGACCCTCACTACCCTCACCATAATGGCCTTCTTACAAACAGGAACATACAGACACATATACAACATTCTTCAACCAAACATACCTTGGCGGCACTCTTCAGCTGATACATGGATGGATCGTCCGCTGCTTTGCCTGCGGCACATTTAGTGGCACTAATCAGCTCAGCCAAAGCTTTAGCAACGTCTCTGACTGCGTTTATCAGGACCACCTGAAAGAGATAGAGGGAAGAATTTATCACAACCACCTTTAGTCATGATATGCCACCGGCTTTATCCAGTCCTATAATACACTGCACTCCTTCAGGGATGTCAGAGAGGGGGCGAAGTGGGAGTCTTTATCAGAACAACCTGTATAATAACATACAAAAGATGATGATTCATTAATTCTCAACGGACAATTTAGATGTTGGGCAGAGATGTGTCATGATACATTGGTTGTTAGAATGAGTCAGAAAGTATCTGCACCCAAATGTTGAAACATCTTCCACATTTGAGAGGAGAACTAATGATATTCTCATTACACTGAGTCAGGGTGTCAAAAAGGACAAATATAGTCCAGGATAAAAATAAAGGAGCAGACAGAATTAGAACACTTTGGTATTGGTATCGTCTACTGAAAATCTTATGACAGATTAGGAAGATGCACAAACAGCGAAACACACACCTGTGTCTCTGGGTCCTCTGAGCCCATGCTTGCAGCGCCCAGTTTGACTACGTCAGTGAGCTGTGTGATGGTCTTGGCAGAGGACTGGGCTGCCTGGGCTAGTTTGTCCTGGCTCGATGCAGCACCAGACACAAGCAGCTTGGTGTCCTCAACCAAAGCTTTAGCAGTTTTCAATATGTTCTCTCTGAAGAGTGCACAAACAAATACGCTTCAGTTCATTTTTGGGCTCTATTCTATGCAAAACATTAATAGAACAAACCATTGACATTTTATGTATACAATGCTGAAACTGTGCCAGGTTCTCACCTGTGGTCTGCGAAAGACTCTTCATTCTCTGCATTGAGTGTGCCGGCAGAGGCGAACATGATGGTGGTGTCCAGATCAGCGATGATGCCGGAGACAGAACTGGCTGCAGTTATGCAGGCCTGAGTTCCTTTATTACCAGCCTGCAGGGCTGACAACACCATGGACACCTGCAGGAGAGAGTGAATCACACTTTATTATAAACTCCATAGGCAGAGTTTGGACAGCTTTCCAATCCTGTAGGACTTTTCTTCGGGTGATGATAATTAAATGGATTTTTCATTTATTTTATTTAATTTATTAAAATTAAATGTATTTAATATTTAAAAAGTATTTTAGTTTTAATAGTTTCAGAAGGTTTTGATTAATAAATTATAATAATATTATTTATTCATTTAATTATAATTGTATATTATACTATAAATAATAATATATTTAGAAGGTTGTTTAATATATTATGATTACATAATTTCAAAAAGTTTAATTACAAATACATTAATATAATATAATATAATATAATATAATATAATATAATATAATATAATATAATATAATATAATATAATATAATATAATATAATATAATATAATATAATATAATATAATATAATATAATATAATATAATATATGAGTAGCCATGCAATATGGCTGTACATCAGCACGGCTGTGATTCGGCCGTAGGTAATCACAGCGTGCTGATATATAGCCATATCGCATGGCTACGAGTTTGATATTGTGTTTATACAACAGTTCGACGGCACGAGTGTGTAAATAAATAAGAACAACAACCACAGAGTGTCTTTAAAACCCTATTTTGTGCAGAACTACTTCTTTCTGCCACAGATTCAAATCTCAAGTTGACCAAGCCTCTGTTACTAATTCCAAAACATCACTTTAGAACAAAGGAATGTTGAGTCACTCCATTGGAACTCATTGTATTTTGTACAGTATTATTGAGAGAGAGAGAGAGAGAGAGAGAGAGAGAGAGAGAGAGCGAGAGAGCGAGAGATCGCCTGAGCGAGTATTACCGGTGTCTGATATAACATTCATTCTTCAGGTTGATGTCCATAATATTATATTCATCATAAAAATCCGTTTGAATGTCCGCTGAGGAAATTTTCCATAACAGCTGATTCACTCGTAAGCAACACGCATTGCCGCCATCTAATTAATGTATTGGCGATTTAATGTAACTTTCACTCAATCCATATTACGCGCTAATGGACCCTTTCTCAATACCAAATACAACATATTATTTATATGAAATATTATATATATATTCAATATTCAATATATTTATTGAACAAAAATATTTAAATTAACAACAATAGCCAGTCAATAAATCAGTCAAACGTACAAAAGCAGGGCTCTACAGGATGTAAGTTAAATATAGCCTTAATATTAAATTATTAAATTTAACAGCCGAATTCTATTTGCTCATGAACAAGTAATAGATTAATAAGACCAAAAATTGCCCGTTTTATATACCCAAAATTAATTCGATCTCATATAACCACTATAAGAGCCAGCGGCAAATCCCCGAAGCACTGGCTGAGATGAAGCTGTTCTCGGTGGGTACACGAGCACAGAACGGCCTGGAGCTTGCATCTCAGAAAACGTCAAAACAAATTGTAAAATAGGCACTATGATTAAATATGAGTCATATATTTCAGGTCTGAACAGCTACATTCTCGCCTAAAAACTCTTAAAACTACAGTTTGTGGTACAACAAGTGTAGTATTTGTAAAAAATACAATGGATTTGCTCGGCCGCCATGAGTCGCTTCAAGGGGAGTGATACAAACGGTGAAAAGGTAGGAGTGCTGTTATCACTAGAATATCGCACGGCTCTCAGCCAATCAGATTCGAGAACCAGAATGAACTGTTGAATATAATATAATAATATAGTATAATATAATATAATATAATATAATATAATATAATATAATATAATATAATATAATATAATATAATATAATATAATATTCTTACAAGTTACGATAAAAGCAATACAAACTGATCCTGGATCTGTAAAAACATAACTGCTTCTACCATCTCTAACATCAGAAAAAGACAAATGCTGAGAGATTGACTCTGACAAGCAGCTGACAGAAAGATGGACAAGTCCATTAAAGCAAGACCATTTACTAACACTTTCAGAAAGAGAGAGCGAGAAGGAATGATGGAGTTGTCTTCACAAGTAGATGAAAAGCCATAAGGGACGCATTCAAATGCAACTATCCCTATTCACGTTTAATACAGAAATGATTCCAGGCAAAGTTGAGGTTTGAATTGAATTGAGCTAGTGGGGGACTCGGACACATTTAAGCAGAGCTCATTTAAAGCAGCGAGGGGTCACAGCACCACCACAGTAGGGACAGAACAAACTCCAGCTACTGAGATGTAATCAAAGACAATATGACACAGTGATGAATGTAATCTACTATATACAGTCTCACAAGAAAAGCAGTGGGGGCTTCCTGCATTAATTTGAAAATATGGTATAAAAACAGTTGGAACACAAAGAACGAAAAGTGTAGTTAGAAAAAGGGCTTACCAAGGGCTTGAGAAGATTATTGTGACTGGTAAGTCACCACAGTGTTACCTTTTGTTACATTTTATTTGTATATTCTCAAGCCCATCTAGACAACGTTATGTCTACCACTAACATTAAACTCTAAATACTGACAGAAATGTTTGATGTCACTGCATGCTAGAATACCCTGGAATTTTTTTTTTTTTTTTTGCTTTGTCATCAGGTTCATGTCAGTTTTGTGAAGGCTGACGGTCAGCAGCAAAACTATTTATAATATGATGAAATACTGAAAATACATTCATTTTTTAAAAATAGTTTAATTTCATTGCTCATGCAACTATCATTCTAGTGTGTTATGAGTGGTTGCCAGGGTGTTGCTATGCCATTTGCTAGAACATTGTGGGTGGTTGTTCATTCTAGTGTGTTGCTAGGGTGTTGTGCAGGGTAGCAAAATCATTGCAGTGCTATTACTAGGGTGTCATGGGTGGTTAACAGGGAGTTGCTATGTGATTGCTAGGGTGCTGTGGATAGTAGCAAGGACATTGTTATGCCGGTGTTGGTGTGTTGTGAGTGGGTGCAAGGATGTTGCTTTTGCTATGTGGTTGCCAGGGTGTCGTGGGTGGTTGACAGGGTGTTGCTATGTGATTGCTAGGGTGTTGTCAGGGTAGCAAAGGCATTGCAATGCAATTGCTAGGATGTTGTGGGTAGTTGCATGGGTGTTGCTATGCGGTTGCCAGGGTGTTGCTATGCCATTTGCTAGAACATTGTGGGTGGTTGTTCATTCTAGTGTGTTGCTATGTGGTTTGCTAGGGTGTTGTGCAGGGTAGCAAAAGCATTGCATTGCTATTACTATGGTGTCATGGTGGTTAACAGGGAGTTGCTATGTGATTGCTAGGGTGCTGTGAATAGTAGCAAGGACGTTGTTATGCCGGTTTTGGTGTGTTGTGAGTGGGTGCAAGGATGTTGCTTTGCTATCACTAGGGTGTTGTTGGTTGTTGCTAGTGTGTTGCTTTGTGGTTGCTAGGGTTTTGTGGGTGGTTGACAGGGTGTTGCTATGTGATCGCTAGGGAGCTGTGAATAGTAGCAAGGACGTTGCTGGTGTATTGTGAGTGGATGCACAGATGTCGCTATGCATTTGCTAGGGTGATGTGGGTGGTTGCCATTGTGTTGCTATGTGGTTGCTATGGTGTATTGGAGGGAAGCAAGGACAAACTGTAGCTATGTCGTTGCTAGGGTGTTGTGGGTGGTTGCTAGGGCATTGCTAAGCGGTCTCTGTAATATTCTGGTCTCTCCTTCAATGTAAGTTTATAGAATTCTTAATCTTAGTGAACATAGCATACAAAATAAATCAGCATTATTTTAAAAACATTTCATGCCCCCCAGAATATTTTGTAGTATGAATATCTGAACATGCAATATATCAAAGGAAAGAACAGACCCTCTGCTTCTAAACAAACAAACAAAAAACAACAACCTTTTATTGTAGCTTCATGCATTCCTTTTTTTAATCAACACTTGAATGTGGGCAAGTTTCATAAAAAATGCAACATTTTGAGCAAAAAGCTGAGAAAATCAATTTTTTTGTCAAAGACTTTGTCCGGATCGGATTCAGAGCGATGATCAAAACATAGATGGACTAAATCAAGTTCATCAACACCCCCAAAGCTTGCACAGTCCTATAGCTCGTCCTGGGGCGACATTGCAGTCAGTAACGTTAGGCAGTTTTGATTTATCTGCTGTTTAATGTTGATGATCGTGTTAGCTTACATGTGCATATGATTACATATGCTATTGGTTGTTTCTGCATCTTCTTCGCCTGTGTTTTGATCAGGAGATTCAGTACTCTTTCAGAAGATATGTAATAGCGCCCCCTACTATAAAACACTGAAAACACGGAAAGCCGTAAAATCTCGTCTTTGGCAGGAAAGCGTTTTCTTATAAAAGACAAGATAACTCATTAATGGAAAAGAGTTAATTATAGACATTCGGTTGCAATTTTTTTAATACCTTGATAAAAATTTAAACAAAACAAAAACAGAGTACAGAAGTAATGGCCTCCCACAATAGCAAGCAAGCCTACCTTTTCAGTTACGGCACGGGCGTATTCGATCAGCTCTCTCTTGGAGAAACTGTCTGTCGGACTCATCTGTAGGGCTCCGGCCTTCTGAACCAGGTAGATGCAGCCATGACCCAACTCCTGCACCCGAGACTTGATCTGAGATCCCACCTGGAAACACAGCAATGATATAGAGTTTAAGAAACAGTTGGCATCCAAGTGAGATTGAATCTGGGTCGAAATCTGAATGTATTCATCCTCTGCGACTGCTCTAAAAGCCACTGCCTCTGTTCAACTAAGCTCTATCCAATAATTAAGAAGTGATTGTGACGGCCGTTGAGGGGGCCCGACAGCACTGTACGTTCATTACCTGACACACAGATCCATGGGTGGGCGGCTCTTCATTATGAATATCACAACGGGCTTTTAAGGCTTGTGGGGGTGCGTGGTTGCTATGGTAATGGCAGCGGCCACTTATGTAAAAACGCTAGGAAAGAGAGAGCTGGTGACTACCGTGTCCACGTGTCAGGTTCCTTTTTTTTTTTTTTTTAAATGTGGATAGAGCAAAGGTGTGAAATAAGTTGGCTGGTGTTTGCACCTTTGTTCACAGGCTTAATGACACACAAAGTGGAAGTATAAGGTTTTCTATATATGCATGACCAAGGCGAATGTGTTTGCAATAATTAACATGGTGTGAATGAGTTTATTTTTATTACATTTAAGTGGTTATGATACACAAATGTGGATGAGATTTAAGAGTGAATAATGACTAAGATTTTGATCTATTCCTCACAAATTTATTAAATGGCTTTAGAAAACTTGAAATATAGTGTACAAGTGCCAAGATTGGCTGAATAGTTTTTTTTGTTTATGTAAATACAAGTGAGATTTGAAAGTAATTTTAAGGCTTTCAGTAAATAATGACTCTTCTGATTTATATATTATGATTTATATTTATATATATTTCTTTATTTTTTTTTAATTAATTTTTTTTTCAGAATTTTTTGCATGTCATAAAAATACTAGTGCTGTCAATTGATTAAAAAATGAACTAATTAATCACACATTTTTCTGTAATTAATCGCGATTAATCGCACCTAACATTAAAGATTTTAATATATTTTTATATTGTAATAATTTCATGTTTAACCTCCAAATTAATCCAGAACCAAAACAGTTATCAAACACTTCACAGTCTTTACTGCATATTAAAATATAGATTAATTTTTATTTAAGTTACAAAACTTATTCAGTTAAGAGCAGTGAGTTATTTTCTTTTTCGTTTGTTCTTTGATTAACATTAATGGCAGACTATAGCAGGTTTATTAGGCTGCTGTCACTTTAAAAGCTGCCGCACATGACACGGATCTGCATCCTATTTTCTTACAATTCTTTGTGTTCATTTAAGACTTTTTTAAAACTAATTTAAGACTGTGCTTACGAGGATACACGACAAAATGCATTTTGGCATAATTTTGTGTGTGTTTGTCCGTCCAAGCGTGAAAGAGACCTCAATGCGGCTGGTGTTAGTAGGTAGCTTAATTCGACAGCGGTAAATGCTACCAGCATCATATTCATGTGGTTTGAGGCTTTGTTAACGTCCTTACCTAAACCTACCCTTAAAACAATGCAAATATAGTGTAGATAGCACAATCTGATAGGTATCATTATTTGTCAGAACACCGGCAAACAGAGCTCCAGTACCGCACTGCGTTCACTTTTGTGTCCTGTTGCGCTTGAATGGTTTAAAAGCATTTGCATGAATAAGAGAGTGATCATATAATGTAACGCTAGCTAAAGGATGATGGAAAAAATGGATGCTGCGTTAATTGCGTTAAATATTTTTAATGCGTTAAACTGAAAAAATTAATTGCATGCATTAACGCATTGATTTTGACAGCACTAAAAATATATATAAATACAACGATATGATATTTTATCATTTTCTACTATGTTTAAATTTATTTTAATCATTTTTATCTAATATTAATAATAATATAGTGCATAAGTCATATGAATATGAAGTTTAATGGGGCTTTCATTGTATGGAAAAGAGCTATTTTGACTTCTAAACATCTCTTTTTGTGTTCTACAGCTCCCAGCTGAGCTAATTCAGTTTCATTTTTAGGTGATCTGTTCCTTTAAATCTAGAGTTTGTGTGAGGTTTAGGCCATCTGCGTGTCTATTATCATGTGTGTAAATGAGCATCACTGGTCCGGTGGGGGTGGACGCACTAGATGGACGGATCCTCACCTCCTCTGGCTCAGCAGTGGCAGCTGCCAGACGGCCTTGTTGTGCCAGCTGGCTATAATCCACCGTCACCTGAGACGCCAGTCCACCCAGTTCCTCCGGACAGGTCACTGACTTCGTCATCTAGAGTCACATAACAGAACACGTGATATATGCACAGTGGTATGTGAGAGGACGTGGAAGCATTTTGAGTGAGAGTCCTCACCATTTCCTGTGCAGTAATTGCGATGGCTTTTGAAAACTTCACCATGGTGGTCTGGTAATCTACAAAAGTGCCGTCAGGCTCCGGCGGAGTTCCTTCATCCATCTGTGAAATGGAGAGACCCAGATAACAGTGATGTAATGCTGGATCGAGTCCTAATACAAATTACAGTCTTCATGTGGCTCATGTGCACGAAGTTGTGATCATTCCCGCAGAAAATGATCAGAGTGCAGATATTCAATTGACTGCCATTGTCTTCCACCATGAGTCATGACAGTATAATGAAAGACTGCATACATGCAGATGATAAATGGAGATGTTGTGCCAATTCAGTCTAATGATAAGATACAGAGACAGCTGTTGTGTCTGTGACACATTTACATATGAGAGTGCCAACTAGAGATGACTTTGATGAGAAAGCATTCTAGAGATTTCTAATAAAAGAACAAAAAATATAGATTTCTAATAAAGCATATCTTTTATGTTTATATATATATATATATATATATATATATATATAAAATGGTGTTGGTCCAACAGTCATTTTATTATTCATATATATTTATTTATATATTTTATTTAAATGTATTATTATTTATTTTTAAAGGGATTATTGGTATTGGACAATAAATGTTGTCTTTACAGATTAAAAAAAAGATAATTGAATATATATAGTAGATATATATGTTCATAATGATCATACAGCTTAATGGTAATTTTTATAAACATCGGAACATGATTATCCATTAAGTGTTTTTTTTTCTGTTCTTTTTTGTATTTCAGTGGTTGTATGCAAATGCAAGTGAGATTTATAGAGGCTTGTTTTAGCCACTAAATAAAATTTATTTTGCAATTCAGACTTTTTTTTTTCTTTTCGCAATTGCGAGTTTATATCACGCAATTCTGACTTCAGAACTCACAATAGCAAGAAAAAAAGTCAGAATTGTGAGAAAAGTCGCAATTACTTTTAAAAAAATTTTATTATATGAAATAATAAATTAGAGAGTAAATCAATTTTCTTTATGTCACAAAAATATATAAAAAATGTTTAATATATGTATTTTTCAGTGTTGGACAGTCCTTTTTTAGTTCTTTTACTTTCTTATTTTTCATATAAATATTTAATAATAATAATAATAATAAAATGTATTTTTATAGGCATTAATGGTATTAAAGAGTTATATCCATATATATACAGTTTAGCCGCCATTATATACATACATACATACATGTATATATATATATATATACATACACACACACACACATACATACATATACATATATACATATATATATATATATATATATATATATATATATATATATATACACATACATATACACACACACACACTTTATATATTATTCATATATCATTTACTTACTTTTGTGACATACATTTTTTAAAATTTATTTACTCTCAAATCCCACATGCATTGGCATATAACCACTGAAATATCTTATTTGGTCAATCATGTTCAGACGTTTCCGTATAATGATCATTAAACTGTTTAATTAACTTTTTTGGGGGGGCTTTCGCCCTCCTTATTTCTTAATATTAGCAATGGATTTGGAAAAAATTATCGCTTTTCACTAGTTTTCAAGAGTCACTAACCCGTCCAATGGACTCAGCGATGGACTCCACCATGCCGCCCACCATTCCCCCCTCACTGGCTGCCTCGTTTAAGGTCACCATGATGTCATCAACTGCCTCCTTCATCAGCTGGGCAGCTTCGGCTATGGCATCATGGGTGTGGGTCGCCTGCAAGAGAAAAAGTTAGTGGCTGATGGGTTAAAAGATGGCCAGTATAGATCCACTTCAACTATACACGAAAAAAACTTTGTTCTTTACAACCAAACTCTGTGAATGTGGATGCAACAAGTTTTAAATTTGCAGATGTTTTCAGAACATGAACATGAAGCCCCAGTGCATTGTTATTTCCATGTGTCATACCTTAGGGTTTCCTCCGCCCTCTTTGGCAGCGTAGAGCATCTGTAGAGCAGATTCAAACAGGGTTTTGGTTTGATCCAGTATGTTCATCTGCTGCTGGTGGTCGGCATGTTTAGACGCCAGTCCCACTGACGCCACAATCACTGGCTCAAAGTAGCTCGCTAACTGAGTCACCTGGGGAAAAAAAGACGTGTTAAGAATATCTGGCATGCAAACATACAATTTCCTGTATATATTTCAGGCAAGAGTGATATATAGAGGGAACTGATGCAACTTCTTGATTTTTCAGTTATTTATGTGATTGACAAGCCAAAAATCACTTTAGACAGAAGGCATAAATACTGGTCTAAACAAACACAGCCGAACTTAATTAAACCAGGCTTAGCACACAGTTTTTTTTTTTTTTCTATTGTTTTTTAGATATGCTGTCATACTGTGATCAATTCATGATGTTTATTCTTGAGATTCAAGTGGCACTATGTGATTTACACAAAAAAGACATAATATATGGAAGTATGAAGACAGACGAGGTTGTTGATCCAGGAACATTTCATACTTGTGTAAATCACATTAAGCCTTTGGGCAAAATCATGGGCTGCATCTGAAAGCTTAAAAATGCTGCATTCCAAGGTAGGAAGGCATCAAAGCATGTTCGAGTCCAATGTTAGCTTCACTTCCTGTCTCTTGAGAACTGATCGATTTTGGAGTTTTTCCCTCTTTTTCCACCAGTGCAAGTTCATTCCTATGGAATGAACTGAAAGCGCTCGCTTTGCTCGCTCTGCGCCAGTGGACACGCACCATTATGAATGCCTGTGCGGCCATGCACATTTTACGAATTAGCGCCAATTCGTGATGCGGTAATTGCCTGAATGGTGGGTTCATTATTATTCTTAATGAAAAACACAACAACAAAACAGTACAATGTCAAACTGCTTTTACATTTCGCTTTGAAACCAAATCTTCCGCCATTGTCTTGTCAGTCGAAAGTGAGGCGAAGTGGGCGAAGTAAGGTGAAATCTGACTCCTGCTGCTGAATTGAGCAGACGCGTTCAGTTTTTAATTGTAGTGTCTGTTCTCTAACTGAACTAAATGATTTTTATTACTATAAAAATCAAAACAACAGTGGGGGGCGGTGCTGCAGTGGGCAAGTGATGTAACCGGTGTTGCGCTGAACGCCGGTAACACAGACTATCGCAGAAGTCTGTCTGAAATCAGTTTCATGAGGCACCTTCGTGCACAAACACTGCCTGCAAAGTCATTACCTGATAGGGCAGCGAGGCAAGTCATCTGCCTATAGCTTTCCGAAGCAGATGTGGATAGTAACATTATTTGTGTTTCCACTATTGAGATCCATGTCCCTGTTACCTTGTGTCCGAGCTGAGCTGCTTCCCCTCGTGCTGCAGTGGAGATGGGGTCAATGAGGTGGCCGATCTCCTGCACGGCAGAGGTCAGCTGCTCCTGTAAAGCCTAATGGAGGCAGAGTTACATTAGCATTAGCACAAACACTGATGATTCTAGCGCTAAAACATTTAAGATGGAAAAAAATATGAAAAATACCAATTTGCTGTTTTGAAATCAAAACTTTCTTTGCTCAAAAGTTGTTAAGGTCACTACTGACCAGCACATTTACATAGTGATGCATATTCAGCTTCCACAACTTCCACGGTGATGAACGCAAATGTGAACTACACTGCTACATAGAGAACAGCCGATCATAATAGATGTTATTTACATATTCCTAAAGGTACTGTATCAACATTTTAAATTCTTAGAGGTACAGTCTAAAAAAAAAAAAAAATTAATTGTAAGGGTAAAAATGGTCATGAAAACTACAGTGATACTAAAATATAATCCTTCCAAACGGAACAAATTGGCCCCCCTTTTATAATAATACTAACAATATCACCAGCAAACCTTTTTACAAACTAAAATATACATTTATTAATCACAAACTCTAACCCTAACTGTAACTCTATAGTAAGTGCTTGTAGTTAATTAATAGTACTTAGTACTTTATGTATATGTATAGTACATTTGAGTAATTACAATGTAACTACGGCACTGTAAAATAAAATGTAACCAAAAAAAAAAAAACACTGTACCAGAGCAACATTAATGAAACACAATGTTACTATACAGTGACGGCAGGTATAAGACATTTTATTCGGTTACCTCGAGGGAGATGTCGTCTCTGCGGGGCAGACTCTGACCCACGGCGGCGAGGGACACTTGCTCAATGTCCCTGATGCTCTTGTTGATGCTGTCGATGGACTGGTCACACTCCCGCTGCCCAGGGGCCTTGTCCCTATGACAACAGAGGATACGAGGTTGCTATGGGGTATTTTTCAGCCTAATTGAATTAGGTTTCTCAAGTAAACCCGGATATAGTACATTACAGCATCAAAAAACAGGAGAGTCAGCGCAGACGTGGGTGTTTTTGCTCTCTCTCTCACACACACACACAGGGCTGGCTGAGCTCCAGCTCTGATTGGTTGATCTGGGAGGACAGCATGTGGAGGGTAGCCAGGTGGGCAGCGAGCCCAGCCGCTGTTCCTGCTACTGCTGAGAGTGTTACAGTCGAGCCCTTTACAGTCGCTGATCTCAGATCAGATTGTCTGTATGCACTCGGAGCAGAAGAGTGGATGAGTGTCTGATCTGAGTTCAGTCTCCTCATGCTACATCAATCACCCGGGACGCTCTTAGTGGAGAGAGAAACCCAGTAAGAGTCACTTACCACAAAATAGAACTCAGCAACATCAGACACGGTCTATTATTCAGCTATTATTTTATAGAAAATCCTTCAAAACGATTACTGAGAAATCATTCTCAAAAAAAAAAAAAAAAAAAAAAAAAAAAAAAAAATATATATATATATATATATTTTGCAACATTGTCATTAGTCACTTTTGATCAATTTAATGCATCCTTGCTGAGTAAGTGTTAATTTCTTTAAAAAAAAGAATCTTACTGACTCCCAACTTTTGAACAGTAGTGTATGTCTTTAAGTAGGCTTAAAAAATATGATCCATATTAGAAAAGCAAACCAATAAACAAATACATATGAATATAATTTAATTTTAAATTTGATATAAATATAATTTATAATAAAAATAACACATAGGTGAAATTGGTGTTAATTAATGTGACCGTTTTGTGTATTTGATATTCTTATTTGTTATTTTCTTATTTTTCAATTTAATATATCATCTAATTATTCTATATTGGTTTGTTTTGCTTATAACACCACTCTCTGGTTTTTCATTTCATTAGTTGTTGGTAATATTACTTCCCCCTGGAGCTGGAATAGACTCATGTGTGAGGGAAGATTTGAGAAGAGAAGGAGAGTGTGTGTGTGTGGACTGAACAGCTGCTACTGTTAATAACTTTTGCTCTTGAGTTATTTAATCAAGATGTTTGAATTATACCTCATCTTTTACCCACATTATTACTATTTAACACCTGATGGAGACTGAGGCCGCTGCAAGCTTTTCATATTCGCCAAACCTGTCACAAGCATCTTTCTCAACTGCTGAATCAGGTCTTTATTTGGGTGATACAGACCTAATGGACGTAATGAGGCTCTTGATGGAGTCCGACACGGTCCGGGAATGGCCAGCCAAGATGGACCAGGTGGGCGGATCTTTGGGATTAATGATAAGTGAGCGGGCAGTTTCTAATAAGTGGGTGGAGCTGTCCAGCATTGAACGAGCCGAGCGAAGGATCGGTTCCTGGGCAGCTGAACCCTGCAATTGGAAAGAAATACAATTCAGTTTACAGTGTTATTTAATTCATTTGTTTTTAAAATCCCATTAAAAAAATGTGTGTTACATATATAAAGGGAAAATATCAACCAAAATTGTGCAAATATATTATTCACTGAATGAATAAATGAATTAAATGAATGAAACTTTTAACAAAAAACATTCATAAAACAGTCACTTGTTTAATTCCTGAATGAATGAGTGTTTTTGAACTAATTGGTTCAGTAAATTATTCAATGACTCACTCATAAAGACAGTTACTTGTTTCGTTCCTGAATAAATCCGTGTTTTTGAACTAATCGGTTAAGTAAATGATTCAGTGACTCCCTCATAAAGACAGTCACTTGTTTTGTTTCTGAATGTTCCTAAACCAATAGGGATTGGAAAGAAATACAATTTCAACCAAAAATATCAACCAAAATTTTGCAAATATAATATTCTTTTCATTTATTCTTAACATTTAAATATTTTAAATATATATATATAATTTTTTTTTTAAAAAACATAAAACATCAAATTATTACCAATTAACAAGATGTTAAAAACATCCAAGAAGCTGTTTTAAGAGCAGAATCAAACTCCCACCTACCCCAGAAACGGACTGAGGTGATTAAATTGTCAAGGACTTGTGTTTGAAAAACACTGCAAAACTCCCATCCGCACTCACTGACCTTTTAGACTTCCTGTGAGTCTAATGTCAAACAGTCAGTGAACGGAGAGAAACCACTTGGTTTTGGCACAACATTACAGGCAATATTTCAAAGACAGAGGAGTCACCTAGTTCTTCATATAGGTACATTTTACTATACTTCATACACAAAGAAATATAGTACAAGTGAAGTAAAAAATCCACCATGTGTGTTAATTGTGAACATGTACTCGCACAGTTACACACTTATTCACATATAGTTGTGAGCACCTCCAACAGACCTCTATTGTCGTAACTTAAGCTGCATTTATAGTTAATTATAGATTTTTTTCATTTTAGACACAATATTGCCAGTCATTTTTGTTTCGCTAGTGAATTTTTATTTGAAAAAACAAACAAACAAAACAACAACAACAACTGTTGCGTGTCTCTGAGCAACCCACAGTAGTGGTGTTTCTTTCCTGAATTAATAAACATTTTTGAATAAAATGTTTGAGTGAATGATTCTGTGACTCATTCATAAAGACAGTCACTTGTTTCGTTCCTGAATGAATCATTGTTTTTGAACTAATCGGTTGAGTAAATTATTCAATGACTCATTCATAAAGACAGTCACTTGTCTCGTTCCTGAATGAATCAATGTTTTTGAACTAATCGGTGGAGTAAATTATTTAATGGCTCACTCACAATGACAGCCACTTGATTTGTTCCATTGTTGAATCAGTGTTTTTGAAAAAAAAAAAAAAACTGACTAAAGTGAATGACTAAATGACTCACTCAAAAAGATAGCCAATTGTTTCATTAATGTATGAATCAGTGTTTTTGAACTTATTGTCTGAGTAAACAATTCAATGACTCACTTATTCAGACAGTCACTTGTTTTGTTCACAAATGAATCAGTGTTTTGTACTAATCGGCTGAATAAATTAATCAAAGACAGTCACTTGTTTTGTTCATTAATGAATTTTTTTGAACAAATCGTTGAATAAACGATTCGATGAGTCAATCATAAAAAAAGTCACTTGTTTTGTTCCTGAATGAATGGGTGGTTTTGAACAATGAATGATTCAATGACTTGCTCAAAAAGACAGTCACTTGTTTCATTGATTAACGGATCAGTGTTTTTGAACAAATTGACTAAGTAAACAATTCAATGACTCACTCATAAAGACAGTCACTTGTTTTGTCAGGGTTTTGAACTAATTGGTAGAACAAAGTATTCAATTCAAACAGTGACTTCATTAATGAATCAGTGTTTGTGAACAATTTGGTTGTAACCTGCAGAAAGAGTCACTCATTCTGTCTGGAATGAACAAAACCAGACAAACCCTAACCCTATAGATTTGTCTGTCCTCCTGCATTTGGTTCAAGAGTCAAAATTTGGCACAAAAAAGTCTGTACCCAAAATGAGTACACACACACACACACACACAATAAATAATACATGAAATATTGCAGTATTCAGTATTTCATCACCTCATGGCTTATCTGTGCAGGAATGCTGGCAAACTCAGGGTTGGAGGCAAAGGTGGAGAGATTATCCACAGCTTCTATCAGCGGGGTCGTGGCCACTCGGCACCTCTCACGGTTCTCATCTGAGAAATCCCCATCTAAGGCCTGTGAAACAATGCAGAGACAAATCACATCTGCTAAAACACTTTAACCCATACACATAAATAAAGACTTATTGATGGTTTTAAGTTTGCAAATGGTCAGGCAAGCTTATGTCTGCATGCTAATGCAGAAAACTCGATCAATTCTCAATTACTCTGGTACCAAATAATCTTTTGGTAATTAATTGCAGGCTGTACCTTTATAGTTTTGACAAGGTTAGCTGTTGTATTGGCGACCTCTTTGGCTGACTGTACAAAATGTCTCCGGGCTACAGGATTGGCTGTTTTGGAAGATGCCAGACGACAGGCATTGCAAAGGGCAGAGGTGTGCTTCGCTACAATGGTAGCTGCTGACAGAACCTACAAAAACAATAACAGATGAGAATGCAAGCCCAAAACAAACAAACAAAAAAACTCAATACTAAAGAGCCAAACAGTCACCTGGGAGGGGCTGCTGGCCGGGTCCACCAGATTCTGGCAGGCCATCTGAATCGCCTGATTGGCTCTGGCAAACTGGATGGGATCGACCAATCCCTGATGACCTGACTGGCTGTTGGGATCTGAGACGCCTACCAAATAGGAGGCCTGAAAAAAAAATAAAGGCACAAAGAGTGTATTGGGTTTTTATTTATGTATATTTATTTAATATTAATATTATTATATTTTATTATTAATAAATATTATATTATACATTTCCCTTATAGTGCAAGATTCAACTGTGTACTGTAAATGTTTTTAATTTTTTAAATGTTTGTTTTCATAATTGTACATTAAAAAAATAAATAAATCCACAAATACCACCATAACTTGCGTTTTATTTTATTTTTAAAGTATTATTTAAATTATTATATTATATTATATTATATTATACATTATATATTATACATATAAAAATAAAATAATTATTTGTTTTCATAATCTTGCATAAAAAAAACATTTATTATATTAATAATACCATTATTATTATTATTATTATTATACTAATAGCACCATAGCTTAATTTTCAATTTCTTTTTTATCTATTATTTTATTATTTATCTTTTATTTAGATGTAAAATATTATATTATAAATTCCCCTTTTTGTGCATGATTCAGTTGTGTACAGTACATTATTATTTTTAAATGTTAGTTTTTATAATCTTACATCAAAATGTAACTTTATTTTCCACTTTTGAAACAACTCTGCTGATAATTTTGTGGATAGCAAAAAATTGTACCAATAGCACCACATCTTACTTTTCAAGATCCCGATGGATAAAAATCAAGCCAGCCCTACATTATTTCCCACTGAATATTCAGTTTCACTCAGAAATGTCACTTTACAGAAGCTAAATGTGTTGCATATGGCTTTTCATGTTGTCGATAACATCAAATTATATCGATAAAGCTTGACTATTGAATTTGTAATAACATTTCTGAAGCTGCAAGTGCATTTTGGGAGCAGTTTCAGACACTACCAGGTTAAAAGCTCACCTGTCCCGCCGCTTCGGTCAACCCACACAGCGCTTTGGACGCCACTCCCACGCAATCCCCGAATGCTGGCACGTTTCCTGTCTTACAGTGCTGTGAGATTCCAGCCATGGACTCCCCGAGAACCTGTTCAATCAGATGGAGAGATGTGTTAACATTTGAAATGAATAAGATCTTTAGAGAATTTTGGAATGTTGTGATGAATTCTTTACCTTGGAATTCTCCATAACGCTCTCAATGCAGTCAAAATAAGACAGATCACTGACTGGCTCATTGGGATTGTCCAGCATTCCTCGTACAGCCTGTACGTACGTGGGAGAGAGAGGGAGAGAGAGAGAGGAAACACCCAATTTCAAAATGATTATTGGAGACACATAGGATGTGATATAAATTCTGATTGTTCACAGACCCCAATCGTCATTATTGGCTCTATTTTAATACACAATTGACCTCTGACCAGCAGATTTGAACATTTCACAGAGGCATCAAATAAACGGCTGTTTTTAATCTGTGACAAAAAAGGCCAAATATGATCTAATGTTGACTGTATACGAATAAGACCACCATAGAAGATCTAACAGGATCTAATAAATATATATATATATATATATATATAAATAATTCTTTACTTTTACAGAAGTACATTATCATGATAATATTATCAATAAACTTATTACAATATTATCAAACATCTCAAATATAAAATTTAATTAAAGCTGCAAGCAGCATTTACCAGGGTTCAAGCATTTAAAGGTGCCCTAGAATTGGAAATTTAATTTACCTTGGCATAGTTAAATAATAAGAGTTCTGTACATGGAAATGACATACAGTGAGCCTCAAACACCAGTTTCCTCCTTCATATATAAATCTCATGCGTGAAAAAGACCATGGAAAAACAGGCGAATCTCAACATAACACCGACTGTGGCGCAACAGTCGTGGTCATTAATATGTACACCCCCAACATTTGCATATACCAGCCCATGTTCAAGGCAAGGCAGTATTAACGTCTGGAGCTGCATAGCCGAATCATCAGACGTTCTGCAGGTATTGTAAAGCATGCAAGCAATGACAATAGCGAAAATGGCAGATGGATCCATAATAACTGTTCATGATCCATGATATCATGATATATTTAGTGATATTTGTAAATTGTCTTTCTAAATGTTTCGTTAGCATGTTGCTAATGTACTGTTAAATGTGGTTAAAGTTACTATGTTTATGTTTCATCATGTTTCATTACTGTATTCACGGAGACCAGAACCATGTTGTTATTTTCATTTTTTACGCTTGTAGTCTGTATAATTCATAAACGCATCTTCATTCTTATCGAGTCTCTGCAACAGTGTGTAGCTTTAGCCCCGTTAGCCTGCAGCACTATCAAACTCATTCAGAATCAAATGTTAGCAAACATCCACACAATACATGCCATACTTACGTGATCTGATATGCTGCATCACTAACAGTTTGTAATGATCCATTTTGAGAATTATATTGTGAACTTCAGTATTGTTTATGCAATGTTTATTGGAGTCACGAGCTTGGGGGCGGGAGCATGAGCATTTAAAGGTGTACACACCCCAAATATGAGCATTTTTAATGCCACCCCAAAATAGGCAGTTAAAACATGGTATAATAAAAAATCTATGGGGTGTGTAAGCCGAAACCTGGCAAGTCTAAAGACGTGACTCCCATGAAAATAAGTCAACTACAACCAAAGTTATACACATTTTCATTTAAAACCATTAAAAACATGTTTTTTTAAAGGTTTTTAACAGTTATAGCGCCACCTATGGTCCGATATCCATAAAAATTGGCATGCTTCTTTATATTCATATGCTGCATGTGCTCACCTATTTTCAACAGTTTTCGTTTAGGCTTTATAGGCTTTTGGATATATTTAGCCACGCCTACTTTCTAAATGACCCTGTTATAGCGACCCAAAGGGTAAAGTTAAACTTTTCTTTGATAACTTTTGATCTACAGAGTCCAGAGAATTGTCCTGCACTGGTTTCGTTCCGATCGGGCCAAAAACCTAGGACTGGTTCACAAAAGTAGTTTTTTCACATATTTGCGAATAATTAATGAACAATTTGACAGCATTGGCTCTTGAGGCAAAGTTGTTCCGAATTTGGAGATCTATCCAATGATATGCATATTGTGTGGATATGTTAAACACCACGTGATTACTGAGGCATAAAAACTTGTTAGCGCCAACTAGTGGCTGATTTCTTTCAAAATTCTTGCAGACGTCTAGGCCTACGAGTCAAACATGCCCACCAAGTTTTGTTCTGATTGGCCTCCATTAACCTTGTCTAATAGGTGCTCAAACTTCATTGGCCAATGGCAGCCATGTTTTTTTTGAGATACGCCAATGTCCTCATAGACTATCATGCCCCCTTGGACCAAGAACCTGCATGCCAAATTCTTTTACTGTGACCAAAGATTGAGCCCATACACATGTGTACCGAGTTTGGTATAGATATTTCATTTCGTTCTTAAGTTATGGCCATTTTAGTAAAAGTGGCTCCACCCACACCATACGTGTTGGCGCCCCTTAGTGACCGTGAATCAAAATTTCAACTTTTTTTTTGATAATTATTGATATTCAGACTCCAGAGAATCTTTCTGCACTGGTTTGGTTCCGATCGGGCAAAACCTAGGACTAGTTCGCAAAAGTAGGTTTTGGACAAAATTCAAAATGGTGGAAATTTTTTGCAGGCGGAATTTAAATCGGAGATATACGTTTTGGATTACAATGATATAAGACACTTGAGTCTACGACAAACGGTCTATGAGTTATGAGCGATTTTGAACTTTTGGTCGCCGATTGAGGTCATCTCTTGTGAGGTTCTCCCCAAATTGAGGACTATCAGCTGGCCAGGTTTCAAGTCTATAGGCCTTATGGTTTGGTCTGCACTATTCGCTTTAAGGCACGAGAAAAATAATAAAAATCTGTGCAATTACTATAGGGTTTCAGCATTTCGTGCTTGAACCCCTAATAAACTCTTTTGATAGACTAAGTGATTGTTTGTTCAAGTACCTCGAGTTCTCGTAGAGCATTATCACACTCTTTTTGTCCTGGTGCCTGCTGGGTACACAGTGTGATGAGTTGATTAATGCTTTCGGTAACCGCTCTGAAACAAAACACAGCAGAAAATCACACACAGTCAGAGTGACACAAAAAGCCCCTTTAAAGAATTTGCATGTTTCGAATCTCTATTTTTTTTTTTCAGAAAGGAGGCACTAACATTGATGTCTTACAAATTAATCAGAATCATGACAAAACGTTTTATTACACTCAAATGAGCCTAGATGTGAGTGTATGTGTGTGTGTGTTTGTGTGTATGTGTGTCAGTCTCCTCTGTCCCTCATTAAGGAAGCAGAAATCAATCTAGCCCAAAACCCTCAGGAGTTGCTGCCTTCCTGCGGTACCTGAGAGGATTCTGCAGCACACTCGACTCTCTCTCTCTCTCTCTCTCTCTCTCTCTCTCTCACACACACGCACAATTGTTTTTCATCATGAAAGGTACTTTCCACTGACTTCTATTGTTTTTATATTGAGCTATATATAAAAATGTTTTATTCCTTAATCATGCTCCTAAACCAAACTCAAACCCAAAACCATTCTCCATTTTTAGATTTTTTTATGACGACGTTATTTATTACATCTTTTACACCATATTTCTGTGTGGAGGCAGTTGGAACACACAAACTTGACACACACACACACACGAACAAAAACACTCACATGCTAAAAAACAAAACATTTAAACAAATCAACAAACATACTAGCAAAACACACACTCTCAAAAAAAACAAAAAAAAACAAAACACCCATATGTTATCAAACATATTCAAACACTAAAAAAAAATGCGCACACGAATCAACACATACTCACATGATAAAAAGCAACATTAAGAAACACAAAACATACAACAACAAACAAAACTCACACACACTAACAGACATACTCACACAATAACAAACAAAACCCACACACTAACAAACACAAACGTACACAACAAAAAACTCACACACACTAACAAACATACTTGCACAATAACAAACAAAACCCACACACTAACAAACACAAACATACACAATAACAAACAAAACTCAAACACCAACAAACTAACAAAACTCACACACTAACAAAATCATGCTCACATAAAAAAACTCAAGCACTACCAAACACAAACAAAACTCACACACACTAACAAACACAAACAAAACTCACACACACTAACAAACACAAACATACACAATAACAAACACAACTCAAGCACCAACAAACACAAACAAAACACACACACACACACACACAGACACAGACACACACACTAACAAACATACTTGGGACAATAACAAACAAAACTCACACACACAAACAAACACAAACATTCACAATAACAAACAAAACTCAAGCACCAACACAAACAAAACTCACACACTAACACAATCATGCTCACATAACAAAACTCAAGCACTAACAAACATACTTGCACAATAACAAACAAAACTCACACATTAACACACAAACATACACAATAACAAACAAAACTCACACACTAACACACAAACATACACAATCACAAACAAAACTCGAACAGTAACAAACACAAACATACTCACACAATAAAACATTAGGAAACACAAAACATACATTACCAAACAAAACTCAAACAGGAACAAACACAAACATACACAATAACAAACAAAACTACTCACTAACAAACATACTCACACACAATAACACACAAACAGTCACACGATAAACAAAACACACTAACAAACAAACATACACAAACAAAACTCACACTCACAAACATACACAATAGCAAACAAAACTCAAACAATAAAACAAACACACACAATAGAAACAAAACACACATTAACAAACATACACAAACACTAACACAAACAAACACACAAAGACAAACATTCACACACAAAAATTAACAAGCACACTAACAAAGAAAACTTTCACTCACCAGCACAAACAAAACACACTAACAAACAAATTTCAACACTCAAAACTAACAAACAAAAACACATTATCAAACAAACAAACAAACACATTCTCTCACACAAATGTTTGTTTTTTGATCATTAGGGACTTTCTATTGACCTAGTATGTGTATTAAATATTGTTGGTCCACACAACATAGACAGAACTTCCATTGTTTTTATATAGAGCTAGTTAAAAGTACTATAACCAAACCCTAATCCACACCCTGACCCTAACAGAAAACATTCTGCATTTTCACAATAAAAAAAAAAAAAAAAAACTTTACTTTATATTTAAACAGTTTTTACTAATGAGGATGCCCCCAAAAAAAGAAGTTTTGTCAGATTTAGCTCACAAATTTGATCCCAAATATGGTTAAGTAGATATGTTCTTATACACTCATACACAAAGTTTCTCATTTTGTGGAAACTGAATAGCCCATTCTCCGCCGCTGGCCGGCAGGCTGGCCCTCAGGTTGACTGGATAATGATCACTAAACTCTCCCCAGGCCACCGAATGAAGCTCATTCCTACCGTGCCGCAGCTGCGAGGAGGTTCTTGGCATTTGCCGCCCCTGGATCAACGGAGAGGGACTTAGCAGCCAGCAGCAGCTTGCTGGATGCCATGGAGATATTCTTCAGGTTGCCAATCACCTGGATCTGGTCATCTTTGGACTGTGGAAACAGAAGATGGCAGCTCAGCATGCAGTCAAACTATAATGTTTTTCAACTTTATTTCAGCAGAAAAATGTGCAGTTATTTGAAAAGAGGTTATATTTTATGGCTAAGAGAATTTAAGGGATAGTTCACTAAAAATGATACTATCATTTTGTTTTAAACCCATATTACTTTGTTTCTTCTAAGAAACAACCAAAAAAAATGTCTATGCAGTTATAATTGGGAATAGAAGCTTTCAAGCTTTAAAATGGATGTAAAAGCACCATAAAGTATCATAAATGTGGTCCAAATGACTTATTTATGAGCCATATTTCACATATTCTGTAACCATATGACAACTATGTGTGAGGAACAGACAGAAAAAGGCAGTAAATGGCAAATATACTATGGCTAGAGCCTATTGGTCATCATTTGCTTTTTAACAAAGCATGTGGGCCTACTGAACATTAATTACATGATACCACAATTAATATTCATGAGAAAATTGATATGTAATTTTGCGCTAAAATAACAAACTGTGGTAGTTTACTTGTTATTTAGATGGGCACAATTCTCACAGATCTGCTGATGGCTTCTGGCCTGTCCGTCCACAAATCTGTGTCCCTCACTATCCCTCAGTCTTCCTTTAATGGGCATGTCACGCTCCATCAAACCCTTGCCTCTCCAAATTAATCAACAAAACATGCAGAACCAGAACATCAAAGATTTCATTAGGGTGGAGCGTCTTCATGCTCTCTCGGACAATTATGTGCCTGAGTGAATTGGATGAGAGGCGCTAATTAACAAATTAATCAAAACTTTAAAATGCATACAAAAAGTTTTTTCTGTTTGGGTAGTTTTTTAACACACTATCTGGACAAAAGTATTGGGACACCTGACCATTACACCAACAGGGACTGTAATGACATCACAATCTAAATACATAGACATTAAAATTAAGTTGGCCTATTTCCACTCTTCTGGGAAGGCTTTCCACAAGGTTTTGGAGTGTTTCTGTGGGAATTTTGCCCAATTCATCCAGTAGAGAATTTGTGAGGTCAGGCACTGATTTTGGACGAGATGGCCTGGCTTCCAATCTCCGTTCCAGTTCATCCCAAAGGTCTTCGATGGGGTTGAGGTCAGGCCAACCAAGTTCTTTCACACAAAACTCATCTAACCATGTTTAAATGGACCTTGCTTTGTGCATTGGGGCACAGTTATGGTGGAATAGAAGGGCCTTCCCCAAACTGTTCCCACAAAGTTGGAAGCATAGCATTGTCGAAAATGTCTTGATTTCCCTTCACTGGAAGTAAGGGGCCAAGCCCAACCCCTGAAAACAGCCCCAATACCATTATCCCTCCTCCACCAAACTTTACAGTTGGCACAATGCAGTCAGGCAGGTAATGTTATTCTGGCATCCGCCGAACCCAGACTCGCCCATCAGACTGCCAAACAGAAAAGCGTGACGCTTTACACCACTCCATCCAAAATTTGGCACTGTACTTGGTGACGTGAGGCTTGCATTTAGCTGCTCGGCCACAGAAACCCATTCCACGAAGCTCCTGCCGCACAGTTTTTGTGCTGATGTTAATTCCAGTGGAAATTTGAAACTCTTCAGCTATGGAATCAGTAGAGCATTGGCGACTTTAACGCACCATGCGCCTCAGCACTCAGTGATCCCGTTCTGTGACTTTACGAGACCTTCTGCTTCGTGGATGAGTTGGTGTTGTTTCTAAACGCTTCCACTTTCCAATAATACCACTCACAGTCGACTGTGGATTATCTAACAGGGATGAAATTTCACAAACTGACTTACTGCAAAGGTGGCATCCTATTACAGTATCATGCTTGAATTCACTGGGCTCTTCAGAACGACCCATTTTTTTCCTAGGTGATTGATTTCATAAACCTCTGGCAATGGGACTAAATGAAACACTTGATTTTGGACCAATGAGATTTCTCTGTGGGCAGAGCACATCATGAACTGTCTCCAAGCTCTGAGAAGGCATTGGAACTGTACCTGAGTGTGTCCAGCCATCTCAATGCCGGCATCTAAGAACTCGTCAAAGTCTTGGCTGAACTTCCCAGAAGCCACAGCCAGCTGGCTGCTGCTCCCACGTGAAGACTGCACCACATCCCCGGCCGAATGGTTCAGCTCGGCTGCCGTGTGGTTCAAGTCCGTCTGGGCCTCTTGGAAGGATTTGGAGCATGGAGGAAGCTGGAAAAATAGGAGAGGGTAAAATGTCAGAGTTTTGGTTGAGTTTATCACTCATGAAACATGATCAAAAGGAACATTCATAAACTGCAAAAATGTATGTAATTACGATTTTTCGAAACATTTAGACTCGCTAGTAGCTTCAAAGACCTGACAAAGAACTTACATTTTCCACAAGCAATTTCTTACTGGCCTCGCCAATGCTCCTGAGAGCCATGTCCACATCCTTCTGTCCAGGTAAGCAGTTCACACAGTTATTCAGGGAGTGAGAGACGGCCTTCGCCACCTGAAAAACACCAACACATACACTGCCATCAATAACTCTACAAAGGCCCAGAGAGATGCAGCTTGAATCTAAAATTTAAATCAGCCCCTCGGCACAACAGAGAAATCCATGTCCCTAATTTATGCCACTGTCACAGACATATGCCAAGCAATATGTTTGTATCCCAAAGGAACCTGTTCGAATCAGGAGGCGCACTAGCACCTTCCAGAAAAAGGGCCGCCAAGAAACAGAGAGACAATAGAAAATAGCTCTGTTTTTTTTTGGAGATAATTGCCAAGAGGGAGCTGATGGGATATTGATCTGATTTTAACACAGTAGCTGTAGACAACAAAAAAAGTATTCTGGCCTCAAATTAAGACGAGTAGATATATACCATTGCTTTTTGGATAACTATGTAACCTTGTGTAAATCTTCTCACAGATGGCCAGACATCTGTTTATTTTCATATTGTTTAAAGGTTGAATCTACGTCGTCCCACCTGTGCTAATCTCTGCTGGCTTTCGGCATCACCAGGGCACACCAGGGCTTGGTGGGCTTCGTGGATTAGCATGGACGAGCCCTCCATCACGTGACAAGCAGAGTCCAACATGGCTGCCGCAGCCTGAGGCTCCACGGTACTCGCTGCTACTCCCCTCGCGGCCTGAGCCAATGTCCTTAGAGCTTGAGCGGTTTCCCTTGCTGCCACACCTGTCGCCAACACACACGCACGTCTGGGATTATAGCGATTGAATTATATAGTCATGTGAAAAAGAAAGTACAGTACACCCTCTTTGAATTCTATGGTCTTAAGCAGGTCTTAAAATGAGGTAAATATAGCTTCAGATGAACAACAACACATGACATATTACACATGTTATTAACAAAAACTAGGCCAAAATTGAGAAGCTGTGTGTGAAAAACTAAGTACACCCTTACTGCTTCCTTGGGAATTAAGACGGTACCTAATGGTCTGATGCTGCTAATGGTCATCAGCAAGTGTGATCACCTCTATAAAAACAGATGTTTTGGCAGTCTGCTGGTCTGGAGCTCTCAGGTGTGTGTTAAAGGATTAGTTCACCCAAAAATGAAAATTCTGTCATTAATTACTCACCCTCATGTCGTTTCACACCCGTAAGACCTTCGTTCATAAAACAAAATAATGACTTTATTCAACAATATCTAGTGATGAGCGATTTCAAAACACTGCTTCAAGAAGCTTCGAAGCTTTACGAATCTTTTGTTTCGAACCATTAATCCGGAACGTGTATCAAACTGCTAAAGTCATGCTCCGAACCACTGATTCGAAACAAAAGATTCGTAAAGCTTCATTAAGCAGTGTTTTGAAATCGGCCATCACTATATATTGTTGAATAAAGATGTTATTTTGTTTTTTTGGTGCACAAAAAGTATTCTCCTCACTTCATAACATTAAGGTTGAACCACTGTAGTCACATTAACTGTTTTAAATATGGTTTTAGTACCTTTCTGGGCTTTTGAAAGTGTAAATTAAGTGAGACCTTAATTTACATTGACAGTGAGACCTGTCTCACTGAGCTATCGGATTTGATAAAAAATACCTTAATTTGTGTTCTGAAGATGAACAAAGGTCTTACAGGTGTGGAACAACATGAGGGTAAGTAATTAATGATAGAATTTTCATTTTTGGGTGAACTAACCCTTTAACACAATGCCAAGGAGGAAAGTACAGTACATCAGCAATGATCTTAGAGAAGCAATTGTTGCTGCCCATCAATCTGGGAAGGGTTACAAGGCCATTTCCAAACAATTTGAAGTCCATCATTGTACACTGAGAAAGATTATTCACAAGTGGAAAATATTCAAGACAGCTGCCAATGTTCAAAGGAGTGTACGTCCCAGCAAATTCACCCCAAGGTCAGACGTGCAAAAAACCCAAGAGCTACAGCTCAGACTCTACAGGCCTCAGTTAGCATGTTAAATGTTAGAGTTCATGGCAGTACAATCAGAAAAAGACTGAACAAGTATGGCTTGTTTGGAAGGGTTGCCAGGAGAAAGCTTCTTCTCTCTAAAAGGAACATGGTAGCACAGCTTATATTTGCAAAGTTGCATCTGAACAAACCACAAGACTTCTGGAACAATGTCCTTTGGACAGATGAGAACAAAATGGAGATGTTTGGCCATAATGCACAGTGCCACTGTAGCAATGTTTAAAGTTCAGGGAAGAAGGAGGCGGGAACCGGCAAACGTTCAACAAACTTTAATTACAAAGTAAACAAACAACAAAACGAAAGAAAAGTGGCAACCCTTCACGGACGACTGACGCATAAAAACATAATAAAACACAACATAAATAGTCCAGGCCTGGTCCTCTCTTGTCCTTCACTGTCGTCACTCCTTTTATCTTCCGTGCTCCTCCGTGAGACTCACTTCGCTCCCACAGCTCTCGGCTGATTAATCTACCGATATTTAGCATCATGAAACTGTATCTATCAGTGGTCAACCAATATATTGGCTAGATTGATTAATAAAGCAATACTCTGAGATTATATCATTGCGATTGAACAATATATGCATCACACAAATTAAATGGCAGATATTTGCCATTCTGAAATTATATCTTTCAGTGATCAACCAATATATCGTCAGATATTGTATTATATTTAACATAGCGATTGGACCAATTAATCGGCTAACATTTGTAATTATGAGATTTTATCTATTGTGATCGACAGATATATTTACAATCTGATTAATTGGTCGATATATGGCATTATGAGATTATATCTATCAGTAAAAGACTGAGATAATCTGCATCATTCGATAACTACAATAGTAAAAATAACTATACCAAAATCTATTTACAATACATTTATTTCATACTAAGTATACTTCAAATCCGTTAAAGGATTCGTTCATCTTTCAAATGAAAATTACCCCAAGCTTTACTCACCTTTAAACCATCCTAGGTGTATATGACTTTCTTTTTTCTGATGAACACAATCGGAGATATATTAATAAATATCCTGAGCTTTATAATGGCAGTGAGCGATACCAACGAGTATGAGCTGAAGAAAGTGCCTCCATCCACATCCATCCATCCATCACAAACATACTTCACACGGCTCTGGGGGGTTAATGAAGTCCTTCTGAAGCAAAGCGTTGCATTTGTGTAAAAAATAAATAAATCCATATTTAACAAGTTATGAAGTAAAATATATAGCTTCTGCCAGACTGCCTTCCGTATTCAACTTACGAAGAAAGTGTACAATTCTCGCAGTTCAAAAAGCTTACGCTACATCCTATGCCTTCCCTATTCAAGCTTAACTGGCGCGACTTTCTTCCTAAACTGAATATGAATGCGGTCTGGCAGAAGCTAGATATTTTACTTCATAACTTGTCAAATATGGATTTTTTTTTACACAAACGCATCGCTTCACTTCAAAAGGCCTTTATTAACCCCCCGGAGCCATGTGGAGTACGTTTATAATGGATGGATGTGGATGGATGCACTTTCTTCAGCTCATACTCGTGGATCCCACTCACTGCCATTATAAAGCTCGGATGCATCAGGATATTTATTAATATTTCTCAGATTGTGTTCATCAGAAAGAAGAAAGTCATATACACCTAGGATGGCTTGAGGGTGAGTAAAACTTGGGGTCATTTTCATTTAAAAGTGAACTAATCTTTTAACATATTTATTGACATATCACTTAAGACTTACTGATATAAAATTATAATTCAACTTTATTTGGAGTATTTCTTTATTGCACAATACATATTTCTTAATATTATGCCTAAAAAGTGTTTTATTATCACTATTAAAAAGGATTGTATGATTTTTGTATAATATCAGTCTTTAAATGCAAGATATTTAAAGTTTATATAAAGTGTAAAGTATACTTGCAATAGTTCCACTTTAGCACAATCAAATATACTTAAATATATCTTTAGTTGGACCTACTTCCGTACAATTAAAGTGCATTAAGTACAAAATGAGTTGTTCCAATTTAGCAGACTTTAAGTATATCAGTTTAGCATTTTTAGCATACTTAGCACAAAATAAATGTATTTCAAATACATTTTAATATATTTTTTTCCACTAGGGTATGCCTGCTTGACTTAATCTATAGAGTGTTCATTTAAAAACAAAACAACAACAACAACAAAAAAAAAACATTGTGTAAAATAAATGTCCATTTAGTTTTGCCAATTTTTGTGTAAATTTTTTGTTGTTGTCTCATTTGGATCATTGAACTGCAGGCTAGAAGAATTATACTGCTATTCAACCACACTCTTCACTCATATATCAACACTAGTATCTGGCATAAATTTATGCTGGCCATCCACTTATATCATACTCATTTCTGTACAATACATTCACTTTAACCTTGTTTTTACATTTACTGACAGACTACAATAGTGCAATAAACTGTAATTGCAAAATGAAGGACATTTTTGAAGCACCCAGCCCAAACGTCTTGTTCCAAATAAAGCTTGAAGCCTCGTTTTGGTGCATGGTTGACCCAGAATGCTCCTGCTGTTCCAACAAATGAGCATGGAAAGAAAATGAGGCGCCATATGGGATCTGGCCTTTACTTATAGAACTGAAAGTGAAAAAAGGGAAGGGCCAATGCAGGCAAATTGCATCAAATTGCATTATCCAGCCAAGTAGAGCCCAATTGCTGATGGTATGTTAAATCTAGTGAAAATAAGATTAATGAGGGACGGGGGTTAGTTATACCCTTGGCTTGAGAAGCTGCAGGAGCTGAAGTGGATTTGTTTGAGCGTGCCATTAAAATCTGTCTTCAGAAGCTCTCCTGAGAGCAGCGATCCAGCCAGATAGAGTAAAAAATTGATGGGAGGTGCAGGTAAGTTACAGCATCGCTCTCTCTTCTCTGTTTTCATGCCTTTAATTCAGAACAAGCAGCATTGAAGGACAAACTCAGACAGTTTTTGAGATACTGGCATCTAGTGGATGCATTTTTAGAAAAAGAATAAATAATATGTAATAAACGTTTTTGTGTGGGTCCCTTTAAATGCAAATGAGCTGCTGCTCCCAGCCCCCTTTCCAGAAGAGGGCGGAGCTTTAACTGCTCACGCTTCAGTTGCTCAACAACAACAAAGCTGGAGAATCTCACGCAGCCAAAATTATGATTGTCAGTAACGTGTTCAGCCTTACATTGTTCAAATCGGAGTCGGACACTGATGGAGAGACTCAGGAAGAAGTTACAACTTTTAGAATGAAACTGGATGTTTCTGAACGGTTAGTGGATAAATTTGTGTAGTTGCTGTGGAGTTGATTCAACTCATCGACTAGCATGTGCCGTCATGTTAATCTTTTGAGCAAATCCAGCATTGAATTGACCCTCATTTGTGAAGCAGTCCGGCGTAAAATGACGGCATGTAACAACGCTCTACTACAACAACTCTTCCTCTTCTCTAAAGCAGCCCAACATGTCCTCAGCCCCTTTGTTGTGTGTTGTCAGGGGCAGGGTTTATGTACATTTTGGGGTTAGTTATGTCACTAACCCAGGAAGAAACTCATTGTAGTTCCTACCAGCCGTTTGTTGTAGTCCTTAAACAGAGAATTCTTTAAAATAAAATATCTCCCTTTGCATTGACTTAACTTTGCAGACAATGTTAAAAAAGTGAAATCATAATCAACCAAGATACATCTTGAACCAATTGTAAATTGCTTAAGATGAAGCATATTTGGAGTTTTTATTAATTTTTATTCCAATAGTACATGATTTGGATTAAAATGATTTACAAAGCAAGAAATGTTGATGGATCGACATTTACTGTTCGTGTTCTACTAAGCAACAATGGCCTGAATTAAAAAATCTGAGGGTTGTTAATAGGATGTTAATCCAGGAACATGTCCTACTTGTGTAAATCCTATTGTTATTCATGTTTGTAATACTGTGCGTTTTGTATTCAGCACAGATAGATTCTCCTGAAGTATTTTGTTTCATATGTTGTAAAGCCACATAAGTCATCTCACCAGTATAATGTTCATTGCCCTGGGCGGCACAGGTCAGTAGCTGAGCCATAGAGGAGCCCACAGCTTTAGACGTACTCCCCAAATCCTGAGCACACTTCTCCAACTACAGACACAAGCATTTTGAAGAAGTTATGGTAAAAATGGTACTGCTAACAAGTCTGATTATCTTTCTATTTTTTTATGTGGTACATTTTACCTACCGATTCTCCTGGTAGTGGTTTGAGTTGTCCTTCTAGTGTGGCCATTTTGGCATCCTGTAGTTCACTCTTTAGAGTCTGAACAGCATTGAGAGCAGAGTCAATCTCCAGAGGACCACACGCCTCATGAGCCTATGAAACAATACATAAAGATGAAAAATTTACTCAGCCTCATGTCATCCTAGATGTTATGTCTTACTTTCTTCAGTCAAAAAGAATTGATGGTTTTTGAGGAAAACATTTTCAGGACTTATCTCCATAGAGTGGACTGCAGTTTCAATGGCGCTTCAAAGGGCTCTACACGATCCCAGTGCAAGATGAACATTTGTGGTTAAAAAAAAACAAAAAAACATTTTTTTTATTTTTTTATTTTTTTATTCCTCAGCCGGGATCGTGTAGAACCCTTTGAAGCTGCATTGAAACTGCAGTTTGGACCTTCAACCCGTTGGTAACCGTTGAAGTCCACTATATGGAGAAAAATCCTGGAATGTTTTCCTTAAAAACCTTAATTTCTTTTTGACTGAAGAAAGAAAGACATAAACATCTTGGATGACATGGGGCTGAGTAAATCATCAGGAAATTTGGTTACCAGTCTGACTCTCTAATCATTAAGCCACGAAAGCCCGACACAACAAACACAGAAGTCGCTTTCAAATCAAGCAGCAAATTCGCATGAACAACTTGCGAAATCCACATAGGGAAATCTTTCGCCCTCACACAAAGTTTCCAATCAAGCAGTTTCTACACCACATCTTGTGACATCACATCCTGTTTTTGGTTCGTTCAGATGTCTTTGGTCCGTGTTGTGTTCATATTTCAGTCAAACCGCACCAGAGATTGTTTTAATCGAACCAAACCTGCCAAGTGTGAACACACCCCATTTATTTAAAGGTGTTGTGAGGTCTACTGTAAGGCAGTGAACCGTGGGTACCTTTTGTGCAGCTGTGCGCAGCTCTGCCAGGCAGGTGGCCAGGTTCTTGGCACACTGACCAAGTTGCATCGCAGCTGCCTGGTCAGTTACCGTCGGAACGGCCGCTTTAGCAGACGTCACCATTTTACTTCCTGGCTGTTTGGAGACAAACAAAACAGAAACAATGACAAAAAACGATGTAAGGATCATTTAATGCAAAGTTGGGGGTGCTAAACAGACACAGAATTGTGTGTTTTACCTGCAGGAAACTCTGGCTGGCGATGATAAGGGCTAGCTGGGCACCAAGATCTTCCGGGTGGGCCTGACTGCCCCTCATTCCCTGCACTAGCTGTGGAATATGGTCTGCCACAGCCTGGAAAGCATCCACAAAACCAAAAGTCAGAACAGTTGTAGACTTATAAATGAGTCTCCTGAATTTCTCGGAATTTTTTTTTACCCACAATACCTTGCAGCTGAACACGAGCTGCTGATGTGACATGGTGTTCTTATTGGATGCTGCTGCATTCTGGGCGGCAGCAATGGTCTGTGTCGCTGCCGCTGCGGCCTGCTTAGCTGCATTCTGTTCCAGACAAATATCAACATAATCAGTTATTACTAACATAGGAAATAGTGAATGTGGACACAGTGGTGGACTGTTTCTTTGTCGATTCTTTGTATTACGAAAGAATATTCCATGTGTGAGGATGGATGATAGATGGTAAGAAAGAACCTCAAGAACAAGGCCATCTTTGTTGATGTGAAGAGAACAGAACAGTACCACAATGCTGAATTCCACTGGCTGAAACTGTTGGCGACTGGAAAAATACCCACTATGGAAACTGGACTGCTTACATTGTGTCTTACAACACATACAGATAAAAAGCTACCTCTTCCATGCTAATATGAATCTTGGTCTAAACAGATGCAAGAGCAAAAGAACCTTGTGTAACCATACTGAGCTCCATGATGAATTAAAGAAACTCTTTAACGTGCCCCTATTATGTTCCTAATTTTGTTTTAAAGGTCTCCTAAAATATGTTTAATATGCAATATGCATATGCAAATATGAAAATATGCATCCAAGGTCAAAAACCCTTTCATTTTCTCATAATATATACTGCAGCATCACCTCTTTTCTTACAGTGTCTGAAATGTTTAGAAAAAAGATTCAGTCTCTCCAAACCCCTCCTTTCTGAAATCCTACTCTGCTCTGATTGGTCAGATGGCCCAATCTGTTTTGATTGGTCTACTGCTGTCGGAAATGAAACGCCCATTACCATATCTGAATTTCAGCTCCGGATCTTCCTCAGCACCTGTATATACAGTGATACGAACAGTATTGATAGCGTCGGTTTTACTGCATCAATTCAAGCCCGAGTCCTCATCATTTGGAAGTGCATGCAAAGTAGATTTGCTCTTAACACAGAAAATAAGTGTCTTCTCAACATGATGAAAACACGAACCAAACTCTTCCAGTCTCAGCTACAACTACAGAGTTTGAGGATCAAAGTAGACGTTGTTAGTGGGCAGCCAATGAAAACTATAGGCTGGCATTATGCAAATGTGTTCCTACGTAGGTTTGTGCGGGACGCAAGACTGGAATTACTGACGACTAATTTCAGGCAGTTCAAAATCGGTTTCCTTCTTTTGGGAGATATTTACTCTATTTATCCGCATTTTTATCTTTGAAGTTTGCAGACCTTTTACATTCACAAACAGCAATATTAGACACTACATGAAAGGTAATATCCGTAATAGGGGCACTTTAAAGAAAAGGTGCTTTCTATCCAACTCTTAATAGGATAGTTCAGCCTAAAATGTTTACCAGATGCTTTTCTTTGTATACAATGAAATATAAAAATAGCCCAAATGATTCAAACTTAGAAGTCGTCTACATGAGGATAAGTAAATGACAGCATTTTCATTTTGAAGAAGGGTTTATAATCCATTTTTACATTTCATTAGAGTCTTCCACTATAATTCATTATGTTCAAATCATGTGTTAGAAGGCACACACAAGAGCGGATCACTAAACGGGAGGTGGGATGATTATGCATGTCCTCACCTCCAGTCGGTGAATGAGTTTCTTTTTGATGGCATTCTGAGCGGCTGCGTTGGTGGCGACCCGTAACCCTTCAGCAGCCTCTCGCAGCCTCTGCTGCTGGTCTTCATTTTCTGGGTATGCGGCAGCCCCCTGCACAAATACAATTCAGGTACAATTACTGCACTAGTTTCATGTACTTTACCCACTTCTGTCAATTGATTTTAATAGAAGGCTACATTACTGCATAGACATGCAAAATTAGCTTGCGTTGAGACATTTTCTCATACTTTCCATTATATAAGTATATATGAAAGCCAATCTCCACCTTAGAGCATTAAAAATGATTTAAATTAAATTGTTTAAAATGTTTAAAACAATTTTTTTGTGAGATGTCAGAATTATGCTAAATAAAATTGCATTTTTAAAAACAATATAGCCACAGTAATGAGAAATAAAGTCGCAATTATGAGTAATTGTAATTATGACAAAACTGTGAGATATAAACTCTCTATTACAAGAAATACTTACTATTATGAGATGTAAAGTCACAATTATGTGAAATAGCAGTAACATTTACAGTAACAATAACAGTAATGCCGCAACTATGAAAAATAGTCTCAATTGTGAGATGTAAAGACAATTACATGAAACAAATTTACAATTATGAGACAGTCACAATTATGAAATATAGTCAAAATGATGGGAAATAAAATGACAACAGATATAAAGTTTATGAAATTTATAGTAATTATGGGAAATAATAAGAGCTTAAAAATGACAAATGCGAGATAAAGGCAGAACTATGGGAAATAGTCGCAATTGTGAAATATAATATTACAGTTATGAGAGAACATAAATTTCTTTTTTACTATAATGTGGAAACAGGCTTTCAAAATTACATAATGATACATTTTTCATAAAGTAATATGCCTTATTGTTGTTGCATGACCTACACTGCATGCTTATTCAGCAAGTGTTGTCCAGTTAATTAATCTAATCCCATCCCAGCTGTTAATTAATCAAATTTTGCGTAAAAAAAAAAAAAATTATCTCTGACTGTCCAATCAACTAATATTGTTAAGCATTGTTAACACTAATATGTTTAAGCATTATATTATTTTTTTATTTTGAATTTAGTCATACAGTATATACTGTAGGCATATATAAACACTGACAGTATACATTCTGCATATTACCTCCTTTCAAAACAAGTATCTAATATGCCATTTTGAAGCCTTGGTGTTTCTCATTGTTCCATTTTATCTCCTTGCTTAATGGTTAAACAAAAAGTGAAAGGCAATTCTCAGTGGACAAAGTTGTCACAGATAAATCCCAGGCTCGGTCAGCCCTGTGAAGGGAAATTTGTCAGCGACAGCAGAACTCTCGGCTACGCTATCCGCACACTTACGACGCATTACAAAACATTCAATGCAAAGAGGAATTAGGGGCTGTCTGCACCATCTCTGTTACCAAGGAAACCGTCTGTGGCACATTCCTCATCTTTACGTTTGATAATGGCAGTGATGTTGTGATTAATGTATCATGGATCAAATGTGCCTAACAAGCCATAAACCAGCATTTCATACGTCTGCATATTAATCACTTCCTGGCCATTTATACATCTCTACGTAGATGATGGAGATCGACAATCGATTCAGTGGTCCATCTCATCATCAGTCAAATCTAAATCATGGCTCAGGGCTCTTTCAGGTTTCAGAGATGAAAAACTGATGACAAGGGGAAGCACATTTTACAGTGTGGCTGCTGATTCTGGCTCCTGGATTTTAAAACAAAATGTATAAAATAAAATTGCATACATCTAGCCATATTATTCTTTTTCTCCCTTATAAAAAGATCTCTACCAGTACCATTGCACCATTTTACATTGTATCAGGTTCAAATTTAAGATATAGTACTGAATGATTATTACCATGATATGCCAAGGTAGTCCAAAAAGTAACATGGTATTATCATGGTATAGGTATAAGCATGGTGTAGCCATAATACATGTCCAAAATTCCCATGGTATGGTGGTAACATGCCACACATACAAAAACCATGGCTGACACAACACGTTTTTGCACAACATATGTCCAAAAAACAGGTTATTACTATGGCTCAAAACAAAACAACAAAAAACTAAACTAAACCTAACCAAACAACCACCCCCCCCCAAAAAAAACAAACAAACAAACAAAAAACAATTGTAAAACAAAACAACCCCCCCCAAAAACAAAGCAAAACCAAACAAGACAAAACCCAACCAAACAAAACAAAATCCCCCCCCCAAAAAAATAAAATAAATAAAACAGACAAAACCAATACAAAACAAAAACAAATGTAAAACAAAATCAAACAAAACAACCCCCCAAAACCAAACCAGACAAAATCAAACAAAATCCCCCCCAAAAAAACCCTAACCAAACAAAACCAAACCTAACCAAACAAAGCACAAAATCGCAAAACAAATACAAAACAAATCAACCCCCCCCCCCCCCAAAAAAAAACAAAAAAAAAAACCCAGACAAAACCAATCCAAAACGTAAAACAAAATCAAACAAAACAACCCCCCAAAACCAAACCAAACAAGACAAAACCAAACAAAATCCCAAAAAAAAAAAAAAAAAAAAAAAAAACCCAAACCTAACCAAACAAAACAACAAAAAACAAAAATCGCAAAACAAATACAAAAATACAAAGAAATCAACCCCCACCCCCCAAAACAAACAAACAAAAAACCCATCTAAAACAAAAACAAAATAAGCAAAACCAACACAACACAACACATATTTACAAAATACAAAATTATCATTTGGTGGAAATTTCCTGGTACCTGTCAACAAACATGGTAACAAACCATGGTACATGACTAAAAATCATTGTGTTTTTTTATACTGTAAATGTCAAGGTTGTGTCTTGTTGTTTTTATACCTTCGCAGCTTCCACCATTCTGGCAGTGGCATCGGCCAACAGCTTGGCAGCTGCAAGTAGTTTCTTGGAATTATCCACATCAATTTCAGCCTCAGCGTCAGAACGCATCGCATTCACCAAATCTGAGGTGGCCTGGGCCAAAACCCGCGCCTGTCGTACCATTTCACCTGTAAATGTGAAAATAATTGTTATTTAAACATCACAATATCAGCATGTTGTGTGGGCAGATTCTTATATTTCTTTAGAAACATATACTGGCATATTCTTGGCTCCTTCTACAGTATGTTCACTGTCCTTGACTTCAGACTGGAAAAAATAAACCTGACAGCCATTCCACGTTTCTTTGATGTGTGTGAATCTGGCACAGCTGAAGCTGTTCTCTTTGAAAAACAATCTTTCTGCATTTTCTCTGCATATCACTTCAGGAACGGAAGCGCTCAAATGGCTGTGCACCCGTGTGACCTGAAGTACATCATTGATCAAGGGCCCTTTCAAAAGTGTGCCTACTCGTTTTCCATAAATGGACTCTGTATTTCCCAAACACCTACACAGATCCAGAAATACAAGCGCTGACAAGATTATCAAGGGAGAGAGGTGTGCGTAAGAGGTGTTTCACCTCTCCAAACGTAGGATGGATCCAGTGTGAAAATGGTAAGCTTGTTAAATGAACATGAAACAGAATTCACCCCTTTTACTTTAGTTAAATGAGAAAAAAACAAAAGGGAAGGATTTGATTTGATTCACCAGGAAATGAAAAGTGGGCTTTTCATAACAGACCCAAACGCAAGTTTACAGCCGAATGTGGGCGACTACCCCACTTCTGAAGCATGTTTGAGGATGTTTGTAGACTGGAGGTCAAGTTCACCTTTGAGAATATTTTGATGTATTTAAACAGTAATGTTTCTTCTATAAACTTGTTATTTGCCATTATTGTAGTGTGTTTACATTAAATTCTGCATATTAGATAAAAATAAAAAAAATCATTCATAAAGTAATATCCACTAATAGCCAATATTAACTAATGTTAAGGTCATGTGGCTCAAGTGATTTCAGCGAAAAAGTAAAGTTGTTACAGAGGTGGAGCAAATTATTACATGAAAGAGTGTAAAAAGTTACTTTTTTTTTTTTTTTTGAATAACAAGCACAATGCACAATACGAAACATAACATGTATTCAGAAAGTTAATTTTGATTCCTTGTTGACTTTAAAGCTAAACAACTCTTTGATGATGAGGACCATGATTTGTGCACCCAGGTCGTTTATCATGTTCCATGTTTTACTTGAACAGTTGCAGACAACCCCACCGGCACCTTTTGCCATGTGTTTTTCTTTAAAAAGTTCAAAGACTTTGTGTGTGTGTGTGATTGAGACCAGATTTGATGCTCTGTAGCGGTTTTATATGAAATGTTTTCAACAACCTCACAGGCCTAGAATCTTTTGAGGATTCTTTAGACTTACGGCCATAGCATAACAAACATCTTCAGTTTTGAAAACAACTCAAAAACACAACACAGACCGCAGACAAAATAACTTTTATGGACCTCACTGAGACAAAATAAACCAGGGGTCAAATTTTTCCAGAAAAACAGCAGCACTGGAGACAAGATACAAAAGATGCTAGCAAGCTAAATATTTGTCAGTGGATTATAACTGAGAAATAATGTTGGTTGTGGGTCACTAGAACTAGGGCTGCCAGCAGGTTACTGTACAACAGCAGCTCCAAAAAGAAGCCAGGAACACCATCAAAATTGTGCAATACTGAATATAATAATCCTATTGTGTCACAGCACAGATATGCTTTGTTTGGACGACGAGCCTAAAAGATATTAAAGCTCTCTTGTGTATTACTGTATGCTTATTTGACTTTGATTTCCAGTTATTAAATAAATTCTCTATATCCTGGAACTGTTCTACATCCTGTGGCACAGGCCCATCTATCGCATTTAGAGGTACTTTCTAAGGCAAAAATCACAATTTCTATTGCTCATATTTGTGGTTAGGGGATTCAAACAATTCCTTAACCCCAAGTAATAAACATTGGCGCAAAACTCATCCTGCACTGTGCATGATACCTCAAATTGTGCGGCTTGTTGAGGAGAGATGTGCTTTTACTATTAGTGTTCAGCCTTATGGTTTTTGGTTGAGAAAGCGGGCAAAGACACTGACAAATGACAATATTATAACTATTAAATTACATAAAATTTCGTATCTAGAGACTAATTACATACATAATGTCATAATTAGTATTGGGGGTAACATTACAAGTAACGTGAGTTAAGTAATCAGATTACTTTTTTTCAAGTAACTGGTAAAGTAACGCATTACTTTTAAATTTACAACAAAATATCTGAATTATTTTTTCAAATAAGTAACGCAAGTTTTCCCATTTATTGACTGACACCTCTGTTGAGAGAAATCGGGAGTAAGTGTCTAAGTAAGGTTATTCTAGACTAGTTCTAGACTAAATGTGAGCATACATTTACTCATCTACTTCATCTCCTGCATCCTATTCTTCTTTAATCCAGAATGGCAGCACAGCTGAAAGGCTTGTTTGAGCTGCGCCCTCTACTGTACAGGCGTGATTATGCATTTTCTTTTTGAACTTTTTTGTTGTTATAAACAAACAAACAAACATGCCAGCCTTGACAGAAAAAGTAACGCAAACATAATGTAATGCATTACTTTCCATAAAAAAGTAACTAACACAATTAGTTACTTTTTTAGGGAGTAACGCAATATTGTAATGCATTACTTTTAATTGCAACTTCCCCAACACTGGTTATAATTTATATAGGCTAGTCTCACCTGCGTCCCCCATTGAGGTGAAAATACTCTCCGTTACAGTCATAATGGTGTCAGTGGCTTGGTCGTAGCGTCCGATTGGCTCTCCGCAGCTGGCGTAGTGGCGCACGTGCTGCAGCAGATCGCTGAGGGCCTGGCTGACCGCCCCAGCAGCCATGTTCACCTGTCGGAGCAGCTCGCCCTCCTCTGAGGCGGCGTGACACGCCTTCACACACCCCTCCACGGAACGCTCCACCAGACGTCCTGCCTCCACCAGCTGGTCCTGACACACCGGCGAGGAGATGGTGGGGCTCACCACCTACAACAATCACACGTACACCCAAAATAGATGTGTTCAGAATAGCGACAGATTATTTTGGGTATAAAGTGTAAGGGAATTTGTGCTTTTCTTACTGATGAAAATACAAACTGAATTAGTGAAATGATATACATCTTTATTATCATGGTATCGTTTCAGGAAACCAACCATAATAAAGTAGTGTAAGTGGTCTACTCATGTTTCGCTGATAAATCAGTCAGTATTAGTCAGTATTCATATACACCGATCAAGCATAACATGAGGACCACCTTCCTAATATTGTGTTGGTTTTTGTTTTTTGTGACATCTGTGTTGCTTGTTATTTTTTTTACATTTTCCATTGGTAGCCCAAAATGTGATTGTTACACTATAATAAAAAAGTCTGAAGTGGCACTTTAGCTTTATGTGACTTTAGTGAAATTGCTATACCTAAAGTACATAAAATGGCCTTATTTGATCCTACAGTGTTGCACATGCTTTTTGATCATTACAAATAATAATGCAAAATGCTAACACATAAATTATCAATAGTTATGTACTAGTCTTGAAAAGGATTTTTTTTTTCTGTCTCTGTCTTGACTGCCTCATTTGGACTCGGACTTGACTTGGACTTGAACCTTTTGGACTTGGACTTGACTTGGGCTCGACAAAGGTGGACATGACCACAGCCCTAGGCCAGCCTTCACTCCCCACGTGCATCAGTGAGCCTCGGCCGCCCATGACCCGGTCGCTGGTTCACAACTGTTCACAACTGTCTTCCTTGGACAACTTTTGATAGATACTGACCACTGCAGACCGGGAACACCCCACAAGAGCTGCAGTTTTGGAGATGTTCTGACCCAGTCATCTTGCCATCACAATTAGGCCCTTGTCAAACTCGCTCAAATCCTTACGCTTACCCATTTTTCCTGCTTCTAACACATCAAATTTGAGGACAAAATGTTTACTTGCTGCCTAATATATCCCACTCAATAACAGGTGCCACAAAGAGATAATCAGTGTTATTCACTTCACCGGTCAGTGGTCATAATGTTATGTCTGATCGTGTATTTGTGTGTGTGTGTGTGTGTGAAAACAATAATATTAATAGATTAACCTCAAAGAACATATTAAAATGTAAAATGTAAAAAAATCCATGTCATGAATCCTTTAAAATAAACGCCCATTTTATTACTTTAGTGTAATAGTGTTATTTACTATCTATAAAATTACATTATATATCCCTATATATACACATCACCCCCTCTGCTTTTTGTTGACCACTAAAATAAACATTTAATTTTTAATTTAAATATGTTACAATTAAAATATGTACCTTTATCTGTATCTAGATTCTTAAGACTGATGTCTTCCAGTTAACTTTTTTTACATCTTTAAAAAAGGTTATAAATTATCAATTATATGTATAAATGATCGGTAGTATCTACTTCTCTACAAACTATGAAATGTACCTTTGTGCAGGCCACCAGCTGTGAGGTGGAGAGCGCGCACTGCGTGGCGGCGGTAATGACTCGGTTCTGGAGCACCATGTCCTCTGCCACCTGTGCCACATTCTTGGCTTTCAGCACCAGCATGGCGGCGGCATTAGCAACGGCTTTAGCCAGGTTCATCATAATGTCCTGAAACATATTCGTCATTCAAGCAACACACTGTGAAGCAACCTGGCCCAGACTAATGAATGAAATAAACGCAAGGATAGAGTGTAACAGAATAAAATAGAGGGCAATAAAACACTCTCGGAGGCTAACTGACTGTGACAACATCAGACGAACCACACTAAATCAAATTTTACGTGTTGAAAATGGGCACTAAAGTGTTTACCACAAGTGAAAACTGCCAAGGAGCATATGGTTGGCTGAGGGATTTGATATTAACCAATCAGTAAATTCAGGTAAATTACAAAGTGCAACAGTGGAGTTCCAGAGGTAGAAAATCCCATTCCCATTTCCTTCATAAAGACATTTTTTAACAATAACATATAAACATTCAAGACAAACCTACCATAAACTTTGAGATTAAAGAGTTATCTTTAATCTCATTTAAAAATGAAAATTAACCTATGAATTACTCACCCTCAAGCCATCCTAGGTGTATATGACTATCTTCCTTTAGACAAACACAATCAGAGATATATTTAGAAATATCCTGGCTCTTCCAAGCTTTATAATAGTAGTGAATGGGGGACGTGATTTTGAAGCCCAAAAAAAAAAAAGCATCCATCCATCATAAAAATAATCCATACGGCTCCATGGGGTTATTAAAGGCCTTCTGAAGTGAAGCAATGGGTTTTTGTAAGAAAAATATCCATATATAAAACTTCACAAACTAAAATAACTAGCCTCCGGCAGACGGCCGTATGCATACTGCACAAGTCAACTTGCGCCACAAGAGTAACCCATGATGCGCTATATGATGCAGGATGTAGGAGTAGCGTAAACTTAGACACCTATTGCGGTTTAAACAAATAGGTCTTTGACAAACTCTTCTCTTCTCTTATATCGAAATGCTCCGACATTTCTCTTTAAAATTTCTCATTTTAGACTTCTAATTCATGACCAGTGTTTAGTTTTGCGCTCTCCTCTGCGCTTTCGCATTCGTCATTACATCATGCGTCTGGTCAGGGGTTACTTCTCTGCCACAAAAACGATACGTACGGCAGTCTGCCGGAAGCTAGTTAATATAGTTAATAAGTTTTAAATATGGATATTTTTCTTATAAAAACCCATCACTTCACTTCAGAAGATCTTTATTAACCCCCTGGAGCCATATAAATTATATTTATGATGGATGGATGCATTTTTTTTTGGCTTCAAAATTGCACCCCCATTATATTATATTTCACTTCTATTATAAAGCTTGGAAGAGCAAGGATATTTTTAAATATATCTCTGATTGTGTTCGTCTAAAAGAAGATTTTTTTGGGTGAATTATCCCTTTTTCCTACACTTGTAAATATCTTATACATTTGTACATACCTGTATATTTTATAAACTCAATCAAAAGGGGGAGGAAAAACATGTTCAGATTGCAACTCATACTGTGTGAGAAGAAAACCTCTCATGATGAATTTAGGGCAAATTAATGCGACAATAACGTGCAAACGGGAAAACGTGCATGAACATCAAAAGGTATGTTGAAAAAAATATATATCGTAGTTGTATTTTTTTTTTTAGTAGTTTTTTAAGGAACATAAAAATCACCTTAATATGCAACACAAATTTATTTTAAAGATTTTAAGTGATTCAAAGATTCAAAAGTGAATGATGACTCACATTTCAGTCTGTTCCTCACTTAAAGCTATCTAATGACTTCAAAAGACTTAAAATATAGTGCTTTAGACATATTAACAACTTTATAATGCTTTTATAGTGCTTCATCTGCCATTTTGACAGCCCGTTCACCACCACTTTCACTGTATGTAAAGGAGCAGCATGAACATTCCTCAAAACATCCTCTTTTGTGAAGAAATAGTTCACCCTTATATCATTCCAAATCATATGACTGACTTTCTTTTAAGTATATATGTATATATATATATATATATATATATATATATATATATATATATATATATATATATATATATATATTTTATTTTTCTTTTTTTTTTTCCCCCTAATTTCTATATACACACCAAATTTGCAATGCTGTGAATGAGAAAAAATACTTCCAGAACTGGAGTGAGTATTCATTATTATGCTCTATTCCAGAAAGAAAGACACACCTGGAATCTCTCGTCAGTTTCTCCTTCTCCCATTTGTTTCAGAAGATCTCCGCTGGCCTGTCCGATGCTGCCTGCCGCCGTCAAAACAGTCTGTCTGGGCTGTGGGGTGATATTGGCACTTAAGAAATGACCCACGTACGACCACCGCAATGCTTCAGAACTCAATGCACGGCTAATCACATCCTGTCTATCAGCTCTGCAGCCCACTACAATTACCCTGTCTAGCACAAGCCAAACAAGTAAACAGATTGTGACTGTGCTCTGTAAACCAGGAAAGAAAAACACAGCTTAACGAGTTCATTATCAAATCCGCCTGTAAACAGCAGTGCGTTATTGGCGGATTAGATGTGAAGGGGCAGAAAGGTTTGCATGTTTGCATTCGTCACCTCTCCAGAAGCTGGTTCCACGGCTCTGAGCAGGTCAGACACAGCCCCTGTGAGGGTCCGGGCGGCCCCCATTAGATTCTGCCCGCTGCCCACCTCGTCCTCCATCAGAGCCGCCAAGAGCTTTACTCCCTTGGACATCTCTGTCAGGTTGGAGGAGATGGTGGTGATGGCACAGCCCACGGCGGTATAGTCCGTGTCTGTAGGGTCACCTGGAGCGATTGGAAACAGAGATGGACAAAGAGGGTGATAAAAAGTGTGAAAGAGTGAGAGATTTAAATGGATAGTTCACCTAAAAATGCTAATTCTGTCATTCATTATCCATGCATCATGGAAATGAAGGTGGTGGAAATTACATTTCAAAGATTTTTTTAGAATAAAATGGGACACTTTGTCTCGCTAAGGTTAATTACATAGCTATTATTTTATAAATCATAAATACTTAAATCATATTTTCTCACTTTCTGCATAAATTGACAAGAGCTGTTATGCGTAACTAAAACTATTAACAACTGTTTTTGGAAAAAAATAAAATAAAATTTTTGTTTAGACTATTATAGTTGTAAACATGTAATAATGTATATTTTTATTACTGACTTTAAGACTGAATTTGAAAAGAAAAAATAAACAATGAATCGATAAACTGATGAATTGTTCACTATAAAACCAGGAACAGGTTACATTTTCTTTCATGTCTTCAACACGCTCCACTCAAATGTGCAACATGCGTAATAACGTGATCATTATTAGTGAGCTCATTCCAAATGAGATCCATATGACGCCAAACACATATGCATTCCATCTATAGTGCGCACATCCACACATCACATTATATCCTAACAAGCTCTTCAGGGCATGAGAACAGATGTAAAGAAAAAAAACAAAAAAAAAAAAACAGTAAAGTTTGAGCTGGGCTGCTGGCTAACAGGCAAATCTCCACACTATCAAACAGATGGCACGAGGAGATTAAATCCAGCAAAAACCTGGTCTGGTCCGCATGGAATCTCTCCAGAATGCGGGAAGGAATACACAAATCCTGCCAAGCATTTCAGCTTCAGGACAACAAACTTCACATTCATTAATGGAAATATTTATTAGTGCAATTGGAGAGTGACTTATTATTTAACAGTAAGATGAAACTTATTTTTTCATCTTCATTTGTTGGTTTAAATGAATATAAGTAGCTACTGCAAAACTTCATGTGTACATTTCTTCTAAATCATCATCGTTTTCAAACATTTGTGGTATTGGACAAAGGATATTTCTTCAATTATGTTCAACAGTGCATATACACCTCACAGGAAAATTACAGTATGTAATTTTTTGGAAAAGTCATGATCATTTCCAACATAAATTTTATTTTCACCACATCGTTTGTCTTGCTTAGGCTAATTTCATAGCATGTTAGACTTACTAAAAAGGTTACACTTTATTTCAATGGTCCACTTTAGACACTATGCTAACTATAATTCCAACTCTCATTGGAGTACTAGTAGACTGTTAGGTTGGGTTAGTAGAATAAGTTGACATGTAGTTGCAAAGTTACTTACAGTCAGTAGAATGTGTGTTGTGGAAGCATCAAAATAAAGTGTTAGCAGATATTAAGCAGACCGTCTAAAATACTCTAATGACTGATAGTTGACATGTAGTTGCAAAGTTAATTAAAGGGGACCTATTATGCCCCTTTTCACAAGATGTAATATAAGTCTCTGGTGTCCCCAGAATGTGTCTGCGAAGTTTCAGCTCAAACTACCCCACAGATCAAATTTGCCCCTATTTGGGTGTGAGCAAAAACATGCCGTTTTCGTGTGTAATTTAAAATGCAAATGAGCTGCTGCTCCCAGCCCCCTTTCCAGAGGAGGGCGGAGCCTGTACAGCTCATGCTTCGTATACTCCAGCAACAACAAAACTGGAGAATCTCACGCAGCCAAAATGTCAGAAATTGTCAATAACTGTGTTCAGCCTTACATGTTCAAACTGGAGTCGGACACTGATGGAGAGGCTCAGGAAGAAGTTTTTAGAATGCAACAGGATGTTTCTGAATGGTTAGTGGATAAATTTATGTAGTTGTTGTGGAGTTAACTTTATTTAACTTATCAATTAGCATGTTCCGTCATAATCATCTATAAATTGTTGTACAGGTGCTCATGTGGGAACTGTAGTAGGATGTTGGTATCGACCAATCTTTCATAATCAAATTTTGTGCAAATCCAGCATTGAACTGTCCCTCGTTTGCGAAGCAGTCAGGCGTAAAATGTTTTTGCACAAACATATAAGACTTTCCCTAATTTTCCTAGGCACATTTCCATCATAAATGAAATTTATCCTCAGTGATTTAGATGTCTGGAGTCTATGGAGACTCTTATGTTCATTGGTACATCCAAAAACAGTTTGTGTGGCACAGACAATATATCAATAGGTGCTATAGCGAGGATATAAACATGGTAGACTATGTATGGCTTTCTTTTTTAATATTTTTAATAAATTGAAAGTTGGACAAGGGAAAACAAAATCGATACATATAAGCACTTGAAAAGAATCGAAATAAATTAAGGCATTTTTATTGTGACCACATAAACAAAAAACAAACATATTAAACATGTATTGTTTTGTATGTCAATGAAGGTACAGATGGTTTATAGGTAATTTCTTTTTCGGTCACTTACCAGCAGTGAGGTTGACCACTGATGCGGTACCAGCCGTGATGGCATCCACTTGGGAGTGAATCTCATGTTTGGATTCATCCACCTTGTTCTGAACCCACATTCTGGATGCCTTTTTTGAGAAAAGAGAGGAGCGTTAATACTAGTGTATTTATGTCTTTTTTGGCGGCTTTTTTTCACTAAGAAATATCAAGGTTATGTAAGCGCAGGTAAATGATCAATGACCATCTCTGCAATTATCGTCAATAAACAAAAAATAATTGTACAGCAATGCCACAATACATTACTGTAATGTCACAATAACAAAAACCTTCATATGAAAAACCACATTATGAAGCTTTTACACTAGTTTGTGGCGCATATTCTGGCTCAATATCCCTCATGGGATTTGAACTAGCAACATTCTACTGCATAATAAATCACACGCGGGGACATACTGTATGAGGATCTTTCCTTTTAATACCTTTACCCACATAAAATCAATATACGGTTTACAGCAGTACGAACAATCATTATTTTTGCAAAGAGTTTTTTTTGTCTCTGTATAATTTCTTACCATGTCTTGTCCCAGTGGTGGAAGATTATCAACCTCTCCCAGGTCAGCTTGTGCCTGCTGGACAGCCTGCATACTGGTGTTGATAGTTCCCATCAGTGCTTGCTGGGCCAGACTCTGACGGCAAAGGAAGTAGTCATTTAAAATACGATATTTAGAAAAATAGACACTCAATAGAAGTACGCATAAACAAACTAGATATGCATCTTTAGCGCATTGCTGTGTTATAAAGTGAGTCAGAACGCAACTCTTAGCATAGCCACATGGCGCGCTAATTAACACTAGCTGTCTTCGTTAGTTTTCAAGTCATGTCAGAGCAACAGTTTGAAGAGAGTCTTGTTGAAGTTAGTTCAGGTTAACTAAACTGTATAGCTAGTTACCTGAATAGTTGCAATAGTCAAATCGTAACGAAATTTCACGGGGAAAAAGTCCAAAGAACTCTTTCACCCTATCAATCTTTCACCCATGGATTGAATCTAGATTTCGCCCGTGAAAATTTATCAAACAACCGTAAATGTGAGGCCACCTTAACACATCCAGTTTAATGCCATAATCATTCATAAATTTCAAGCCTCCTTGAGTTTGGAAGGTTGTTTCCACAAGTAAGTACTCAGGGACTACATTTGTAATGTATTGGTAAGTGATTTTTGCCTGCTTTCTGTATTTGTGTAGAGTATGTTTCTGTAACTCAGAAGCAACCCTGGCAGGATTTGAACCCACAACCTCATGGTTACCAGTCATTAACCAATAGGTCACAGTGCATAGGTTTAACAAACACCACAGAGAAGCAGGATTATTATAGTTAAATTAAACTAAAACCATTTTTGTTACTCAAAATAAAATAAACGTTAATTAAATTATATACAAACTTTATTATAATAAATTATTTGAAAGCTGTGCAATTCACTTCTCTGCTGAAGATTAAGAAATTATAAAAAATATAATGAATTTAAACACATTTACAAGGCAAGAATAAAAACTGCTGCTGTACTTAAAGTTTGAGAAAGCAGGTGAAAAAAATCAATGCAAGTGAATTAACTGAACAATATCAATTAACTGACAATATCAATGCAAGTGAATTAACTGAATTAAAATAATAATTTATATGGGTTCACAAAAGAAAACACGTTAGCGTAGTCATTTTAAAAGCTTTATATATTAAAGCTCATATTTATATTACTGTAAATGCAAAGTTTAATAATAAATGTCAATTCATATAATAATTATAATTCATATATTATAAATATAATAAATTATTAGAGTCAAAAGACAAGCAATTTTGTGTGCTTTAATTTGGAGCAAGAGATACAGGAGTAGTGGCTTTATTGCATCAGATATGTCACTTTGCTCAAAGCCGATTGGTCCAGTTTCGGTTTGCGATCTCTAATCCAGAATAAAACGACTCTGGAGCGGTTAGCCATGTAGCATAAGTTACCATTGCGATGAAAGTGAAAAGTGAAGGCCAAGTATGGCAACACACACTTGGAATTTGTACTCTGAATTGAACACATCCAGTTATGTGCACAAACATCAGGAGTAGTGAGTAGTGAACACACACACCCGGAGCAGTGGGCAGCCATTTTTTCTATGGTGCCCGGGGAGCAATTGGGGGTTAGGTGCCTTGCTCAAGGGCACCTCAGTCATTTCCTGCTGTTATTGAGACTCGAACCCACAACCTTCGGGTTACCAGTCTGACTCCCTAACCATTAGACTCTCTAACCATAAAAACAGAGTTTGCTCAAATTAATCTTGAACACACCTGGGTAGCAACTGATCCTAATTTCGTGCAACAGGACTCTGAAAGCAGAACCACATATGCTGCGATCTTGACACAAACATAAGCGCAGTTGCGTTTTCTCACCAGAGGGGGCATGTGTCCTCTGTGCATCTGTCCCGTGGTGATCTGCTGTTGAGCCGAGGGCATGGTGCCCATGTTGAACGTGTCGGGGCCTCCTATTGACCCCGACCGCATGATGCCAGGCAGTGCCACCGACCCATGCTCGACTCGACCGACCCGATTAAACTGCTGCTGGAGGATGGTGGACCTACAAACAAGCAATGGCTCATTATTAGACGCTGTCAGGCTGCAGTCACTCTTATATCTGTGAATGATGGTTGTTATTGTTACGGTAATTACTGACAGCCATTAAAATCAGCTGAGCAGCACTTCCCTATTCGCAACAGGAAAACAGACGCTTCAGGCACTATTGCTTAATTACAGCTCATTGTGAGAGGCCACAATTTTTGGATTATAGTGCTAAAAGTAACATGAGTAAGCTGGCACGAGGACAGATGCAGGCATTGATGCCCGACGTCTCCCCCTCTCCTACAGAGAGAAGTGGGATGCCGTCGCCTATAACAACCACTTTCCAGGCAGCGCTCGAGAGGACATGACCCATCTGTATATTCGATTCTGACAGAACCAGAGCCCAGGCTGGATAAAAGAGATGCTGGGAAAAAGTGCCATGCTTTGAATATGATGAATATTAAAAAAAAAAATTCTGCTAGCCTGGTCAAACCAGTAGCTCAGATTTGATATATATATATATATATATATATATATATATATATATATATATATATATATTAAAAAAAGGTTTCTAAAGATGCTTTTTGCATTTTCCAGATTTAATATGATTTTTTTCCATGACAAATTAAATCAAAAGTTGAATTCATTTAATTAAAATTTCTTCTTAATTACATTTGATAAATCACCAAGGAAAAGCCTATTTTCAACCCTATTACTTTGATTTCGTGTAGTAAAAATTTACTAAATTGATAAATGAATATTTGTAGAAATGTATTTAAATTAATCTTTTATAAGGCACGACTTTGAGTACAAGGCTTGTAATGCTAAATTACATGGTAAACTGTCAACCCTGTTACCAAGATTTTGTATAGTAAGCAACTGATTAATGAAAACTGGATATTTGTAGAAATATCAGCATTACATTCTCTTTATAGTATCATGACCATGATCAAAAGGCTTGTAAGTAAAATGCTCAACCCTGTTATCATGATCGGTATAGTGAACTTTAGATAACTGATATTTGAATATTCAGAAATATCAGCATTATATACCCTTTCTAAGAAGGACTTTGTAGTTTGACTTCAACTTTGAGCACAAGGCTTGTAAAGTCAAATTAAACAGTCAACCCTGTTACCATGATTTTCTATAGTAACAAATGATTACCCACAGCTGGATATTTGTAGAAATTGTTCCACATTTAAATGATCTTTAAAAGAGTCAGTTTTGTAATGTTAAATTACATGGTAAACGGTCAACCCTGTTACAAAGATTTTGTATAGTAAGCAACTGATTAATGAAAACTGGACATTTGTAGAAATATCAGCATTACATTCTCTTTATAGAATCATGTCCTTGATCAAAAGGCTTATAAGTAAATCTAAACTGTAAAACACTCAACCCTATTATCATGATTTGTATAGTAGACTTCAGATAAATGAAATGTGGATATTCAGTAATATAAGCATTAAATACTCTTTCTAAGAAGGACTTTGTAGTTTGACTTCGACTTTGAGCACAAGGCTTGTAATTTCAAATTAAACAATCCACCCTGTTGCCATGATTTTCTATAGTAACACATGATTACCCACAGCTGGATATTTGTAGAAATATCAGCATTTAAATTATCTTTCTAATGTCATGACTGAATTAAAAAAAAAAAAAAAATCTTCTTACAGTACGTTTCTGAAGCCATAATTATATCCCAAATTTAATTACTGTAGCTTGATATGGCATAATGCAATTTATTAACACTTAAACACATTGTTTGGTAGAATGTTTTAAAGCTTACAGAAATGTACTTACAATTTATCAAACTGTAAAAGGCAGCCGTTTTACAGAATGAACTAAACACATAAATACCAAGATATATTTAGTGAGCGGCTGAGAAATAGTGAAATATAGGAAAGGAAATATTCACACATTCACTATCTCTATCTCTCTCTTCCAGGAGCCTGATATCTTAAATGGCGCCTTGCTGATGATGTAGCACTTTTTGTGAAAATAATAATCTCGCTCTAGTTTTCTCAGCACCTTCTGCTTGAAGGGTAAAAGAAGAGAAAAATGTGTCTTTATCTCGTGATTAAAAACGGCAGAGTGCAACCCAAGCATCTACTCCAACGTCATTAGACACCTCAGTTCCACTATCAGTCGAATACAAATGAAACGCAGTGATTCAAAACAACATTTTTAGGTGTGTAATCACAACGCAATTACAAGTGTGACATTCTGAAGGAGAAAAACATAAAACAGAGATCTCCACTGACTTTTTCGGGGATACAGATTCTTCTAGCATGGTGGATTCCTCATCACCATCCAAACCAAACCGATCTTTACTCTGTTTCTGTAAAATAACAACATCGAGGAAAACATTTGAGTGAATTGATGACAGCAAAATTATGGAATATCTTCATGACGGACAATTTAGGATAGTTCACCCCAAAAAAGTTATTCTATTCAAACAACATTTAGGGTGAACTGTCCCTTTAATTCTCATGTGTTGCAGAGCCAGTGACTTGCTTTCTTAAGGATGATGTCAATGTATCCAGCGATGAGTTGTGAGATCTGCTCCCCTTCTGTGGTCTGCACGGAGTAATAGCTCTCCTGGTACTCGCCGAAATCCTGCACAAGGCCACACACAAGCACACACAAACATATATTAGATATGAGAAGCCCACATCAAGGCTGTCTTCTTGTACAGTGTGGATGGATGCGATCTTTCTATTTTAGCTGACAGGAAGTCAGCCAACTGTCCTTGGAGCACAAGTGCTGTACATGAGATGCTATAAGTGGCTCTTAATGGTGAAGCAGAACTGCACATCACACAGCAAGGTTAAAACACTCATGTAAAAGAGGACTAGGGCATTTTATCAAGGAAAAAACCAACAACTATTATTACGTTATAGCCACAAAATTTTTACAATGACGTTAGCTATTACTGGCAATACAGCTCACTATGAACGCGATATTAACTCTTTCCCCGCCACTGACGAAATTTTCCGGCTTTCTGTGTTTTCACTATTATACGGTAGGGGGCGCTATTATGTATCTTCTGAAAGAGTAGAGAATCTCCAGATCAAATCAAAAAAGGAGCAGAAACAAGCGATAAAAGCTTTGCTTTGAACATTGTAGTCTTTTAAAAAAGTGTGATTTTCTCAGCTTTTTGTTTAAAATGTTTTTTTTTTATATAAAACTTATCCACATTCAAGTGTTGATAAAAAAAGAATGCATGAAGCTAGAATAAAATTATTTATTTATTTATTTTTTAGCAGAGGCTTTCTTTTGATATATTGCATGTTCAGATATTCATACAACAAAATATTCTGGAGACCATGAAATTGTTGTGAAAATGATCAAAAACGCTGGCGGTAGCTGGCAAATTTATAAAAAAAAAAAAGTTAAGCATAAAATTTCATTCAATATCAGAATGATAAATGAACACAATACACTCCAAGGCAGAAAACTTTAATTTCTTTCATCTTTGCCCCCCATTGTGCTATTTTCAAGTCATTCAAGTGATTAAGCTGGATTCATGCTGGTTTACATAATTAAAAATTCCTTTACTCTTGAATTTTTATAAAAAAAAAGAAAAAGAAAATTATATTTGAATTAAACATTTTTCTATCAATGCTATTAGTGTATAAATGATAGTATATTACAGTAATATACATTAATATTATATAAATGGAATATATATATACACATACACATACTATAAAAATATAGTATGTCTTATATTTCATACTATATAAAAATCATACTATGTAAAAGATAACAGATAATATATAAATGTAATATATTATTATGAGTTCTATTGTATTTTATTTTATTTTTGGGTTTAATATATTAATACAAAGTAAAAAATAACATACAATGACACTTTAGTCATACTAACAAACATAATTGTCATAATATGACAATGACATTCGTATGTAAGCTTGTTTCCGCCACCAAATAAAAAAATAAAACAATTTTTTTTTTCAGAATTGCGTGATATAAACTCGCAATTGTGTTATATATTAACTGTGACTTTTTTTCTGTGACTTTATAACACGCAACTGCGACTTTATATCACAAATTGTGAAATATAAAGTCAGAATTATGCGAAAAACTTTTTTTCTCAGAATTGGACTTTCTAACTTGTAATTGTGAGAAAAGAAGTCAGAATTGCACAATTTTGACCTTAATAACACACAATTGCGACTTTATATCAACGCAATTCTGACTTTCTAACTCGCAATTCTGACTGTATATCTTATAATTCTAACTTTATAACTCGCAATTGCGAGTTTATATCTCACAATTCTGAGAAAAAAAAGTCAGAATTGCAAGTTCATATCTGAATCATAGTGAATATATAGGCAGATAAAGTGAATGAAGAGTCAAATGAACAATCCAATCACACTGTGGCTCATGTTAAATGGTGTGAATAACATACCAGTGTGAAGCTCTTGGGTGAAGCCGCCCACCTCTTCACAGTGGTCAGGGGCCACTCCTGCACCACCTCTTTGGTCTTCTCATCCACCCTCATCACTGACTCTTTGGTAATGCCCAGCAGACGCGGGACCAACTTATTCTTGCTTTTCATCTTTTCCTGTTGAAAAATAACACATGGTGTTTGTGTATTGTGTGGCAAGGACTGAAATATACAATGGGACGCTGATTGCTGACTTCATTTCTGTATTTATATGATTACTAAATTTGTTTTGCTCATTAATCATTTTGAAAGAAGTGTCGCACTGTTTGCAGTTTAGTGTCCTTATTTCAACTCCACTACTATGTTTAATCACTACTATGTATTAAATAAATACTGCACTGACTCTCTGGAATACTTCAATTAATGTTAAGACTGGTCAATTGTGGCACATCCTAGTATATATTATATTATATTATATTATATTATATTATATTATATTATATTATATTATATTATATTATATTATGTTATATTATATTATATTATATTATATTATATTATATTATATTATGTTATATTATATTATATTATATTATATTATATTATATTATATTATATGTTATATTATATTATATTATATTATATTATATTATATTATATGACATTATATATATAAAAAAAAATACTTTTAGCTAATGTTCTTTTAAAATTTACAGTCTTTCTGTTCAAAGAAAACAGCCGAAAAATATCGATGACTCATCCTGTACTACAGCACTTTTTGCCCAATCAAATGCTTGTTACAATGAGAATGCCCCACCCCCTGATACCACTTGCCTCCAATTTGCATGTAGCAAAAATTTCTACAGTTGTGACCAAACTAAAACACATTGGTTATTTAAAAACAAACAGAGCTCTTTGATATACCCTGCCCAAACTTCCTGTTTCAACAGGAAATACATTAACACTAAAGAAAATTGTCATGCAGTCTCACTGGGTTTTTAAGTAGTTTTGAAGTAATCCAGTATGCAATTATCTGAATACTATGTGATAGCTCACATACAATACTTCACCCAAATGTCTATTTGATGTTGTTCAACCGTTAGAAAAGCATTTAACAGACGTTTTAGTGACATTTATGATTCAAAATGTTTGTGAATTGACTTATTTGTGTTCAAGAATCTTAAAGACACTTCAAATTAGATGGTTTCCAGATTCTTTGTTCCTTAATAGCAGTCATGGCGACTTATGTGTGAAATTTGGTCTACAAAATCATACAGCTGCACATTGATACCGAATTAGAGCATCAGAAAAAGGCTCAAATAGAATTGTGGGTAATATTAGCCCCAAAAAGCATGCACAAATGCATTTTCATAACATAGTACACTATCCAGTCACTTTTGGCATACTAATTCAACATTCTATGATCTAGAGCGTGCCAATCCTAATCTTGCACATACTGACATCTGCTTGACATCTTCTTAAAGCTAAATGTTCCACTTGACCACAGTCTGGTGCTTTCTTCCATTTCTCTTTGACTCTCTCTCTCTCTCACACACACACACACAAACACACACGCACAAGGCCCAAAACAATTGCCTGCAAATGGCATCCTGCCAGAGGCCTCGAAACGCCACACAAATACATAAAAGAAAACAAAAAAAACAAAAAAAAAAACACTAAATGTTTAAATGACCTCTTGTGCCGAACATCTCAGGACTATTGTTCTCACCTGAGGGTCGAAAATAACAACCTCTGATAAGAGGGCATTATAAATAACAGCAAGACCCGCTGATATTGTTTACGGCCCTCATGCGCGATTGACCTCACTTTTCAAGGGTGAGGTTTATGCAACATGGGTAAATATAGATTTTTTTTTTGGTAAATGTTCATTGTCTAATTGTCTGCGTCAGTCAGGGATGGTGCTTTTACTAATTCAAAGCAGTGCAATCTATTGTTAAGCCCTATTAATTTAAAACCGGGCACTTAGCAGCACTCCACTAATGACCTGAAACTGATCCTCGAGCGAGCAGCTTGTAAATCTTGCTCTGTGTGCCGTACAGATTAAAAATGCTTAATAGTCTTAAAAAACACAAACAGAACTGAAATAAATGGAAACACATTCTAAGAACCCTGTATATGGATAAACATACAGAGGCTCTCTTGAATACTTGATTATGATTGGTCAATTGCAAAATCTCTCTCTCTCTCTCTCTCTCTCTATATATTTATATTTATATTATAAAATGTAAAACATAACCTTCAAGATTGTGAAATATATACACGTGAATGACGTGACGGGTCATTTTTAATAAATAATAAAATTATTATTATTATTAATAATAAAAAATAAAGATATGACATCCAAAGGTAGTACAACTAGATCACTTTTATTGAACCCAAAAGGTTTTAATTATATTTTGCTACATATAAATGTATTCTAAAGATTTTGAAGTGTTCAAAGGTCATTCGGTTTAACCGTCCAAAGGCCAATACAGCCATTTCATTTGTGATTAAAAGATCTTAAAATGTAATAAATGTATATATTTTTTATTCTGGCATGATTTTATAACATCATATATCAGCATAGTGCAAAATCGTATTAAAATTATGTGTAGAAGTCATTTCTTTGTTATGAGAAAGAATGTCTGGAAAAATTAATTTAATTGATGTCATTCAGCGTAACCAATATAAAGGGACCATTCTGGATCAAGCCATGCGGTCAATATCATGTGACAGGATGTGACATCATTCAGACACCTGCAAATGACCACATGATCATGAAGCAAAGTAACTAACTCTCTCTGAACTATTTGAAAAATTAATGTTTTCACTTGCTCATACACATATCCTGAAACATCAGTTAATTTGGTATAACAGTTATAAACCATGGAAAATGTTGTAACATTTTAAAAACTTGTACTAAATAAAAAAATGTTTGATGCTAGCTAGCTAGAATATTGTGAAATATCAGCCTGTTAGCATTGTTTGAAAATATCGTCATTCGGTAAAACCTAAATTTTGGTTAAACCGAATGACTTTTTTGGTGACAAATTTTGTCCATATTGTAAAAAAAAAAAAAAAAAAAATGACAAAAGCAGTGTTAATTGATTATAAAAACCACATAATTTCATTGTTAACACTTGATAAAACTTCAAAATTAATTATGTCTCCATTATGTTTTTTTTACACTTTTAAAAACCTTATTCGTCAATGACCCAAATACATACATATACTAAAACTACTTTTTTTTCTCTTCTTTTTTTTTTTTTTTAATGAAAGAAGTCCCTTCTCTCTAAAAATAGAAATATACAGTAAAAACAGTAATATTGTGAAATATTTTAATATATTTTAACACATAATTTATTTCTGTGATGGAAAAGCAGAAATTTCAGCAGCCATTCTTGTGTCCCAAAATCATATAAAAAAAAAATCAACACTTAGATGTGAGTAGTAAGAAAACAGTGTTTTGCACATTTTATGTGTCTTCGCTTGTATTTTCTGAGAGCAATGATAGTATGAATTATTTAATTGTCTTTCCAAACACTCTTTTTGTTGTTTTATTGTACAGTCCAGTGTTTCCTGCACCGCTATTCAGCAGCAGTGCTGCTCCACAGTCAAATAAATTATATTTTACTCTACTTGTTTGCTTACAGTCTGAATTGAATGTGATAAGAGAAAAAAAATGTGGCACAAAATAATACAAGGATAATAAATCTTAACAACATCTTTCCGTTGTGTAATATTAACTGGCTACATGCACACACCGTTTATCTGCATTTTAAAGCTTCAAACATAACTCATCCAATCAGAATTTAGAGTTTTAACTTTATAATACTCACCTTCACCAGGAAAAACGACACTCCGTATGTGCGTAGGGACCTGGCAAGCTTCACATACTTCACTTTCGCCTCAATCTCTGTCATCTCACCACAGCTTTTGTGATCCTGGTGAGGAGATTAAATAAAGAACATTTCTAGGCCGTTGTGGGATTTGAACCGACAACTTTTTCCAAATTCCCATTTCTGTTTTCACACTTATAACTTAATATTTTATCAAGGTGGGCTTTCTAGGCAAAACAAATGAACTGTCAGAAAGCAGAAGTCCTTTCTCAAGCTGAATAAATGCTGAACAGGCACTTTGCACAAATATGGTACACTTTGGTGTCCCATTTATTTTTTAAAGCAATAGAGGAATAAATCGACAAAAACAAAAAACATTAATTTAACATAAAAAGTAGCAAGTTTTAAACATGTTTGTACATCACACTTTTTCATGCCAATGGTAATTAAAATCATTTTAAAGTTATAATTTTGACAATCAGATATTGATATTGATATTCTGTACATTTTAGTAAAACAATTTTAATAGAACAAATTAATTATCTTGGTAACTCTTTACAATAAGGTTTCATTTGTTAACATTAGTTACCTATATTAGTTAACATGAACTAACAATGAACAATACTTGTACAGAATTTATTCATGAACATAATTTTTTTTTAACTTACATTAACAAAGTGCATAAATGCTATACAAATGCATTGCTCATTTTTAGTTCATGTTTGTTAATGCATTAACTAATGCAACCTTGTTGTAAAGTCTAACCATTATCTATTATATTTTTTATTTACCAAAAGCACATTTAGATTGATTGATTTGACTTTATTGTCCACCAGTGTTGAAATTCTGAATATAAATGTTACAAGATGTATCCCATATGTTGCCTTATAACACATGATTTCTCTTCCTATTAAAAATAGAACATTTCTTAAAATTGTGACGCTCAAAAATTACATAATTTGGATCTTTTCTACAGCAAGGTGGGAATAATTCCATTATTCCCTCTTCTCTGTACAGCTATTGTTGTGTTTACAGCAGTTGTCAACTCAAACATTCAACCCTGTTACCCAAGTTATTTAAACAAATAAATCAATTAAACAAACATTTTTTTTTATTGATAGAAAATTTATCAATAACTACAAACCAAGCTTTGATCCCAGACCTAAATTTAAGCTACATTTTCAACTCTGTTACACATTTGTTTGTAGAACTTTGTATAAAATCAAATGTTGATATTACCTTGACGTTAAAAAATTAAGGGGGAAAAGACAAACCAGGGTAAAAACAGTATTTAGACTGTATTGAGATATGTTTCAAATAGGGGTGTCGCGATATACCATCACTGCGTTATTGGCGATAGTCGTCAATAACGGTATATTGTGATTTAAAAAGTATCGTTATCATGTTGGCGATACCATTAATATTTAAAATGAATAGTGCACATATAATAATATGACAGCCTAATCCATTTTTTCAAGATGTCTATAGATATCGCAATACATCGTTAATGCGAAATCTTTTGGCCACGATAATCATGTAGTGAAAAATCTAGTTACAAATATTAGTAACAGGGTTGCAAAAATTCAAAGCCTCACAAGTATGACCGTAAAATAAAACCATTCATCATCTAATATTTATCTCGACCTCCTGCAATCCATATTTTCTTGAAGGTTAAGCACCTCCTTTCACTGACCATGTTTTGAAAAATTTAAAAACTCTTCATTTTTAATGGTTTCAGGCTGTTTTCTGTGTCTTATTCATGGACAGTTTCTAATAGTATGTTTTCCTGGAGTAAAGTCAACACAGGGTCACATACCTGAAAAATTCTCTTCTCCGCCCCCCTCTGTTTGATGTATTCTTTTGGTAGGAACTCCTTCAGGCTGCAAATATATTTCACATGTTTACACTCATACTACACAAACATTTTCCCTCAGAGTAGAACAAAACACATGAGGTCATCCTGGCGGGATCTACATCTTCATAACGAACGCCCACGCCGATTCTTAAGGCTTCCAGACATCACAGAATTCTTGAAAATAATTGTCTGGTCTAAAATGTAATTAGATAACAACTGAGAGTGTGTATTTTGTGTGTGTGTGTGCATTACAGTGACAGTGTTGAATGGGCTGCATATGATACCGCAGCTACAAGGCATGTGGTCTTACTCTAAAAATCCCGGCTTGTGTTTGTGCTCCACGTGGGGACCAAATTGGATCTGAGCCTGAATTCCAGCGAACTCGCAGGCCTTATCAAAGGACACGGGGTGGGATCCGTTCAGAATGTCATCCCTGGCCTGAAACAGAGACAGGAAACAAGAACAGATGTTACAGAATGTAATAGGAGTGCTAAAAAAGATGTTACAGAAGGTGTGTGCTGTATTCGCTAAATGTTCCAAAAATACAAAAAAGCAGATAAAAACATTTGAAGGGCCGTCAACATCTTTAATGAACATTTAGAGCTGTATATCTTTGTGTATCTGCATCACCATGAAATCAAAATGGACAATTCTTGTTTTTTTAATGGAATATTGTAGTATTTATTATAATAAAAGATTTATCTGTGCACATCATTATTCATGTACCCTTGTAATCTTTAATCAAAATAACTTCCCCTCTCTCTTACGGTGACATCTCTTCTTATCTCTGATCATGTGTTTACTGCCGCAAGGGTGGGACAACCTGTCACTCACATGAGATCAACCAATAGCAAACCACAACCATCCACACTCTAAAAAACGACTGTAAAAAACAACAACAACAACACAAATTTACACAGTAAAATACCGTTTTCCATTGAAACAGTGATATATCATAAGAACAATGCATTCTGAGTAATATTTGTCATTTAAAAAAAAAAAAGAGGCCTATTCTCGAAAACAACAAATAATATTACCCAGAATGAATGTAATATATAGAATGCATTGTAATATATAGAAGTAATATACTGTAAAAACCATGCATTCTGGGTAATATCTGTCATTTTCGAGAAAGCCTATAGGTTACTTTCTCGAAAACGACTAATAATATTACCCAGAATGCATTGTTTTTACGATATATTACTGTTTCAATTTTTACTGTGTAAATTTGTTTAGTCTGGCCCTACATTTATTCTTGCTTCTGAAGCCATTTCACTCAGACATACCTCACAATAGGGAAGAAAAGATGATCGCAATTTTCCTTTTAATGAAAAATTTAAATTTATTAAGGGGTTTGACTGTGGAAAAAAGTCTGGGAAACCCTGTTATATGGAAAAAAAGTTTGTGAAGATTTTTTAAAAATCCTCCCTTTGAGCTCCACAATAAAATAACAGCATACGAGTTTGGAACCATGTTATGTTTCAATAACAGTGTGGTGATGACAGTGAGTGCAGTCTAATATTACCGAAGGCCTGCGGCCGCTATGAAAGCTGACAGACCATCTGTTCAAGTGTCTCCTGATATACACCTGAGTATAGTTCAGTTTCAAAGCCGAAAGGTTGCGTCTTACAGAAAAATTTTAGCACCATACCTACACTGCCGCCAAGTGAGTATCTACAAAATAAGTGGCATCTATTTGCAGTTTTCAAACAATCTGGATGAAGTAATTAAAAGCATACACACTTGTTTCTGAGTGTGTATACTTGGCCGAGATTTGAGTGTGAATGGGGAATGAGGTCATGGAAGTTTACATCATCATAAACAAGTTCATGTTTAAGCGGCCCCGCCCTCAGGACATCCACCAATCATCCCGCATCGCTCCCAGATGACATCAACATGGTAACAGTAGCAGATACAGTGAGTGAGGGTTTATGTGAAAACATCATGACAACCTCAGATATGACGCGGTCACGCCCCCAGAGCAAAGCAGAGAAATCCCCTTCAGCTTGCCAAACACTCCGGAGTGCATACATGTGTAATAGACTGTGTGTGAGTGCGGTTCTTCTGTTTCTCAAAGTATGTGGGTGTGTGTGGCACCGTGTCAGAGAATTTCACGGGGGCGTGTGTGTTTACTACAGAGGAAGAGAGAGACAGAGGGAGATTGAGGAAAGGGAGGAGAAGTGTTACTCTGTATGTGTGTGACTCATGTGCACCAATTCACCAGCATTAAAATGCAAAAAATAAAATAAAAATGCATCTATCACTTACAAAAAAGTACCATGGTATTTTTTGCCGAAGCACCGTAGAGTGCAATGTAAATACCAAGGTACATGAATATGTTAATAGTAGTATCATGGTAATACCATTTTTGGACATGTACCATGGCAATACCATGAAATCCTTGCTTTTTGGCGGGTGTACCATGTTAATACCATGTTTCTGGACATGGTAGAATATGATAATCAAAGTACCATAGTGATACCATGTTTTTTGACTATGTATCAAGTTACCATGGAACTCTTTAAAGTACCTTGCAAATATCATGTTTTTGGTATGATAAAGTACAATGTGCATGATAAACAAATATCAGTACTTTTGTATTTATCACAGTTTCTTGATATGACATGTTTTTTAGAAAATAACAAACATGTTAATAATATGTTTTTTGTTTACAAGGTACAGTGGGTAATGCTGTGTATTTGTGTATTTTTGTCATTGAAAGCATATGTCGTAATTTAGGGAAAAAAATATAGATGCTAGAAATCTGGCTTTCAAATGAAAGATTGGTATCAAAGAGCACATCCAGGTTCCTAACTGACAACGAAGACTTGACAGAGCAGCCATCAAGTGTTAGACAGTATTCTAGGTTATTACATGCAGAGGTTTTGGTCCAGTAATTAAAACCTCTTTTCAGAATTTAGTAGTAGGAAATTACTAGTCATCCAAATATTTATATCATCTATGCATTCCGTTAATTTTGTATCATCAGTATCATCAGCGTAATTAACGCCATGCTTCCTTATGATATCTCCCAGGTGTTTTATGTACAGGGTGAAAAGCAACGGTCCTAGTACTGAGCCTTGAGGTACTCCATACTGAGCTTGTGATTGATATGTCAAATCTTCATTTACTGCTACAAACTGATAACGGCATAAGCATGATTTAAACCATGCCAATGCAATTCCACTAATGCCAACATCATTTTTGAGTCTATTTACAAGAATGTTGTGATCGATGGTATCAAATGCAGCACTAAGATCCAGTAACACTAATAGAGAGATACAACCATGACCGGATGATAAGAGTAAATCATTTGTAACTCTAATTAGAGCAGTCTCAGTACTATGGTACGGTCTAAATCCTGACTGGAAATCCTCACAGATACTATTTCTTTCTAAAAAGGAACATAGTTGTGAGGATAGTACTTCAGTACCATGGTTATTTAACTAAATACTGCGATATTATGTTTTTTTTTTTTTTAACAATTGTACTATACCATGGTTTTCTTAAAAAAAATATCTTGTAGTACCATATACATACTATACTATGCTAAAATGAATATGGTAACCACAGTATTATCATGTTTCTGAACATGGTACTGTGGAAAATTGGACATATTGTAAACAAACATTTCATTAATAGGAAACGGCAGTTTCTTTTCCAAGTTTTTTTATTCAAACCCAGAAATACTGACCATATTCAAGGAATTAAGTGGTTAAACATTATTTTATATAAGATAACAAGTGCAGGTGACAGAGTATGTGCGTGTTTGTCAGCGGGCAGTTGCTCTGGACTCCTCAGGCAGACACACTAATGCATCTGCAGCGAGCCATGTGCTCCAGAGACTCGTCTGCTACAACAGCCTCACGGCCTCGAGGGAAAACATGCACTAGTGCAGAGCTCCTTGAGTGGACACACACATTCGTACTAGACTCCTCACACACACATTTACATATATAAACATGTACGCATGAAAACCCGCTGGCCGTTTTGTGACACTAGTCCTTATGATTCAAACCAGAGAGAGAATGAAATATGTTTGGTTTAAATGTGTGACATCACGTGTAAGACCATGTGCGAAATAAGAAAGATGCAATAAAACATCACACAACAAATTTCAGTTTATCAGTGTTTGGTTTCAGAATGTTGTGTTTTGTGATGATTATTTTGATTGCCTTAAACTAACCAACTAACCAGCCATATTATTTTCATGCATCATGCTGGTTAGCTCCGCCCACAATTAAATCACATTGACCATTGAAATGAAGTGTTACCTAAATAAAGTACCATAAAGTACCATGTCATCCCAAGCTATAGTAAGTGGTGACAAAACACTAGCATAGCCTCAGGAAGTGATTAGTCATTAATTGCGATACTTATTTTTATCGCATTAAACAACAATGAAATCTCATTGGTCCAAATTCCTATTTAGATACATAACAAACAACAAACATGTTTTGCGATTTTTGGCATATCACATTCATTGCGATCTGAAAAAAAAAAAAAAAAAAAAACTATGCAATACTCAAAAAGCACCTAATTAGGACAAGGTGTGAAACCTATGTTATGAAAACCCATGTTATTTTTCCCAGCCCTATTATTTTCATTGCGTCATGTTGGCAAGCACCGCCCACAATGAAATTTCAATGGTCCAAATTCCTATATAGATAAATAAACATCAATTATGTTCTGATTATTTGTGGTTTTTGGCATTGCAATCTGGAAAAAAGCTAATTAGGAAGAGATGTGAGAGAACATTGATCCATACTGCCTACGGGGAGGAAAAGACAATCGACAAATCAGCAGCTGTGAAGATAAGCACACTGCCTTTTAGGCTGACCAATAATTCATTCATAAGGGCAAAGGACTATTTCACTGCTTTCATAAAACTAAAAGGACAACATCTAAATGCTTAAATGACGGTGTGATAGTGGCTCTGAGAAAGTAATTATTTGTTAGAGCAGGTGGCGATGAAGAGGTTTTGGCAAACTGGTGCAATACAGTTAAACCAGCCAAAAAGACAGATAGAGGACAGACAGAATGTCTGTAAAAGAGAATAACAACTAGTCAATAAAAAAAGATTATTATTGTTGAAATTAAACACAATTATCAATAATTATACAAGGTGTCAAGATGAAGAACTTTCAGGTCAAAAAGCTGTCACTAAAACTCACTAGCCAATGAGAAGCCTCCCCTGTAAGCCCTTCCCACACAGGAGGACGTGTGGTTTTATATTATATTATATTTTTCATAACCTGCCATGAAGGACAATAGCATCGCATGACAAAATTTTGGTTTCTTTTTGCCAAGTCATATTGGCTTGCCCCGCCCACAGTGAATTCTCATTGGTCAAAAAACATCAAATATTTTCTAATTGGCTGTGAACCTGACATATCTAGTTAGGATATGGTCTGAAATAGCAAAAGAGCAAAAATAGTGAGACAGAAATGATCTTTTACCTGTACATAGAGGAGGTTGAGCTGGACTGGATCACGAGAGTCTACATTCTGATCAGAATAGAAGAACTTCCTTCGTAGAAGTAGTGTCTCGCTTTCCTCTACACCCTGCTCCCGAAATGTTCGACTGTGG